>JAWMRA010000023.1:2648606-2670633 GCA_035584735.1 Pseudotriccus pelzelni | reverse complement strand
CGGGGCTTGGAGCAACCTGGGCTGGTGGAAGGTGTCCCTGCCCATGGCAGGGGTGGCACTGGATGAGCTTTAAGGTCTTTCAAACCATTCTGTGATTCCATGGCTCTGAGAAAAGTCATCTTGGAGCCCGTGTCCTCCAGACAAAGAACTCTGAAACCCCCCAGACAAGCCAGGACAGGTTTCTGTGAGCTGCTTCTTACCAGGTGTCTCTTAAAAGTATTCCAAAAGCAAACCCCAAACCATCTGTAGGGTCTGGTTTGAAGCTCTCAGCCGCTTGACAGCTTTGGTGGATTGCTTCTAACACCAGGAACATTTCCTGCCCTTGCTCCATTATAGGTTGGACCAAAGAGCTGTAAAAGCAAGGAGTAGGAGAGAGATTTATTTTGGTGTATTTCAAAAAATGATGACCCTGAATTGATTCCTTCCCTGAAATACAAACTGCACGTTTATCTCTTAAATAAAAAAAAAAGAAAAAAAAAGGAAAAAAAAAGAAAAACATAAAATAAAGCAGGATTTATCCCCAAGATCAACATTCATTCTCTTTCAGAAATTACATTCTAGACAATAAGTGATCATTATGTGCCAGCAGACCTGAGAATCTGATTTTAACTTTCAGGTAACATATTAGGGCTATAACCAAATCTGAGAACTATTATCATAGCAAAATGACTGTAATGCTTCAAGGCTGTAATAGTCATCACCTTTTTATCATTCACATTACCATCAGGCCCTGAAACAATGAATTCCTTTAACGTTATTCTCCCATAACCTTTAACTGTCTGCATTATTTCAAACATCTGAAATAATCCTTTATGTGGCACAGTAGAATAATATGTTTGCCATTGACTGCACACTAGGATTTGTTAAGCCCAGAATAATGCAAAAACTCGGCTCTGTATGTCATGAAAATACATTTATTCTTTCAGTTGTGCTGGGGAGTGATGTTTAAGTGATACATAATTTGAAGGAACACCAATAGGAAACACAAGGTTCATAAAAGTCCAGGAATGCTCCTGCAGTTATATCACCATTATAAAAGTGTCCTGCTTACCTTGCTTTGGGAGGGCTTTACTCGGGCAGCTCTCCCATATTTTATGTGGAATGCACAGCATAAATATTCCATAGGTTCATTATAAAACCCATGTTATACCTTCCCAGTGTCCTTCATGTTCTTTCAGGAAATGTTTATTCCTGTTATATCAAGCAGGTGTTAATGCCCAACACCAGCACTACACACAGATAAATAATCCTGTGCATGCTCTGGTGCTTTTGTGCACTAACACTCCTATATCTAAGTTACTACAGCCCTAGGCCCTGAATGGATCAAATTTATAAACACAACCCTCTATTTCTCCCCTCTGCTGAGGTGTATTATGATAGCAGAACTGGCATTTATCTGGCCTGCTGATATAAAGGTTTCCAGCCACACAAGCAATGCATATTCTATTGTGGAATTTTGTAATGAACTGCTGGAAATATTACCAGAGACAGAGAAGGATCTTGAAAAACATCCCAGGGAGCCCCAGGGCAGAGAGATTCCTGCTGAGTACAGAGAGGTTTGGATCAGGTTCTTGGAGAACATGACCTCTAAAATAACAAGTTTGGAGATTTAACTGTGACTTCTTCAATGTCATCATGTCACACCAAAAACTGGATGCCTTAGGAAGGTCTCAGCAAGACAGAGCAGCTTTTTGATAAAGTTTAACTGCTTCAAAGAACCTGAAAATGTAGTCATAAGAAATCTAAATTTATTGCAATATTTCTAAACTGCATTAAGGAAAAGGGATTTAAATAGAAAGAACTCAGGCCCTGGATAAGGGACAGTTATTCCTGTGCTGAACAAGCGAAAAGGTGTTGGACTTCTGGTCTAATTTTTCTGTGATTTCTTGTGTGACCTTTCCCAAGCCACACACAGTCTGCCCAAGGAAAGCACAAAATGATTCTCCCTGGCTTCACTGGAGGAGAGAATAAGGTCCTAATTTCGCTTTGAATCAGTTTTCTCATTAGTAAATTACCGACCTCGGAGCTTAATGTTCCCAATGCTCTTCAGTCTCCTTGAAGAGCAAGTGCTCTTGGAACGTTAACTGTCCTTACTGCCAGCAGTCACAGAGCAGACAAATCCAGATTAATATGAGCATTTCAGTGGCCATGACCATGCCATGAAATCTGTATCTGTGTTTCCCCTCCCCCGGAACAAGGCAAGAGTCAAAAAGATTAAACCTTGCAGCTAAAGAGAAAGCTGGTTTCTCAGCAGGGGCCTTGAGTTTCCTGCAGGTTTTGCTGTAATTCAGGGCAGATTTTCATTTGCTGTCATTTTAGCACCGCACTAAAGTACTCATTTCATTCACAGAGTTAATCAGCGAGTTCACTTCACCCGGATCTGAAGTTTCTGGAGCTGAATGTTCACCTTGTTTCAGCACTTAAGGGCTGATGATGTTCAAAGAGTGTTATGAACCCCGAGCTCAAGGAGAGGTAGAAGTTGTTCATGCTGGATTGGTCATCCCTGCATATACAACCTGGAAGGAAAAGGGGAATATCACAGTGGAGAAGAAACAAAAGACCGGTGGCAAATTTACTGGTAAGTATTTAAAAAAAAAAAAAAAAAAAAAGGCCAATCCTGAACATTAAAAAAGCCCAGCAGGAAATCATTAAATCTGAGTGATAAAATGGGTTTATTATCATTTGCTTGGATGTTCATTAACAATGAAGGAGTTGTGGAAAATAGTTGTCTATGGCTTGTAGCATGACTTAGAAAATAATGAGCCCTAAAGCTTCATCCCAGGGAGAATCAGACAAGTTTAAGCTGAAAAGACCTTTTAGATCATCGAGTGCAACTGAAGAGATTGTGCCTTTTCAGTAGATTAAAAAAGAAACATCCATCTTGGCTGCAGAGGATCACCTGCCATGCTTGCTGATTTATTTAACCAGTTTTTCATCCCATAACTCTTCCAATCTGTGTTGCAATGATCTCATCCTCCATTTCTCTGGTGAAGGTTATCAGCGTGGAAAAGCCACCTCCTTCCACCTTCATCATGTGACTGATATTTCTGATGTTCTGTTTACCTGCCTTTAATCTACTCCAAGGCTAAGATACCGGTTTTTGGTCCCATCCACAAGGATTTCAGGAATACCTTTTCTGCTATCCCCGCCTAAATAGGGGGAACCTTCTTCAGGGCCATAAATCCCTCACCGTTACGTTATTTTAACATTTTAACTTCTCATCTGGTGTTCTGCTGTCAGAACAACTCTAAAGCTTGTCCAAACTGCTCAACCTGCTCATATTTCTTCCCCATCAGTGCTGGAAATGTCATCTGCTGTTTCTCCACCTGTTAATCCGTCTGTGCCCGAGTTGTACATTTGATTTACAAACATACCTATATCTTACTTTTTGGTCACATGTGACCAATGGGGCCATTTTTTTCCGTCATTGTTTATTTTTTTCACCCATTAGTCTAAGTTCGGAAAGACAGGGAAATATGGAAAATTTGATTCCCACATTTTTCTACCTTTTTTTGTCAGGAGTTATTGAACTCACTCTGACACAACAGGCCATTATTGGAGTATATATTTTGATTTACAATTTTTTTACTGCCCTCATTCATTGCTATCAAAAATGAATTTTAGCCATGAGGGATACATATATAAACCTGGTGATTTGTGCACACAATCAGCTGATTATTTAAGGAATTTCCTGTTGGTTAGTCACGTTAATGCAAGCATGAGCAAAATTACTTTGCCCATAACTTGCAATAGTTTTAGTAATTTTATTTCTTTTTCTTTCAGAATTCTGGGAAACTAGCTAGATTAATGATGCCTTTTGATTGCCAAGACGTGTTCCCTTCTTCAAAAATCAGCTTTGGACCGTAAGCATCACCTCAAATAGAGGTTTCATTGTGGGCTGGTTGGTATTTTTGGCTATCTTAGCTTTGTGCTGGAGTATTCCTGTTTTTCAGCCCTACTTTTATGCTCCAATATACCAGCAATATTCCTCCTTTTACTGCCTCATTTAACCTATGCAATAAAGATGCTTGTCATGTCATAAGGTAAGTATTTTCCCTAGAAATTGCTATAGAAGTTCTTATCAAACTGGACATTTCTATTGATTTGTGAATTGATATTAGCAAGTCTCTTTCTGCCTTCTTTTTAACAATTGACTTTTAGACCTCCACATTTCTTCAAAGAAATATTGCTGTAAATTGCAGTGACCCAATGTAATCTTGACCTGCTCTTCTTCTTCTCTTATCCCTCAGTGCTCCAATATTCTAATAGCTTTTCTTATGCTCCTTGCAATTAGTTCACAGAAAATTAGAAGAGATAATGGTTAATGAACAACTGTCACTCACTGTCAGTGAAGTGCTGCAAATGAAAAGGCACTTTCAGAAGTCACAGAAATGAGATAATATTGCAGGGACAATGAGCCATCCAGAGCTGGGGGAAAACTGCATGGAATCTGAAATTTTCCTTGCTCCAGACCCTTTAATACCTTGGAAATATTCATCTCTGTGTGGCTGTCGCTCAGATCAAACCCTGAAGAGCTTTTCTAACCCTCAGTACATGCAGTGAAAGGACCCCAGGCCAGTGAGATTGTTGGAATATCCTGGTCTTTCATAGGCTTGTCTTGGACCCCTTAAAAGATACATGAAGAAACCTGATGATTATTAAACTTGTGTAATATTAAAGTCTCAATATTTATACCCTCATCAGTGAGGGCCTGCATGGATGCTGTTGTGAGCACGGTTTAAAAATGGAGAATCTTTTATTTTGCTTTTCTTTTGGATCTAAAAAGGGTCACATCAAATTTAAAGTGGTTACTTTTAGAGTAAGATCCCACACAGGATAAAACTCTCCAGCCTGATATTTCTCTGGCTTACTCCCCTGACCAAGCTTAGTCAGAAACATCCCCCAGTGTGGTTTAGAATGTTGTTTGTCTTCATCCAGGAAAAAGATCAATTCTGTTGTGGAAACACAGCGCACAGCATGGGATCACACTAATCAATTTGAGCAGGCCTTGGTAAAACTATCTGGTGCTCTGCAATCCAGCAGCATCAAAGCTAATTAATACTTTAGTCAGCTTAATGAATGTATTAGCGGTTAATATTTGTGTATAAGCTCCTCATAACTCAATAATCCTACCCCATTTACATTATTAATAGGACAGGTATGTGCCTTTGAGTTGATTGATCGTAAAACCCATTAACCCAGAGTTGTGCTGTGTCTCCAGTTAACTCCAAGGAGGAGCAGGAGGCACCAAGGGCACGAGAGCAGGGAGCAGACTCAGGGGTGTAAAGGCCTTTTCAGATTCCAGGTGATTGGAACTGGAGAACTGCAATGAAAGATGCATTTTAAACCACATGGGGGCTGATCTAGGAGGTGATGGATGTCTGAAACCAAGGACTAAGTGCCCTAGTTGATGAGATGCCCAAACTCTTTCAGCTCAAGTCCCCTCTACAAGGCAAGCAGAGCAAGAGGAAAGAGGGAAGGAGAGAGGGAGAGGAAGAGGGAGACAAAGAAGGAGAGGGAGAGGTCTGATCCACTCCACAAAAGAATATCCCTTCATTTCTCTTACTCTCTTTGCCCCACTCCACACATAAAAACTTGCCATGAAGTGGAAGCTTATTTATTTAAATGAATCTGTGGGTTGTTTCAGGTGGGAGACGAGTAAATAAACCAAGCACTTCTCTACCGCCCGTTAGAGAAGAACAATATTTTGCAATTTCCCTCCTACAGGCTTTGTGTTCTACAAAGAGAAATAAAAACCTACTTCATCCTCTTCAGCGGCCTTGAAAGCTTTTGCTTATTCATCCCCTCCTCACAATAGAGGCCAGATAATGCTCTGAAAGGGGAAAGCACCGTTCAGACACTGCAGAGAGAATATGCAGTGGAATGAATTCTGTGGAACAATAATAAAAGAAAGATATGAGGAAGAAGCAGCTCATTCCTTTGGAGACTCATCTTTTTAATGCACTATTTCCACAGGATCTTCTAATTGCTTCTTGTGGGATTGAAGTGTTTTCTCTTGCAGCCCTGGTTTAGAAATTTGTTACACTCGTTGGTACGTTGTTCTGCTTCTTTAGTTTTAGGTCTGAAGAATTGTTTTCTTACCCTTCCTTTTTTTTTTTTTTTTTTTCCCTGAGATATTTTCCCCATCTCTCACATTTCCTTGTTCACGTTGTTATTATCAGCGAAATTTAAGCCCACGTGATGCCGCGAAGCTGAATCCTCTGTTCTTGCCACACTTTCTTACGTGGGGGGACAGCGGTGAAAGCTGCTGGTTAATCAGTCCTGCAGCCCTCCATGAGGCAGGAAGATGTGCCATGAATTATCCAGTGAGGGGCACCTGCACGATTAACAACAACTCCTTCTCCATTCTGCACTCCAGCGCTCCTCCACTCGCAATATCTTTGTTAGAACTGCGTACAAAGGGAAGGAGACAGAAAAACCTCAAGCAAAGGAGTTTGGGGCTTAAAAAGCAGGCAAAGCGAAGCAGCAATGCCACAATTCCCAGTACTGCCCAGATGTTTCCTCATCTGTTCAGGCACAGCTTTTTATTGTCAGCTGCCACAGGAAAACTTGCCATGTTAAGGCTTAATAAGTAATTAAGACAGTCTGCTATGAAACTGAGAAAAATGAGGGAAACAATGTGCTTTCACCTCTTCTCACAGAGTTTGATTGAACCGGTTAAAAATGTTCCTGTATTTTGCATAGAGCTGAGCAAATCACTCGTCATAAATAATGCATTAACCTAATTTCATCACTTTTACTCTGTGAAATGTTCCTGAGTAGATTTGAAAGTATTTCTTCAGGAAAAGTATCAGTGCTTGAAAGCAAATCACCAGATGTTTTATCTGCACATGGTAATTACATACAAACAGGTAATGCTGCAAATTGAGAAAGTCTAACATTTCCTCTCCAGGCAGTATTTGAGAAATAGTTAAGAAATATCTTCAGAGAAAATATTTATGGCTAAAATCAGTGTGTTGGGAATATTTTGTGCACCTGAAGTACAAGGATGTAAGGAGGTAAGTCATTGGGCAGGATTCAGGGCCAAATAAAAATACTTACCATGCCAGTAAAATTGCTGTGACTGGTCTGTTTAAATTAACAGAGTCACAGCCATGTGGGATAGACAGTATCACCTCAGGTATGCAAAAGTCCCCCACTTATATGTAGATATCAAACTCCTGCAAGGCAAATTCATTGTCTTTAACTACACTTGTCTCAGGATTACAGCAAGTCTTTTATTTCCCTTGATGCAGTTCTGGTTTTTTCCCTTGAAGATCTCTGTGCAGAAGGTTCAAAGAGCAGGAAAAACACCTCCTGAGGTAATGCAGGAAGACACAATATGCAAAGATCTCCGCTGGAAAAGAAATTGCATTTCAGGTAATCAGCGGAGATCAAATAAGGCAGCAAGAGCCTGGTGGCCACCAGTCTGTTAAGGGCAATGAGAGTCAATGCAGGATCAATATGCTTTGGATAAAGCCTTGAAAAAGACTTTTAGATGTGCATAATTAGCCAATCTTGAAGGTGTCACAGTAGTTCACACCAAACCAGTCCTGTGTATGTGGAGAACCTGTGAGAACGCAGCTTATACTCACTTGAAATCTGGGCTGACCATCACGTGTCACTGTAAAACCCCGAAAAAAGACAATCATTACAACATGGAATATATGATATCAGTCATTCATGCTCTGGATTTGTGAGACAATGAATTAAAACTTTGAGGGGAATGGGAGAAAACCAGTTGGTCTGGCCTTGGGGATCCCAAATGTTCTGCAGGGCAGCAGAGATGTGATCTGCTAGTAACCATTCATTAGAAAAATCACATTATTCCTCTACTGCATCTCAAGAGCCTGACAGTAAATTTGAGTTTTAGGATAATATTAGACTGTAAACAAAGGCAAATATTGTACTGTTAATAAGGACAGGCTGCCAGCAAGCAGGTTTGCATGGTTTGTAAGCATTCAAGCCAAGCGGGTTTTTCTATTGTTTCCTTTGTCAACCAATATCAAAAGGACTTTCCCTGCCAGATTCTTTGTGAATGTTTTGGGTGCACAAGTCTGGAATGTGGTGAGTTTGGACCCTGCTCCCCATCCATCGTAACTGGGATTCTGCTTTTAGCATCTGGAAGGTCTCACCAACAGGAACTTTGACGTTCAGAAGACAAAAAGCCCTGTTGGTTTAAGAAGTGTGAGTAAAACTCCATCGATTCCACCTGAAAAAAAATAAATCTCATGGTCCATTTATTATTCTCTTGGTGTTAGTTCATAACTCTCAGGAGCTCAAACTAAAGCTGGAGGGAGGAATGACATACAAATGTTTGTAGCTCTGGCTGCAGCCACTCCAAAAGCACCAATACAGTTGTTCATTCATTGCAAAATTAGCTTTTACTTTGCAAATAATAATCCCCAAACAGATTTATTCTCTGGCTAGTTACCAGTACCCATACCAGAAATTTTTTCCTCTTTTACTGACAGAAGGAATGAAACTATACAATAAGATTTCCTTTTTTTTTTTTTTTTTACTCTCTTGTGACATTGGACTGGCATTTGAGAATTATCATTACAAGTCTCTGGTGGTTTCAGGGCCAAACCCCAGGAAATGCAGCAAGGTGGGAGATATAAAATATATCTTCACCCTCCTCAGGACGGGATTGTGCATATATTGTGCTATAACATATATAACATTACTGTGCCCACGTCTTTACTGACTGCTACAGGATACTCAGACTCTCAGTCTGTTTATTGCAGATCAATTTTTGTGATATCATTGATCCCCTGAACACTGGGACTGTCATCCTCGCTCAGGAGTAGCTGCAGCACCAGCTGAAATACAATCCTTTTCTCCTCCATCCCTCTGTGGATTAAACCCTCAGTGCACACACAATAGACATTCTCTTCATGAAGATTGTATGCCGCTGGTATTAGACAAAAAAGAACAATAATGAAGTAATATGTTTAGAAAAATGGTGAAGAATTATAGGCAAATCATTCCCTGCTCTGTGCCCAGAAAGATACAGAATAAATAGTCAGAGCGTCTATTTAAGCACTTGGAAGATCAAAGATGTTAAGGAAAGAACCAGCATGGATGTTTTGAGAGCAAATCATATCAAGCCCCTCTCTAATGCCTTTTGGAGATAAGACAGACTGGAGAGAAGGGTAGTGAGGATCTCTGCAGGAGAGGAGGAGCTGTGGAGGTGGGAAGAAATGGGAAAAAAAAACCTGCAGTTGTTCCAACTCCAATTTCCTTTCCATTTTTAGAAGCCATGAAAATTTGTTTGTGGATTGATGGAATCTCCTTTTCCTCCTATTTACAGCTCAATTCTTTCATCTGTACCCAACTTCCCTGCAGAGCCCCCCAGGTGAGGGCACCTTCCATACTTAATTCCTGACACTAAAAATCATCCCCAAATAATTTCCAGAAGTTTTGTTGTAGCACTTCCCTGTCATGAAATCAATTAATTATATAATAAATTATTGTATAATATTGCATATTAATATATGTAAAGAAATAAATTATTTCTTTTTAATACACAAAACTTTAGGAGAAACTCAAGAGACATCATGTTTATTGTTAGCTGTAAGGATGCCCCCAAAGCCAACCTCAGTTAAAGACATTTATTTTAATTTTCTGATCCGAGTTCTTAGTTTTTTAGAGAAATTAAGGCTCAGGTCTGACCTTGCACTGTTAGTTCCATGGAAATAACTCCAACTATAAACATCTGTAGAGTCAGAGCCAAAGGTTTCTTTAAATTAGATGCCCAGAAGCCAACAGGTAATTGTTACTATTTTTTATGAAGTCCTGTCCTCATGAGATCGGAGGCAACTTTTACTCTGTTGAATTATTTTTATGAGATCTTCAGGCTTCAGCATTCCTCTGTTTCTTCTTGCGTATTTTCAAGATTGTTTTCATCTAATTGTCCTTCTATAGATTTACAGTGAAAACAACTAAGGACACTTTGTACATAACCCTTTCATCAAATCTGATGGAAAAGTTCAGCTGAATATGCTCAGTGCATTTTTTCAGTTTGTCATCCTTCACAGATTTCCTTCTTTCCATTCTACCTAAAAATATTGTTTTGCTTAAGAAGGAGAAAAAGAAAAAACCAACAAACCCCAACCTATCCTGGTGACAATTTGCATAATATGTTAATGCTGATATGCATAGAGACATCTGGATGGCATTTTAATATCTCATTCTCATTCAAACAACTAGAAACCACACAGATGGGAGAGACAATTTTAAGAGCATTGTTGTAAACAAATAAGGCAGCCAGGAAATCAAACACTCCGGGATAGGCTTTCTGTGTGGGAATATGCACATGACATGTTTTGACTGCAAGACAGAGCTGCCTCCTTCCCTTCCAGCTAAACCGACAGGAAAATAGGGGATTTCAAACTGAGATTGGGGATCATTTTGTGGTGGGAAGGCCCACTCTGATGAGGCTTAAAATCCCATCAGAGAATGCAAACAGTGCAAGCCATCATGCAAGGTACCTGTGGTGAGTTACTGGTGGCTGCTGGAGCCACGCTAGCAGGGATTGCACTCTACAAGGAATACAATTAATACTCTTGAAAAGGAAAAGTGAAAGGCTTTGTTTTGTCATTTAATCATAGCAGTAGCAGTGTTTTAATGAATAAAAATACCTTGACCTGACGTCACTACGTTAAGGGAACCTTAATCCCCAAAACAACGTCAAAGTTAAAACCTGTTTCAATATTTCACACGGCATGATAACCATGAAGACAGAACAATTACTTAAGAATTTATCAGGGAGGTGTTTCATCAGTTTATTTATCGGTTCTGGGTGTTCTCTCTCCATTTTTTGGGGCACTTGAAGCAGATTCTTGATCAGCTCCAGTTCTCTGATCTTGTTCTAATTGTAACTGTCTAATCATTCCATCAGCCTCTTCTCCATCACCTTGCAAGTGTAAAACCAATCAAAGGAATGACATTATTCCAACTGCTCATTCCAAATGAGAGGGAATGAGGTACTGATGGATTGTGGAGCCCTCTGCACACAGAGACCCACTCTACAAAAGCAGCCACGGTGCTGGTTTTGGTGTTGAACTGTGCTAAAACCAGCCTCCAAACACACACCCTGCCTTTGGCAGTTGGATGTGACAGATAAGCTGGGAGCTGACCTGCAAATTTAGCAGTCAATCACTTTATGCTATAGAAGTCCAGCCCCATTTCACAGAGTCATGTTCTTCTAACATAACCCTTCCTGGGGTGTGTGTGGAGATCCCTCCCCTGGGTGAGGACACTCCTCAAGATGAAGCGAAAGAAATCTCCCCATGGACATTGCTCTGGGCGAGTTACATCAAATCTCTACTTAATAATTATTTCTTTCTGCTACCCTTAATATAATTGCTCCAATACTTGCTTCATAGAGTGCACTATCCTATCATAATAACCTACTAGTAGTTTTAGTGTTTATATTGTATAGTAAATGATTCTGATTAAGATCTTTTGTCTGATCATTTGTAATAATAAATGATTCATTCCACATAAATATTCTCATTTTGCCTGTCATCAAAACCTGTGGGACAGAAGCGATTCAATCACATCTTTGTAATTTCTTAAAGGGTTGACACAATCTGAGGCTGGGATTGGATTCAGCCACACTTAGACTGCTCTCTGAGAAGGAGTTCAGAAAGCAAGGAGGGGGTCCTTTCTGCACCTTGTGACTCGATGGCAGGGCTTTTTAATAAATTTTGTCTAAGCTTCCACCCCTAAACATCTTCTGGGAGGCTCTTCACCCAGCCCAACTGTCCCCGCAGATCATCCCCAGCACATGAGAGACAAAGTTATTTACGGCTCAGGATGCTGTGGGCAGACTGTGGCTTGTTTCATCAATTAGCAATAGAAATATGAAAACCCCTGACTGCTTCAGGAAGGAGACATGTAAATTCTGTTTTCATGCTTTACATAATAATGTACCTTCTAGTAGTTATTTGCTCCTGTTGTTAAAAATTCATCTCCGTGGAGTCGTGTAGGACTCAGTAATTCCCTGCAGTCCTCTTTAATCTGTTCTTGTTTGTGCCTCTTTATAGGTATGTAATCGTTCTGAACTAGAGCAGCTCCTGCAAGTGCTGAGATTTTGGAGCTCTCTCCCTGTGTTTATGTAAGAGCCACACAACAGCCTTTTCTGTAGGTGGAGCTGATGGCTCAGCAGATGCTGCAAATCAGTGGAGCTCTCTGGACTGCACTACGATTCCTGGAATCATGGATTATCCTGAGTTGGAAAGAACCCACGAGGATTATCAAAGTCCAACTCCTGGCCCTGCCCCAAGAATTACTCCTATCTTTATCAAAGAACACCACAAACTGATTATTTTCCCTTCACCTCTTAGCAGTTATGGTTACAGATCCCACACATTCCACTGTTCTTACAGAAGTTCAGGAATTCAGCTGTACCTGGTGAAACACATGAAACAAGAGTCCAAGAGCTCTTCCTGCCTCACTTGTAAAACAAGTAAAAAGTTACAATTTAAATTCTACCCCTTCACTTGGTGATTGGATGGGGCTCTGAACAACCTGGTCTGGTTGAAGGATTCTCTACTCACGACAAGGGGTTGGTTCACATGGCCTTTAAAGGCCCCTTCCAGCCCAAAATATTCTATGATTTTAATTATAAAAAAATGAAAATATTAGAAAATCTACTCAATTTTACATTGCCAAAATATCCAAGTCTCTACTGGTAACCCAAGGAATATTTTAAGTAGTGAATATCAAGGAGCTATTTAGAAAACCAGTGACATATTTGTGCCTGATCCAGGTTGACTGATGACCATGGGACTCTCTTGAATAGAAGGGAATTAGAAGCTCATGGGAAGTGGGTGAGGAATGACCTCAGAAAGCAGTTTATCAAGGGAAAACTTGTGAAAACAGCAGTTCCTGAAATACCCCTGCTTCTCCTCTCGCCTCGAACCTGCAGGTTTGCACATGGCAAATGCTAAGAAGGGGGTGGAAGACAACCCACAGAAATGAGAGACAGAGCTGATGGAAACACAGAAAAAGGCCTTAATTCATCTCTAAAATTTAGGAACAAAAACAACACTGCAGCACAAAATAACCTGACAGGAGGCTTGCAGAATTAATGACAGGTAAACCATCTTTCCTTCACAACTATAACCTGCTCCCTGGTTGTAGCCAGGTTGCATGAGGACCATTCCTGTTAATCCCACCACTGAGTGATATTCCTCTTTCCCACAGATGTTTCAGGCTCCATCTATCACACTTTTCCTTTTTTATGAGCCCTTCTGCACCCAAGTTGCTCCATTGGATGGCAGACTGTCCCCATGACTGGGATCAGGAGCTCTTGGCAGCAGAACTGGAGGTGGCAGGACTTGGAATCTGGGCCAGGAAGTCTTCTAATGCAGCTACGAAAACTTTAAGTGCCAGACTTTAACTTAGCCATAAAAAAAAAAAAAAAGTCAATAAAACTTTAATCCTAAGCATGCTAACGTTGACAAATTTAGTTAATGTCTGGCAGAAAAGGGAGGATAAAAATAGTCATTTAATTTTTAGTCTGCAAATTGTAAGATTGCAAACAGCGTTTGCTCTCAGAGAGGATTCTGTACTTTGTTCACACAGCTGGATTTTTGTGATGGCTGGTACATGCTTAAAGAAAATCACGATCTAATTGTTCCTCCTTCAAGGCTGGTGATGATGGAGCCATTGTGGCAACTCGAAGGGATGGAAAAACATTAATGACAAATGGTGCAAGTGCCTCCCTCTGATCACAGAGCGCTGGAAAGCAGGCAAGTGATTAAATTCTGATAGGAATAGTCAGAAAGCAAGAGACAGACACTTTTAAAGCATGGATTTGTTCTTTGTTTTTAGCAGAGGGGGCTGATGTGTTCCCTTAGCAGGTTTACAGGTTGGAGAGGAGGAGGCAGCTCCAGGAGCAGGAGTGCCTGGCTGACAGTGCCACGATCATCCCTCCACCTTCCCTTCCTCAGGATTGCACTTTCCCCCCTCCCTGCATTAGAGGAGCAGGGCAGAGAACCCAAAGGTCTTTTGGAAGTCAATCATCTTCCCAAATATCAATCTCCCTGCATCTCGCAAACCACAACAGGCAGGCGTTTTTATAGGACTGCAAGAGCTTTTGGTGAAGGGTGTTCATAAAATATGTATGAATTCATTGTATATCTGCAGTAAAAGAAGAGCAGATATATCACAGCAGATCATATTTTTGTGTCATCTTTGGTGAGAAAATATAGATCAATCGACTCTAAACTCGTGTTTTGCTGGTACACAAAGAGCACAAAAAGCACTGGGGTAACTGATGTTGACACCATAGGAAGAGTTATTGGCTAATGAGTTTTCTCTATTTGGACCTGTAACATACAATTCCATATGAAATGAAATTAAATTTGTTGTCTGCTATTCTTTACCGACATATGAAGAGCAGAAAAGGTGTCCTGAACCAATCCTTTAAACCACAGTCACATTAAAGCCCTTCAGCTGAAAAGTTACAATTTTTCTGTAAAGAATGGGATGTCTTGTCCTCAAACCCGTTTCTAAACAGAATGTCTTTCTTTAAAAAAAAATATTGAAATTTCTCCAAAACAATGCAGCTGATGGTTCAGGCTGCATGATTAAATTTGAGGATTTGAAAGCAACTGAACACAGAGCATTAAACCAGCCAGCATTGATCTGCATTATGAGCACAATCCCCACTGTTTGAAGGTGGAGAGGAGGAATCACAGTGCCTGGAGATGACTGAAATCTGTTCTGAATTTGTGCAGCCCTAGTTAGGTGCCAGAGGATCAGGTGGTAAACTGAGGGATCACAACGATCAATCTTTTAAAGTGTCTTTAAAAATATTACGAGGAACCTGGATACCTTAATTTCTGTACAGAGGCTCTCACTGCAGGTGTGGGCACAGCACCATTAGATGGAGATATTCAAATGTCTATCAGTGTTATGATGGTGTTTCAAAAGCTACATTATTTAAAAAGAGGCATCATTAAAAGGGAAGGGGCTCCTTTCAGGTTGTTCCAGGCTTGAGCCATTTACCTTAATCAATGACAAAAAAAATATGTGGGATTTTCTCCCCCATTTACATTCCTAGAATAGCTTTTTTGGAATTGCTCCAACACTCTGTGTAATTTTAGATATGGGACAGCCACTCACTCCGACCAAGACAATAAAATTTTACAGGGAAAAAACATCCCTTTTTGTGCAGAAATGGATGAAGGCAAAAAAAGTATCAAAATGCTTGATTTGTCTCACTGCCTTAAGCAAAGCTCCCCCTGCTCTCAGAAACACTGGGGTGTATAACCAGGAAAGGCTTTGTAACAAAGGGCCAAGGGAAAAATGGAACAGAAAAGGAAGATCTGCACTTACCCTGCTGGGGTTTAACTGTGCTGTTGACTCCAGAATCCCATCTTCCAGCCATCCTGAAGCAAATGCCACACAAGATGGTCCGTGGTGCTCTGCTCCAGCTGTGTCAGCCCAGCAATGGGCCACGCAGGCCTAAAGATGGGGGTTGTTTAAGCTCTGAGTCCCAGGTTTATCTGGGAAATGGCTTATTTTAGCGTTGTGTCTGTGGAAAAAGTCATCTTTACAACCCTGCTCCCACCAGCTGGTGTTGGGCTGGTCTTCAGACATCCATGGATGTGTGTGTGCCATGAAGAGCCACCTGCAACACATTCACACATCCCTTTATTGTCCAGGGGCCTGCAGAGATTCCGGGCTCAGAATTTTGGGATAGAGTGGCCCTGAGCAGCTGAATTTCATCTCCTCTTTCCGAGGATCGCACTCACAGCAAATTAAGCCATTTCAAAGGTTTTTCATCTAGACACTGGCAAGTGTTTCTGTCTTTAATGTTGTTTTGATTGGGATCTGCTCCACAGGGCTCCTGTGCAGCTCTCAGTCCCACTGCAGGCAGAGGAGCCTGCAGCACATCCTAATTCTCTGAAAAGCTGATTCCAGACATCACAGCTGGGCCAGGGTGGTTCCCAAATCACCCCTTCAAATAAGGATCAGCTCTGGTGTGACCAGACTCATCTCACCTGTGCTTCAGTCAGTTTGTAGCTCTCTCAACACTGATTTTATCTTTTTTTTCCAAGCCTACCACTGTGCTTTCCATATATTCTTAAATTTCAGTGCTGGAAAATCCATCCTTTTTACAGATAAGTCGACCCACCCTCACACTTTCAGGAGCAGAATAGGTAAACGCAGGCAAAGCCCCTGAACTCCAGTGAAAGGGAATCTGATTCTGCTAATCCTCAGTTATTCCTTTATTTCGTTTTGGTGGCGAAAGACCTGCTGCTTCTTTCTTGTCTTATAGAAGTTCCCTCCCATTCTTGATCTCCACACAAAATAAGTTGTGTCCTAAAATGGTATCAGCTAAGCAAACTCAACCTGAGAGAAAAAGGAATGTTCCTCACCAATTTGTATCAAAATAGTGGCTGAAACTTGTGGGTTCATCCTCCGTGTGGATGAAACTCCAGCTGAAGGGGGTGAGGAGAGGCTTTGTTTTCATCTGTGCACTGTGTGTGTTTATCCAGCACTCATAAATAAACTGGTGGGTTTTAACGTTCTTAGCTGGTTTTCTGTTCAGCAAGATCCTTTTTACCCTCCTTCCTTGGGAGATGGATATCTTAATCATATTTATAGCAATTATAAAAGTCATTCATACATTCATTTTATGAGACCTGAGGTACCTTGTGAATTTCTAGAGAGAAACCTCTTTTTTTCCCCCCAACCTAAGAGGAGATAGGACTGCATTAGATTATATGAAATTTAAATGCATTAGCTGTTAGCCAAAGTGAATTTTCATACGAATTAATATTGTTATTGTATTTTAATAAAGCAACAGCATTTATGGAATTATGGAGACATCAATTACTTGGAGGTGTCTTGGAACAATTATTGACTTCATGCATCACCTACTTCTTCACTTCCAAACTAGTTGCACTCTTCAGACCCCCCATATATCAACGGGCCATAAAACACATTTTAAATGCCTTCCAGCCCATCACAGCCAGTTAGAAAAAGCCCCCTGAGCTGCTGACACCCTAATATGTGGCTGTGTAATTAAAATTTTGACATATGCAAAGAGTTGTAAGATAGATAAGGGAGTGTGTATTGTAAATAGAAGTTTAAAGGCTCCCAGCAGATGGTTGGTTTGTGGAAGAGGTGCAGGGAGTGCCAAGAAATGACAAGCAGATGGCTGAGGTGTGAAGGGTTTGGAAGAGCTGGGGATGGAATGGACACCACTCTGGATTTTCACACACTAGGCTTGAATAGAAGGTTAAACATTTTACATTCTTTCTCTTTGCATTTATAGAAATGTGTCAGTGGAAAATGTCCAACAATGCAGCCCAATAATAACAATCAAGTCACTCCAGACAGGCTTCAGGGATGCGAAATCTGTTCAGACTGCAGCTCTCACTGGAGTGATGGCACAGGCACTTCTACCCCAAGTCATTTGTGTGGGCTGAGAGGTCTGAATTCAATCAGAAATAATCAAAATTGTAGCAAAACCATATTGCTGATATTTACAGGTGCCTGAAAAACAATTTTAGTACTAAATTTTAGTACTAAATGAACTAATGTTTGTAAACTGCTGCTCCTACTGTTGTGTCAGCAGAGCATGTGTGAATTCAGCTCAAAATTAGGTAATTCTACACCAAAATCATGACCCAAAGGAATCTCATTTGGACAAAAAGATCAGATCAAATATTACCTTTTTTTTTTTTTTTTGTACAATGGCAAGTCTGAAATTATGGCCAAATTTTCATGGTTCATTTTGACTCTCAGGTATTTGTCAGGCAAACTTGAAAATCACATCACCACCTACTAAACAGAAGAATTTCTGCACACAAATGGGCAAATAATCACTTTTAATAACCAAAATCAACTTTCCTAAGAATAGTGAAGGTGCTGGGATTTTGAGAGTGTTCTTTGATCAAATTCTGGGTGAAAACTTGATCCGTGTAGTAAAAAAACCCTTTTGCAGAAGCCAGTTAGTTCTGTCAGTGAATATTCATTCTGAAAATGGTAACTGGGCTGGAAACCAGAAAAACCTCAGGCACGGCCGAAACCAAAATCCTCATTCCATAGCAATGGCTGGTGCCAACTCAATAATACCATCAAATAAAACATACTCAATCAATATTTAATCTTTTCTCTTACTACAAAAGGCAACTTACATTTGAAACAGCATTTATGTTTATGAAAAGGGAATTTCCGCAAAGCAACTGTTATGCGGGAACCTTTTATTTGAGGTTTACCTACATAAAAAACCCAGCATAATCATTAGCTTTTCATGGTGCCGTTTCTTGTGCAACGGAATTATCATGGGAGTAGGGGAACTCTGGAATGCCAATAAAACTGGTCCTTGCTACCTGTTGCTGCATTATATAAAGGCTCGGAATTTTTTATGCCAGCTCTTTGAAAGACTGACACAAGACGGCTGTTCCAAGAATCAAACCAAAGGCTCACTCCAGTGCCCTGTGGTAAATATTTCTGAAACCAACTACCACCTTTGCCTGCCTTCGAGGGGTTCCCATAAACTGGCTGAAGCTAATCCTGGTTTTTCTGCCTTCCAGAGCCCCAGGAATTACTCCAAGGCTGACCTATGGAGGGGACTTGTACCTTTTAGGTACTTTGCGAGGCACTTTGTAGATACTCTCCCTGTTTTAAAACGTCATCTGCACTCCCTTTCCTTGCTGGATAATGTGTTTAATCCCTGACAAACGTCTTTCCCTTGCTCTTTTGTGGTGTCTCTCTGGTTAATTCAGTCTCACATTTCTCAGGATGCCAAACTCGCTCCCTCCCAGCTGTCACTGCTCCCGGTGGTGACAGTCCCTTCTCCTGCCAGCTATTCCCTGTTTTCCCCACTCGAGGCATCTCCAGCGCTCTGCTCTCCATTCCTACAGCGCCACAATCACCCAGCACAACTCCCATCCTCCATCCACACTTTTTTTTCCCCTGGATTTTAATAAATTTATCTTCTTTCTGCCTGGAGAGGAGCTGAGTATTGGAGTGATATATTACTCTTAGAAGGATTTACTTATTTGGCCTCCTCTTTTTTTTTTTTTTTTTCTATTTTGGCTAAGAGACTGTCACTTGTGATGCTTTTTTATGTCAGTTGTGATGGTTTTTTATATCACTCCTGTATTCCTGGTTCTTCTCCTTGATTTCTTCTAACAGCCACGTATCACCCCTCACCAGCTGTCCAAAGGAGGGGGATTTTTAGTATTAAAATTGTGCTATGACAGCTCAGGCTGTATCAAAAAAGGGTTATAAATCACATCCTTCAAAACTTTTTGGTAGCCGGAAATGTTTGCTCTGAAAACCTCGGTGGGTTTTTGCTAAGACTGTTATTTCTAAAAATCTGGAGGAGTTTCATATAAATAATTATGAATAATGTGCAAATAAAACATATTGATGTATTCTTAATGCCTCTTAGAAACAACAGAAGCATAAATGTCTAACAGACATAATAGAAGCATGCAATAAATATGTATATGAGTCGAGATCAGTCTTATTTCAATGGGGGGATTGCTCTGATGTAAAAATGTTGTTTGAAGAACAAGCAGCAGCCTTATTTTGGGATGTGTATTTTTCACTGAATTTAAAGCATTAAAGTTATATTTAGACATAATATAGAGAGAGATATTTAGATATAACTGGTCCTCAAAACCAAAAGAAAACCTCTCCTGTGCCTAATGTCTGTGTTTCTAAACTTCAAAAAATGCCTTCAACTAATCCTTACAATACCTGGGGTGCAGCACAGAGAAGGTGAAGGGATTCTTCAAGGCAGATACAAGACAGAAAATGCCACACAGTAATAGTGAGAATTAAAAAAAAAAAAAGAAAATTAAAGAATGAAAGAAAAATAAGTAATCACAGAGGGCAATAAATTAAATTATTGAAACAAAGTGATAGATCCAGTTTCCCCTTCCCAGTCAGTCCATTTGTGAAGCTATCAGTGCTCCAGCCTTTTCTTTAGCTTGTTTTCTAGGATTTCAAGGACTAAACGCTGAGATTTCCAATATAGAAGGGAATGAAGAGGTGGAGAGCTGCCTTTTATCCCTGTGTTCATGGGAGGCACTGTGGAAGAGCAGCCTCTGCACACCTGAGCCCCAGGGGAATTGCTGGAATGAGGAAAATCCCTGTCAGGTACAGCCTGGGCAGGTTGTGAGAGCTAAAAAGGTTGGAGAAGCTAAAAAGGAACTTTTTATGGATGTTTCTGAGAGTTATAATCTTTTTTTCTCTGTGTCTATCAGTACAATGGCAGTATCACAGTAAATTTTGGGTTGTTCTCCTCTGGGAGGATAAAAATCTGAAGCTCATTCCAGTGAGGAAGGCTGTGCCCTCTTGGAAGTCAATGATTCCTCCAGATGAGTTCAGATTTATAGTGCCCTGAGTGAGAGAAGAATTTGACCCATAATTTTTTTATAAAGTTATGGGGGGTTTTTTTGCAGTGTCCTCCATCTGAAGACTCGCTTTACTCTGCCATCAATATTCACACTTTAAAGGCTTATTTCTATCAAGCTCCATCAATGACCTTTAGAAATTGGTCCCTTCAAATAATAAAAAAGACCTCAATTACAACAACATCTGCCTCCATCTAGCACTTTATTTGCCTTACAGAAGGGATGGAATGATGATTAAGTTAATGGGTAGGTCGTTTTCATTTTTCACATTTACCATGTAAGTGGCTCCATGAATCACCAATTATTGGGAGCCCAGTCATGGAATCAGTGGCAAAACAGCCATTGACTTCCACAGGCTCTTTTCCTGGACACTTCAGCCAGGGGAAGTGGGGTACTGGCACTTATCAACCTTGAGAGCCCATAGGATAATATATTTAGGGCTGGAAAATAAACCAGGCTCCTCCTTCTCCAAAATCCCCTTTGGCTACCTCAGCTTTTCCTACGGGCACTCCAGCAGGGAGTGAACCCCTGAGGGGAGGGGATGTGTGAAACACGGGGTGTGTAAAACACAGGGGGCGTAATGATGTAAGAAAAGATACATCTCAGACACAGAGAGAGGTGAAAACACACCAGTTTGGGATGTGGGGAGGAATCCAGCTTCAGCTGGGAGAGAAAACCACAACTCAGAGGGTGAGCCCCAGACAGTTGCCCCTGCAGCACTTACCTCTTCCTGGGTCTTCCGGAAAGCCAGACAAACTCACCACCTCATCCTTGGGTCCAGTTCCTTCAGGATCTTGGCAGAGTTGCCTCAAAGGGTTCAGTTTTCTGACTTTACTCAGCCTTGGACTTGACTTGGTTGAGATTAAAAATACAGATTGGATCAAACCTAGTATATTTTAAGAGAACAGAAGCTTTTAGGAAATGAAGGTTAAAGACATCAGGTCATCAATGAAATAGAAAACAGACCCCTATGAGTATGCTAAAAAGCAAATAAAACACCACTATGTCCATTATGATCAGATTTCTGACACATCAGTTATTCAAAAAGAGGGGGCAGAACAACTTGCAGTGCTGGAGATGTAACTTTAAAAGACTGAGGGTGCACTGAAACAAACTGAACCGTGGTGAAGCAAACACCACAAAGCCCAGATCTCCTCAGAGCAGAAACACAGCATGGTGAGAGCCTGTTTGACCATTCCGTTTGTTGACAAAGTTATAAAGATCAAGATCATTAGAGTGAGATAAAGATCAAGATCATTAGACTGAGTAAGCAGACAAGATTTACAAGAAAAGGAACAGTAACATGGAGAAATAGAGGTGAAGGGTTTTATTTGAACTGACAAATTGCATTTATTATTTAAACACTATAAATCATCAATTGGCTGAACAGCACAAGGAGCCGGGGAAGATGAGATACAAAAAGAACTTAAACATGAGGCCAATCTGATCAGCAAAAGGGCAATAAAAAAAACAGCCCAGAAAGTTACATTCTGAAAGTTGTAAATTGAAAGAGTAGGTTTGGGTTGGGTATCAGGAAGAAATTCCTCCCTAGGAGGGTGGGGAGGCCCTGGCACAGGTTGCCCAGAGAAGCTGTGGCTGCCCCTGGATCCCTGGAAGTGTCCAAGGCC
>JAWMRA010000023.1:2599235-2637907 GCA_035584735.1 Pseudotriccus pelzelni | reverse complement strand
TGCCCAGGCTCCCCAGGGCAGTGGGCACAGCCCCAAGGCTGCCAGAGCTCCAGGAGGGTTTGGATGATGCTCTCAGGCACAGAGTGTGACTCTTGGGGTGTCCTGTGCAGGGCTGAGGGTTGGACTGGATGATCCTTGTGGGTCCCTTCCCATTCTGTGATTCTGTAATACAACTTCACTGCCAGTTACTCTTGTGTTTAATCATTGTAAGTACAGCAAAACATTGATAAAATAAATTCCTGGCACTGTATCATCTATTGCTTTATTTATCTTTATAAGCTTCTTCCTCCATTTCTGTTCTTAACATATTTTGAAACAAAGAGTTCTTGAAAGCCTTCAACAGGCCTCAGACACTGGTTTCCCTTCAAACAAGTGGGCTCCGAACACCAAAATCGCAGAAGGAGCTTTGAAAGTGCCCACCTTCATCTTTCTCTTCCCTCATCATTAAAAATATTCTGTCCACATTGCCAGTAATTTTCATCAGCCAAGATCAGAGAATTCTGCACGCTGGGGAGGACTCAGGGAGTCACCTAAACAGCAACAACCACCAGGAGCTCCTGCATTGTATCACCTGCAGGTAATGTAGTGAGTCACAGAGCACAAAGCAGGCACCTGCAGAAAGCTTTAGAGCAAACAGCCATCCCAGGGGAAGCTGCAGACTAATTAAAACCAGCGCTACAAAAAGATGTTGCTGTTCTAACATGTGTTCGTGTGAGCTGGTGCACGGGAGAGCAATAAAAGAAATGTCAAAGGAAGCGAGAAATCGTGGAGGAGCCCGAGCTCAGGGATGCGAAGACAGGTGTCTGGGGAAGGAGGGCACCAGCTCTGTCTGCAGAAACAGAGTTCTCTGAAAAATTCAGGGATTGGAGAAGAATGTGCAGAGGAATCTCTGCCACGGGGACAAGTCATGGTCAGAGCTCTTGGAGGCAGGAGCTCATATGAGAATGTGACCATTTGATTCACGTATAATCACAACCACAGTTTATGACATGGGCTCACCTGTGTGTGCGCTCACAGTCCAAGATGATATTTCCTCAAGATTCTTGTAGCTGTGCTGGAACAGGAAAGAGGACACTTAGATTTCCAGCTCCTTACTCAAGGCTCAATCTGCAATCCCCAAACCCCTCCCTGGTGCTGCTGGGCAGCTCCACCCCTC
Source organism: Pseudotriccus pelzelni (assembly GCA_035584735.1). NCBI lineage: Eukaryota > Metazoa > Chordata > Aves > Passeriformes > Tyrannidae > Pseudotriccus > Pseudotriccus pelzelni. The sequence goes on along the minus strand of JAWMRA010000023.1, from coordinate 2,636,751 downwards.
TCACCCCGCTCACCTGTATGACAGAGATTCCCTGGAAAGCCCTGTGGACACCCTGACAAGCTTGGGAGGAAGGACCTGTCTCCTTGGCTCTGTCCCTTTGGTTCCCGGATCAAAGGAACAAAGAATTGGGAGTCCACCTTCCCCTCCTGTATTCAGCCTCCCGCAAAAAGGGAAAAATTAAAAATCCCAAGTGCTTGAAACTGGGCAACAAGCAGTGCCTGGGCCCCTGAAAGCTGTGTGATAAATCCTTCCCCATCTGGTGGGTCTTCAGCTAATTAACTGACATGGCTGCAAATGAGCAGCAGGTAATTGGAACACTTTGTTCTCCCTTTCGCTGGCAGCAATGGAATGGATTCCAGCTGACAAGTGGTTCAACAGTTTCCAAGTAATCTCCATTCAGTGCCATCAGTGCTGGCCCAGCCTCCCAACAACTTGTACACCTTGGACTAGGAATCCAAAGAGCTTCACTGGAAAGGGAAATTTGTACCAGGACTCAGTGGGCAGATGTGTGCAGGCTCCAGTTCCAATGAGATACTGGAAAACAAGCCACCTGCAAACAATGGGAGGCCAAGCTGAACTCCAGCCTTGCCTTTTCTCTGCAGCCAGGGAAACCCTCTGAGATAGCCCATGGAACCTGGAGGCACAGAGGTCCTCTGTGGTGCACTCTGCAAGAGAATTGCAGCATTAAAGAGGTGGTTCTGTGAGTCTCCAAATCTGGGCTCTCCAGCTCTGGAGCTGCAATGAAACCAAAATCTATCAGAAAAATCACATCCAATGAAAGTTTTCCTCATTTCTCTGCAACATGAAATTTAAAAAATTCACCTGGCAATGGATGCTAAAAAAGCCTACAGATTTTCAGTCCCAAACCATGATAAGTTCAAGGACTTTTTGTTTTCTATTTTCATCTTAAATTATTAAATTCCAGCAAAATGGCATTAAAACCTGTATTAACTAAGAGAAGTTCTGAGTTTCTGTGTTTCTCAAGTTTAGAAATAAGAAAGCATAAATAAAATATCTCCATGGGATGCTAATTCACTTCTCTGTCTGGAACGCATGAAATACAGCTGTGGAATACAGATCATCTTCTAGCTAGAAACATCATTTAATATTTATTACTGCACAGTTGGCTCTGAGGATGCAAGGAGGGCACCCCTCACTTCTTGATCTGTGATCTCTGAGAGTCCCGACCTCGCAATGTGCCATCATTAAACAACATTTATTTTACCCCATTTTAAACTGCATCGGTTTGGATGTTTCCCAGTCTCAGCTGGCGTTTAGAAACACCAACATGAAGTTCATTTGGGAAACCGGTTTAAAGACATCCTTTCACCGTGGAAATGGGAGAATTATCCAATTGGAAGAAATGCCGTGATCCTACAAGGGCAGAGTGATGCTGGAGTTGCCTCTGCAGAGGCTTTGGCTTCCCAAAGGGCTGCAGCCATTGGGCTCTAAAGAGCTCTCCCGTACCTTCCAGGGAAAGCAAATTCCACATTTTGACAAAAAAAATAATTATAGTCTTCAGGCAAATGTAAAAAGGCTCCATTCTTAATGAGTTTGACCTTTTCATTTGGGTGGGTGGTGTCCTGTGTTCTTCAGGGGTGTCCACCTGTCCCGAGTTAATGTACAGACACACACATACATATCCCAGTCAAACCACATGAATATCACTCAGTCCATTGTGATGTACCCGTAGGATGAGGCAGATCACAGGCAGGGATTTTGACGTGCTGGTCACCTCTGTCCTTACTCTGTGCAGTCCAAAACATGACAGTTTAGAAGAGGTAACAACAAATTTGCTGTCACCCTTTGTGCTCCTGATCTCTACGTGGGAATGATGGTATTTGCTTGAAGGTTGGAGGTCTTTCCCAACCTTAATGGCTCCATGATTCTAATGCATTTTGAGTTATGGTAATAAACTTCATACCATTAAGGGTTTGCTCCATCTCCCCTGAAGGACATGACACAAACAAGTCAAAAACACTGGATTTAAACAGCTTTTGGAAAGAGTGTTTTACAAAACAGTGGGATTCCTTATGCAGGGAAGACTTTTTGATAATCAATCACTTTGAACAGGAGGCAGAGCTGTTTTATACATGTGTTTTCATGCTCCCATTCAGGTGGTAACAGTCCTCCTTCCAGTACGGGAAACAGCTGCTAATAGGGGGATATTTTTTAAAAAACAGTAATTAAGCATAATGGTGCATTAAAAGTAAATTTCTATGACAAAAAGGTCTCATTTTGAGTTTCTACCTCTGCACCCCAAAACGCTTCTTCTCTTAAAGTCAAAAGCAAATTTATATCCCAGCCCGAGGGAACTGAAGCCATCCTTTACCTCCTTCCCCTAGCAAAGAAATTAACTTTTCCATCATTATTATGTTCTGGCAAAGCAGACATCAGCCAGTTATCCTACGAGAAATGTCAGCACCTTCCCCCAAAAGCGAGGCAGCCTCACATTGCCAGGTGACAGAACCAAGGAGCCAACTGCGCTCAGTGTTCACTGCACTGATGCACCACGGGGGGTTTGTGTCAGGTGCTCAAACCCACAGCCAGGATGCCACTGCTCCCCTTCCACCGGGGTTTCATATTCTAACGGAGCGCCACATTGTTTTGTCAGAAGGCACAGCAAGATCTGCAAGCAGGTGGAGCAACCAGGACTGAAGCAAAACGTCCTAAAGCTGCTGAAATAGGGGCCGAGTCGGGGACTGTGTCCAACCAGTGTTAACCCCGAGCCTACAGAGGCTCCTGGTGACACCCATTTGGTCAGCTGCTAAAATAGAGACCTCCCAGAACACTGTATATACTGAAAATACAGCCCTTGCCAAGGCAGAGCTGGTGACCATAAAACACTGGGTGCTGCACGCAGGAAATATTGGAGGGGAACGCTGGAGGTCAGGGCACTCCAGTAAACCTGACTTGTTGAAGCAGCACCAAAAGACATTTACAGCCAACACTGGCAGAAGAGCTTTTCCTAAACAAGTGGTTTTCATTTTCAAAGGTCCAACCGTTACCTGTTACCTGCCCTGAGACCCAGCTCCTGCTTTCTGTTCACCTTTAGCTCTTGTTTACCAAATTTACACCCATGCAATTATTTTTTTACTGCTGTAACACAAATCGTTTCAACGACCCCTTGGAGCGCTGATACTGGAGCTGGGGAGCTGCAAAGCCTGGGCAGGAAACATAGGAAACCAGAAGCTCATAGCAGTCTTCTTGGTAAGCAAAAATTGTTTTTAGGCCATGTCCAGCTGTTTTCTCCCCCTTTTTATTCTCAAACTCAACATAAGAAAGAACCCCGAGACAAGACCATGTGCTGAGCTCCCCCAAACTTCCATTTTCATGGGAAAAACGTTTCCTCCCAGGTGCTGCTTGCTCCCAAACAGATTAGGATCAATGGAAAATGCTTGATGTCCTTTAGGAGCTCTTGCATTCACACTGTTATATAATTAGCTCTTGTTGCCACCTGCATTTGTCTAATTCCAGCAAAACCAATTTCCCTGCCAGTGCCCTCACTTTTGGAAGAGGGAAGAGCACAGTGGCTCAGCCTGGGGGTAGGTGAGAGCTCTCAAAATTGCCCCGCTTTGTGCTGAGGGTGTTCATTAGTAACTGCATTGCCTGGGAAATCACTACAACACTGGATAATCTACCTCCTAGAAAAAACCTGGATACTGTTGGCTTGCTCCTGGAGAGCGAACGGAGAGAAGGTGATTATTCCGCGTGCCAAATGCACCACGTGCATGTTCGAAGCACTTTGTGAGTCATTTTCTCACGGATGTTTGGAGAGAAAAGTCTGCAGAGGAGGTATGGAATAAATCCTTATCGCCTAAAAAAAAAATCTCAGCTGGTTTTAATTAAGCTGAGCAGAAGGAGGCGGTCTGGGAAACTGTACTGTGAGGAAAACGAGTGTGAAAAGGTGAAATAGGTGATCAAGATCCCTGTTTTCCATCAGCACGAACCAAGAGTCAGGGCTCCAGGTGGGGAGTGGATGGAATAAGCCCCAAAAGTTGAATTTGGCCCAGAATTCATCAAGGAGGACTCTGCTTTGTGCTTGTATCTTATCTTTTTATGCTTCTCTTTTGGCAGAGGTGCTGCAGAATCTGTGGTGCAGCTGAGGAGATTTTCTGCAAGGATGTTTTAAGCTCCCAGGTAGGAAAGTTGTGCTCAGAGTGTACTATTATCATTGCCCTTCAGGAAAAACAGCTGTGGGAACTCTGATTGCGTTCACTTTAAGGCTTGCTGGTATATTTATAAACAGAACTGGTGGTGATTTGGGTTTCTCCGAAGCCAATTTTGCTGTTTATCTGTGGGGGAAAAAATATATGTATTTCAGAGGAATGTCTTAAACAGCACAACTAGAAAAACTTCCCCATCTGCTACAAGTCCATTAAATGCTAAAATGCGGAATTTTCAAGCTTGTGATTTGGGTGGTAAAGGTTTGAGCAGTTCTGTTCACATTGACTGTTTGCATCTCTCCAGGCATATGGGGATTGTTTGTGGATGCCTGAAAAAAAAGCCTAAATTTGTACACACAGACAAGATAATTCTTATTAAAGACAATTTTTATTAATGAGTTCTATTGACATATAACCCTCTACTGGTATGTCCCAGACTTCTGAGTACACAAACATCCTCTGAGAGGGAAACATGCCATTAATAAAGAGATATTAATTTTAAAAGTATCATAAAAATAGCTATTGCTGCTCTAAATCACAGTATTTTCAGCTTATGCACGTGTTTATAATAATGTAAAATTATATTACTTCAAGAATTAGAGCAGTATAAAAACTAATTAAATCTTAGAGAAATATGATCTCCTTTGGTTCCAGCTACTTAATGGAGTGATCTGAAATGTCTTTTCATTAATGGGCACACCCTGCTTTAAGTTTGCTCCTACTTAACACATCTCCACCCAGCTTTTTTTGTAGTACAAACCCCACAGTATGACCTGCATAGAGGAAAACGATGTTCAGCTTTCATGCCAATAATTACTTTCAGCACAAAAATAAGCTATTTTCCATCTCCTCTGTTCAAAGAGATGAATTCAGGGAGGTTTGCCTGTGGTAGATGCACCTGTAGAGGTGAATTTTAAGTGCAATTTGCATCTGTCCTGATTTTTTTTGGCACTCTCAGCTTTGCTTCTGACTGTTTTTAAATGACAAATAAATTCTACATTAAAGGGTAAAAAAATCCCAACTCAAAACAATCCTGCCCCAAGTTCTGAAGAACACACATGGTGACGATAAGGATGGAAACAACTCAATGTAACTTCTAATGGTCAATTAAGAAAATGAGTTTCAATCAGAATATAAATCCCTTTAGCTGGTAATCAAACAAAAAAATTGAATTACCATCTTAGTATCCCCCTTTTTTTTAATATTCTTAAATTTTAGTAGGTTTTTTCCTCTAAATGTTGGTAGTTTGACAGTTTTGCACTTCTACTTTAAATAAAAATTTCTTGACCTTCTTTAGCACCAACCTCTATTCTTGCTTTGTCTTATGAAACATCTTAACTGTATTAAATTATCTAATGTTTATTTGATGTGATACTTATTCAGGGGGGTGTTTGCAACAACGTGGGAATACTTGCGAGGTAGTTTTGTTTTGATTTTACTCCAAAAGCACATTTTAATTAAAACCACCATTTTTTTATGGAATACCAGATTTCAATGGCACAGCAACCACTGGAAAACTTTTCTGCCTCCCTGCTCCCTGTGTTTTTCTACCTGCCCTGGAAAACAACGTCCCCCACTCTGCTGTCCATCAGATCTCTTGGAGGATGTGCTGGAAAGCTGAGATACCCACGTCTGGATTCACTAAGCCTTTAAGAAGAAGGTCTTGCTGTTATCCAGTTATCTCAAATTGCAATCCAATCCCAGCTAAGGGAAAGGGGAGATAGAGGTGTTTATAATATCAAAAACAGACCACATGGTAACAAATGACACTGGGGAATAAATACAAGAAAAGCTGCTTTATCTCTGCTGAGGCCACCCCAGAAAGTCACATCCTGGGTTTGACTTGCTGGTAAACACTCTGCTTCAGAGAAGGACAAATCTCCTCCTCCTTCTTTGGGTAACAACATCTTTTTAAGTCTGTAAAACATACATGATATCAACATCTGATACCAAAATACCAACGACACCCAAATTTGTCTCCTGCTGGTTCTGGAAAGAAAGCAGCACCTGCAGCAACCAGCCCTTGCATCACCTACAGATCTGGGGCAAGGGCTGCTCCAGCTCTTGTAGAGAGCACTGGAACATATCCTAATAGCCTTTTAAAATTATAATTGAAGCTTTATATATGTAATAACCTGAGCACTGAAATGCAAATTAAAAATAATTGCTGTTGCTCTCATATATCTCTGCTCCACAGGCATGAGTTGTCTTACAGCACAACAACTGGTGTCTGCTGGGGGCCTGGAGCATCATTCTGGTTTTGATGGCTTGTTTTAAGAGAAGAGGGGAAAGCATGGGGAAAACAAGCTGGAGGAACATTTACCCCCTATTTCCATTTAGACATTCAAGCTTCCAATCCTCTTCCTGGCCTTGCAGTAATCTGCTCATGGATCCCTCGAATGCATCCCTGCAGATTCTCCCAGAACCGAGCGTGGCAGGGTTCTTGTTTTCTCTCAAACTGCTGTGCAATCAACTGTATTTCATTATTTATGTTCCCTGTCCATTTTATTATTCTGTTTCAGCTACAGTGTGCTCAAGGAGGGATTTCCAAAGTGTGTCACACATCCCTCACCACGGGCAGGACACAATTACCTCAAAGCACTGTGACAAGGCTAATTGAAGAGCTCGGTTTCTCCTCAGACATGCCTTGGGTGTGCAGGGGGTGCTGCAGCAAAACAGGAACAAGACTGAAGATGACAAGTTTGTGGCTAGTTCTGGCAGAGATCCCACCTGAGAGAAGAGGTAAAGCTCATTCTGGAGCACATTCAGATAACCTGGTGCTGTCCAGCTCTCCAGAATCCTTCCCAGCTCTGAGGAGCAGAGCCTGCTGTTTTGGCTGAGTACTTCAAGCACTTCCCCTCGCTCAACACCACTTCCATCTTTCCCGAATTCAGCCTGTGCCAGCTGTTCCTAATCCACAAGCTCCTCTCCTCCAGGCTCCATAAACCTGATGGAGAGTGTGAGAAGTTTGCCGAGCGGATACATAAACTCTGCCTTTCCAAGCGAATGCCATCTGTATTCCACGCTAAAATGAAGCCAGGCTAATTGGCTGCCTCACACGGGCTCTGCCTGATGAAGGAACACGTGTATGAGCGGATTTAAACTGTGCCATTATTCTCCATTATGGGAAATGTGCTCACCCTGTTAAGCCCTGGCATTAGATCCGCGCTGGTTCCTGCACAGGGAAAGCAGGAGCCTGCTCCTACCTGCTGGACCGGGTGACCCGGCCCGGCCCCGAACAACCCTGGCTCAGAATTAACCAAGAGGAAATGAACCTGCTTAAAATACAAAGCCTGGCCTTTCACAGCTCTTGGAAGTTATTGGCAAACAGAGCTTCACTTCTGCAGGTCTCGGAGGAGGCGATGGGTATGGAATAGCACAGCTTTTGTACTGATTTGTGCTTCCTGAGACAACACTCCTGTTTTTCCTCAAATCTTCTTTGTGTGGAATGATCCTGTTCACCACTGTGAGGAATCAGCTATTTCCCCTTTTTTTAGGATAAAATAAGTCGTAAAGGAGAGACAATGCGAAGAGCAGTTCAAAGGAAGGAGCACTTGGTGTGATCACCCCTTTGCATCCTCACAGGAAGCTGCTGAAATGGGAAATGGAGCTGCTGCTTCATCCCCAATCCCTCCAGAATCCATGAAACAATCAGAGTAAACATCTACTTTTCCCAAAAAGCCCTTTCTCAGAGTTCTGCAGTCCTGTACGACATAAGAGCTGAGATGTGCATCTGTCACAGTAAAGAAATAGAGCAGAATTTTTTTTAATATATTAAATTATACTATATTGGGTAAAATTCCATTTTAATTTGAAACTCAATGGATATTAAAGGCAACTTTAAAAAGTTATTATCTAAGGTTTAATTGCATACATTATGTTTGTAGCCTTAGGTACTGCAGATAGTTCTTTAATATTTTCTGCAGTATATTGAGATCATGGAGCAACCATTTAATTCTGCTTGAAGAATGTTCCAGAGAGAACTATGGGGAAAAAAAATTATAAAACTCCAAAGTTGTGGCTGTTGAGTGAAACACCAATGGATTTGGGCCCGTTGGCAGGAAACTTCCAAACTTTTAGCTGTCATAAGAGCACTGAAAGCATATGGGCTGTCATTAGAGCATTATTGAGTCCACCCTTGATAGTCAGACACCACGTTAAAAATAGAAGGATTGTCAAGCTGCAATATGGGTGCTTGGAACAATATCAGATACTTTCCTTCAGCTGGATCAATGCATGGAAAATATCAAATGTCTCCAAGGTTTTAAGTGGGACAGCACCTTCCCTCCACCTCACCTGCTGGAGGAGGTTGGTTGTGTGAGTACCAGCTGACAAGAACCTCTGTCCCTTAACCAGAGGATCTGCAGAAAAATTGCAGGCATGGGCTGGGAGTAATCAGATTTTCAGTCCTGAGCTGAAAGAGCTGGAGATTTCACGGGGAGTAATGACTCCCCTTAGTTTTCCTGTGTACCTGCCTTTCTGCAAACATCAGAGCGTCCAAAATTACTTGGTTTCAAGAGACCAAAATTCACCAGTGTCTAAGGGGCTGTGGAAAGCCAGAACAATCCCCCTTATAATTCAGGATTTAAGTCATGTTGCTCAGTTCCAATTCAAGGACTGTGGCCCCTTGGCTCCCCCTGTAAATGCATTTTTGGGCCTCACTCAAGCAATTGAACACTTTTTACCCATCCTACCTCTGCTCACAGGGGAGAAAAGGGGTCAGAGAGCTGAAATGCTGAAGATGAGCAGTGAAGAATCCTGTTGGAAAGCCTAAACCACTTCACCCTTCGCACCACACACACAAAGAGGTTTTCTGCACACAGACAAGTCGCTGGCAGTTCTCCAGCCCAAATGCTTCTCACACCAACTGCTGCTGAAGTGCCACAGAAGTGATCTGGACCTTGCCACAGCTAATTTCACCTTTCCACCCTCCCTCCATTACCCAGTACCAGGAGCAGTGACTTTCAGTGACACTCGGCCTCCTACAAACCACTTTTGTCAAATTATTACTTAATGATACAATTAATTTATTAAATTGTTAGGAACTTTTGAAAAAAATTTTTTTTCTCCTCCCTGATGTGAATGTCTTTTAAAAAATAATCATAATTAAACAAAGCCTTCCAGGTATATTTAAAAATTACCCAGAATTTCATTTGAATATTGAATACTACTATCTATGCTTTTATTTCATCTTGAAACAGGCAAATCCATAAAGAACCACTCAAAGCATATCCCACATCTCACTTTGATACCCTTTGTATGATGGAACTTGTACAAACATAAAGCTGAATAAAACCCCAAGTATTGCACAAACAACTCAAATTCATAACAACATCTTCCAGAAGAGGATTAGACGGAACAACCGTTTGATCCAGCCCAGAAAATATAGATATTCATTTCCTTCAACACTCACGGAAGGACTTCTGAACTCGGACTTGTGATGTCGCTGAATAAGCAGAGCCCACAACGGCAGAGGCAATTCAAGCCTTGGAGGACGAGCACAGTCCTCCTTTGGCTCCTCATTTTCAGTTCCTCTGATTATTTGATAGGGCTGCATTCACCAAATGTTTGTTTAACTTGGAGTGTTTGCTTATTTAAAAGCAGCCTCTGCAATGAAGATGCCTGAGTGGTTTTTGGTGAAAGCAGGGGGTGTGAGGGAGCCAAGCTGGGCTCTTACAGAAACATCCACGCCCAGCAAACAAAGACAGGCAGAGTTTTCAGCTTTGTTCAATCATTTGAAATGAATGCAAACTTTTTTTTTTTCCCTTTTCCTCGCCATTTAATTTGAAAATAGTCTAATCAGACATCTGCCAGGATCTGTCTGAATTAACAAAACTGAACACAAATCTTCCATCAGCACTCAAGTGCTGCTTCCCTCAAATGGCATTAACTCACACGGACACTCTGTGGAACTAATTGAACATCCCCAGCTCAATATTCCAGACTTTCTGATTTAACTTTATTACAGTCAGAAGAAATAACAGTATAAGGGGAAACATGTTGTTAAGGACTCAGTTCTGAAGTGGTTCAATAAAAGCAGGCTGCTTATCCTACTTTATTATCTTTATTATTGCTGCTTTTAGATGGAAAGAGAATTTCCTCTCAAGACAAAAAAGCAGAGTTTGTCCCAAAGCCCTTTGTTTTCTTTTGAATAGCAAGGTACAGTTTATTTCTTAGAATTCCATGGGAATTTTATTCTTGCCAGTACGGGGAATTTTGATATTGCGGCATTTTCCTCTTCCTGTGACATGTTATGGCTGCATTTGTCAGCATTTACTAAAGGTTTTGACATTACTCAACAACACTGAGGGGGATTCTGCTGCCTCTGGACATGTTCTGAGCTAAACATCTTTTGCCAAACTCCTGAAATGACACAGGAGGTGCCCTCAGAAACACAGGGGGTCTTTTCAAGTCTATGCTCCTGGCCTACCCAGGAAGCAGGACTTCCAAAATCAGATTAACAGAGTTGATGATCATCTGAAAATCCCACTAATTCCAGGAACCAGTTTAAATCTGCATCAAGTGACACTTGATTTTAAAAAATAATAAAACAACTGAATAAAAAGACACTTTTCCTTATGTCTTTTTAACCAAAATGTTGGTTTTTAACCCAGACTTTTAAAGGTACTTAAGATTTCAGCCTATAAATTCTATAGAATAAGTGCAAAATTCTGTGATATATGAAAAAAGAAGCATTTACCTGAGAGTTTTTAGCTCTTGCCATCTTTATGTACAGCTGAGTGTTCATGGGCTTTGGAGGGTGACACAGGAGAGAGGTTTTCATTCCTGGGGCAGCCCTGTCCCTCGAGGTCACTGCCAAAGCTGTATAAGGAACAACAGTGAAGTTTCCATGAATTTTTCAGGCAGAGCTGCCTCTGTCATCCCTTAATAAATAAATAAACAAATAAAATCGAGCCTGAATGTCCCCCCCATTTTTATTTTTTTTTATGAGTAATGGGACATGAGACAGAATCAATCATTGGCAAAGTAAAAGATGTTTAATATTGATTGTTCTTCTGAAGGATGAGGAAGGCTTTTCCAATGGTCGTAGGGGGACACAGGGAGGGGGGAGCTCATAGATTTGTTTTCCTTTCTGTATTCCCAAAGGAGTAAGGAGAAGCTGAGGTCATGATAGATTATAATCCTGCAAGGAATGACTAACGAGTAACTGAACTACCTTTGTAGCAGTGGTGAAGGCAGCAATAACCAGAGTAATTGGGTTTATTGGGTTTCTGCTTAGCACGAATCCAGTCCTCTCTTAAACATCCTGTCCCTTCAAATCATTTTATGCTCAATGTGTTTCCTTTTTATTATGCCTGACTGGAGTTATTTCATGAAATTTGACCTTGTATTCTTAATCTCCTCTCCTTGTTCTGAATAGTTCTTCTTTATTTTCCTTCAATAACTGTTCTGTCAAACAGTCCACGTGAGCACAACATCTCAGTCTGTGGTGCCAGCCCCTGACTCAGAGTGGATGCACATTAATGTAACCCCAACAGCCCAATGTCTTCTTCTCAGACAAACTGGCTCAAGAAATAATACTCAGGGATAAATTTTGTAGAAAGGCAGGAGCCTCTTGTGCAAATAGCAACGGTAACTCTGTGTTAAAATTAATTACACCTTCCCTGCTCAACTAAATGTTTGTTTGTATTTTTTAACCAGGCAACAGTTATATGCAAGTTAGGGGGGAAAAAAAGTTATTGTTTGCTTTTTTTTTTTTTCCCTAAAAGGGCTTTTACACTCCTGCAGTGAAAATATCTCTCTGCAGAAATGAATTCTTGGAGGAAAAAGGAAAAAAAAAAGAGTCAGTGACATTCCACTTGCTATTCCCCAAGAGCGAACCAGACATTTCATTCAAGCCTGATGACACAGTCGCTGGTTGTTCCCTAAAGCTGGGTGGTTTGCATGGTGAATTTATTCCTCTTGCAATATTATGTCACGCTGTTTCAACAAGGTCTCCCTTTGGGGAAGTGTTTGCAGCCCCTGCTCGTGCTCTCAGTGTCTCTGGCACTTGTGTTCACCCCTTTCCCTCTGGTGGCTCATTTCACAGTCACCACAGAAGCAGGACCTGGGGATCCTTGTTCCGTCTACATAAGTTCTAGTCCCAGCTGGCGTCATTCCCTCTGGAGGGAAAACTCCTCATCCAGAGGATGTTCGGTGTCTCCCCCAACAATAATTTCCATGCCTCGTACATCAGATTATTTTAGGGGAAGAGAGACACAGGTGTAGAGTCAGACTGTGCCTTCCACCTCTATAAAAGGGAGAGGGAACTGCTCACCTCCTGAGAGATGAACTGGTGAAAAAATATTCCTAGAAGAGCTAAGCACACTTTTGATGTTCTGTTTCCTTTGTGAATTTATTTCCTCCACATTTTTGCAGAAAGGAAAATAGACTATTATAGAATCTGCCCGAGACCTGACAATTGTCACTTGACCTTCCAGTCACAGGCTCTGCGAGGCCACTGAAAACAGATGCCCTGTGGTTCAGGGAAGGGAGAGAAAGGTGCACAGAGGATTTCAGAAGGTTTGGAGTTGTCAGATCTGCTCTACAGCCTTTTTAGGTCTCGTGGGATGAGCTCTGTTTCCATGCAACAAGCTGCACAAGGCAAAGAGTCCTCCAGTGTCTGTGCAATGGTTGTGGAAATCTGATTTAAAGAGTTAGTTCAGTTCGGCTACAAAGCACGTTGTTTCCAGTCGGGCATGAGAATACACATTGTGTTTTCTGCAAAAAGGCAGTGGAGGCACTTCATTCTCACTGACACTGTGTAACAAAGCCAGCACTGAGTCAGCCAGCTCTGGGAATTCAGAGGGTCTGGGGATTAGCATTGCTCTGGCTCTGCCTGCAGCTGTGGTGACAATACCGGGACCCTGTGCTGGGTGTGATGCACACCTTGGACAAAAGGCTGTGGATAGTTTCCTGCAAATTAAAAATAACAATGGATAGTACAGCAAAAATTTCCAAGATATGGGCACTACTGGGAGGTTTAATTCATTCTAGAATAGCAGTTTGGTGGATGCAAGGCAGGGCTGGGAACTGGGCTGAGCCCTGATTCCCAGGAAGTCTCAGGGGAGTCTCACTGACATTGATTCCCCATTACAGACTCCAGATAAAACATGGATTACCCCTGGTTCTGCAGGTTTACAAGTGCTTTGCGCTACATTTCAACAGTTGCATGCACATCATTAGACACGGAGCAGAAAAAAAAAAGTATTACTAATAGAGAAAAGTTATATACACCAAAAGAAATTAACATAGAGATTATTCAAGTTTTTATACTCCCAAATTCACTGTAGCTACCCAATGAAGAGTCTTACAGTCCACTACATTTTGAACTGATCCCTCTGCTTTGTGCACTACCATCCTCCAGCTCTGTTAACAAAGTTTTTGGCACTGTTCAAACCTACCGAGCGTGGCTGCAGCAGAAGGAATATGTACAAGAGCTTGTGCCTTCACTCACAGAGAATCACCAGCGAAGACAGGAGCAGGGACTGATGATAATAAGTATAATAGTAACTGCATTAGGCCAGCAGGGTCAACAGCTAATCTTGCTGCACTCTGAAAAAGGTTATTTTAATTCCAGTAATTGGCCCCAACCACCAGCAAGAATTGATGTGCTGCCACTTTTATCTGCTTGCTGCTCCCCGTGTTCCTGTGCAGCAGCTCTGCAAGATGAACACAAATTACCTGCTGGAGTCAATGGAAGTGATTGCTTCTGTTCACATTATTGATCAGTTGTGTTGCTTATACAAAGCCTCAGTCATTGGACCCTCCCCAGCTTATTGCAGATGAGTTGTCTGTAGGTACCACAGTGTTCAGAGAGCCAGGGAACAGGCTAATTGTTATTGTGCTGGCCATCATTATTAGGATTATTCTTCTTAATGACTAACATTTATAGGATGCTGATCATGCAGTTGCCCTACAGCACTTTGCAAGCTTCACAAAAGGCTCCACAAATTATATTTCTGAGCCTAAAAGCATTATTATATACTTGTAGTGTGGCCTGGGGCCGAAAGGAAGATCAGGATCATCCTTAACAAGTGTTGTAACAAAAACATCGTGTCATTCTAAATACAAAGACCACCCAAAGGGACCTACAGCTGCACTCGATGTGTGGGGACTCCCAGGACCAAGACTGAAAATCAGGAGAGTCACCAGAAAGGGCTGGCAGAGTTCAGAGGAGTTCATGTGTGCGGGTCACGGCCCTCCTGACGTCGTCCCCCTCTCAGGAGGCTCCTTTTCACCTCCAGCTTTCCAGGGAATACAAAGCTCCTGGCACACACTCAGGAACTTTGTTAAATGGGGTGCACACAACCCACAGTTGTGCTTTGGTGTGAGCACTTGAGCTCCATGGCAGCGATATTGTTGCCATTCATATTTTATCATGGATTCCAGCTCCTCTGCAGAGCAGATTGGACACAGAGCCACGTACACCGTGATTTTTGGTCCCTGAACTAACTCAGTGTCTTCACAGCCCCATCCCTGCCCTCACAGATGTGTTCTTAGGTACTGCATCTCCCACTCGGATTCATTTTAGATTTTAGCTCCTGTTCCAGGGAACACACTGCCCATCACTTCACTTTTCTACTGGTTTTTAGAGGGGAAAAAAAGCTCATATAAGTGCTTTTAAATTTGAGGCATTACCTTATGAAATGCAGAGTGAAAAACAGGGTCAGGAGCTGCACTCAGTGATCCTTGTAGGCCACCTCTAACTCAGGATATTCTGTGACCTTCTATGACTTTCTAAATAACGCTATTTAAATAAAATTTCCAGAGCTGTAATACCACAGGGAGAAAAAAAAAATTATTACTAATCATAATATAATAAAAGCCTGAAAACAGGGTGTCTTGAAGTTTGGGAAGCTTCACTGGCAAGGGTTTGGCTGCTTTCATAGGGAGAAATTCCAGTTCAGAGCCGTGGGTTCTGTCCTGTCGTTTAGCCATTTGAAACTTGGAGGGTTTGACCACCCTTTGTCCCACAAACAGGGGCACAGGGAGTCAGCAGCAGCCTGTTGGAGACTCCTGCCTTTCCCACAAAATCAGGACAAACCTCTAAATGTCTTTCCTTCCCCGGTGCTCGAACTTCAGATTTGTGTACTAAGGTGGAAGGAATTAATTACGGAGATTTCAGCTGAGCTGAGAGCTCTTCACGGGAAAGCACCTTAATATGGGGTGTAAATAAACAATCCAAGAACTTTGGACCCACTCCAGGAGCAATTCTTGTCTCCTTTCTTTATGGATACTCAGAGAGCTGCCCCCATTCCCAAAGAAATATTTGAGGAAATTAGTTTTTCCACCTGATTCTTTGGCCAATTTCCCATAGCAGAGATAAGACCCAGAGCATGTGCATTTGCAGATTACAGTTCTCTGTTCTTCTTGTCCTTGTAAAAGGGGACTTGCTTTCTCCAGGAGTGTTCCAGCCTAAACACTTGGAGCACTTTTTTAACAACCTAAAGATAAATTAAATTAGAAAGCTCAGCTCAGCAAGGAGAAATGCAGCTGAAATTCAATTCGTGAGATGACAAAACTTTTTTAATTTGACTTGTTAAACTCCTTCTTACTGACTTAGCTGAGGAAAACAAACAAAAAACACAAACAAACCACACACCAAGTGGGGTGTTGGGGCTACTTTAAAAAACAAACAAAAGTAACAACTGGCCAGGAATCCTCAGCAACACAATGGAAGTAAAATATAATAACTTTGAGTGGAAAAGGTAAGTCTGTGTTGCTTCTATGCCTTTTTCTAAGCTGTTTCCTTTGAAAGGTTGGGCCAAGAGGGAAGTTTTTTGCCAAACTTAAAAGTATTGATTTCTGTGCTTAGAAGATGGGTCTAATCTGGGAGAAAACCTGACTAATTTCTTCACTGATTCTGAATAATGCAATGAGAACAGAAGTTATTCCCAAGCTTGGTGCTTACCCAGTCCCTGCAGTTTCAGGGATTGGTGTTCACGTACTAATTTTGTGGCTGGTTTCATCCTGGATCTGTTGCCTGGCCAAAAAATCCCATATTTCCATTACTCTGCAGTGCCCAGAGAGAAACTGGGATGGGTTAGACCCGAGTCCTGCACATTTGTCGGGATAACAAGACTGACCTCCACTAAACTTTTTGAACCTGTATTACCTCGATTTCTTCACCACAACCTTTAGCTGTGGCTGCCCCATCCCTGGAAGTGTCCAAGGCCAGGCTGGATGGAGCAACCTGGTCTACTGGAAGGTGTCCCTGCAGGGAACTGCATGATCTTTAAGGTCTCTTCCTGCTCAAACCCTGCTATGATTCTATAATACCAATTTTACTGTGGGTTTCAGAATGATTTGGGTGAATCTGGCACAAACAACTGCAAAAGGCCATGTCTTTTTTAGGAATTAACATTTAAAAAAAAAAAAAACAAAGAAAAAAGGAAAGAAACCAAACATGTTTACTCAGCTCCTCTCAGATCTGGCTACATTACCAAGGCAAAATCCCAAAGTCTTCCACATTCCACAGGGTACATGAGAGATTGGAAATGAAAAGATAACTTCGTTTAACACCTTTCTTTCATGTTTAGCTGTGGGTTTATACATTGTTTTCTGCCTAATTGAATGCAGATTAAAAAGCAAAATATGTTAGAAGTGCTCACACCAATCAGTTGGGTAAACAAAGGTAACAAAATTATATGTATTTTTTTGCTAATTACTACCATAACTACATGGGGGTTTGTCAGCAATTCTGTTCTTTATTCAGATAAAGGGAAGTACATTCCAAACAGTGATGACTGTTCCATATTTCAGCCACATAAACTGTGGCTTGAACATGGTTGTTTTAGAGATCAAAGTTTAATTCATAAATAAAATTAAAGGGTTATATGTTAGAAGGTGTGCTCAGTCTTGCAGTTCTTGATAAATGAACCAGGACTACAATGGCTATTACAGGGTTTCATATATAAATGTTTTAGGCTTGTTTTCTGAGCCCCAAAAGAAGACAGAGGGAGGAGGTGCAATTCTGAAAATAAATTAATAAACAGCAATATAGTATTGAAAAGAAAAAAAAAAACCAAACCTGAACACATACACAATATACATATAAAAATAAATAAAGCTGCACATACACACAATAGCCTAGTACGTTTTCCTGTCCTTTTCCAGAGGATTTTTTTTTTAACCCCAAAGGATGGAAGGATCAAAGAATGGTTTGGGTTGAAAGGAACCTTAAAGATCATCTGGTTTCAAACCAGGGGCAATCACGGGCAGGGACACCTTCCACCAGCACAGGTTGCTCCAAGCCCTGTCCAGCCTGGCCTTGGACACTTCCAGGGCTGGGGCAGCCACAGCTTCTCTGGGAAATGGTGAGTTTTGTAACAAAGCATTTGTGTTGAATTTTCCTATAGGAGCCCTCCCTACCAGCAGACAGGGAATGTCAGAGTATTGGTGATATTAAAGTGGGGCCAAAGGGGTAGATCACTGCATCCAGTGGTTGCTTTTCCAAGTGGAACACCCTTCCCAGTCCCAGGCATGACGTGTGGAAAGGGTCATGCATGATATGAGCCCCAGGAGGCGACTGACACACAAGAGTTGCTCTAAGGACCAGATTAATTGTGGGGTTTGCCCCAAGTCTCTTCTGGAACTGGAGTCTTATGAAAAAAACAGATATAAAATTGTCATTCCAAAGGGTAATTTGTCCAACAGATCAGGAAGATGATGGACAGTTATCTCCTCAGAAAAATCTGATGCCTGACAAAGTGATGGGCACAGTGATGGCTGACACAAGGGATTGTGGCAATAAACCCATCTCACTGTGCAAGGAAAATATCATATCACTTTTTAGGCAGGCGAATGGCAACTCTCCTCACAGCTACATTTTCAGGTCCTATTTTGGCAAGGAAAACACCCTTGAAAATTATTACAAATTTCATCTGGCTACTCAAATATTCTCACAGTTCAACCCAAAGATTTCCCCTGGATCTCTAATTGAACTGAGCAAAAGTTTCCACTTCTGATCATGCAACCACCACCTTTAATTGTCTTCTTAAAACAGGGGAGGTAACCCAAAAGAGCTGGGAGAGCAAAAGCAAAAGAGCTTTGGACAGCAGAGCCTGGGACATGCTGTTATGGCCCATCTTTCTTTGCTTGTATAAAAGTAAAGTCACATTTCAGCTAAGTTGAACTTCACTGAAAATAACCAATTAAATACCTGCTTCTACTGCCCAGGCTGCTCAATTTCACACTGGTTAAAGAACTTAAATCATGCTTAAGATCATAGAATCATTAAGTTTGGGAAAAAACCCCAAGATCAAGTCCAGCCTTCAACCAAATACCCCATTCCCACTAAACCATGTCGTCAAGTGCCACATCTAAATGTTTTTGGAACACTTCCAGGTGGCTCCACCACTTCTCTGGGCACCTGTCCCTGTGCTTGTCCACCCCATCAGTGAAGAAATTTTTCCTGATATCCAACTAATATGTGCCTTTCCTTCAGAAGTGATATCGAGATAATAAAGCTTGTGCATGTGCTTGAAAGTGATCTAAAATAAAGGCTTTGTGCTGCTCCGAGGCTCAGGTCAGGTTGTATCGTGATAAATATCTAAATGGAACATAAATCCCAGAATGTCTTAAGTGAAATGAGGATAAAGCATATTATGATACTTCAAAACAACTGTCTCAGACAGCACTCACAATAAAGCAAGTTAGTTATTAGCAACATAAACTGGTCAGTGATTAAAGATTTAACATGTTTTGTTGGACTCACGATTCAGCCATTCTGGAAACCAGCAATGGGCTTGTAGGATTTATAATTCCTTACAGAAAGCATTATAATTCACTTGGAAGGAATTAAACCCACTTGATCTTGATATCATTCAAAGACTACATTGAAGCTTATTAAGAGCAGTAGATAAATTCTATATTTTC
This sequence comes from Pseudotriccus pelzelni, assembly GCA_035584735.1. Classification (NCBI taxonomy): domain Eukaryota; kingdom Metazoa; phylum Chordata; class Aves; order Passeriformes; family Tyrannidae; genus Pseudotriccus; species Pseudotriccus pelzelni. The sequence goes on along the minus strand of JAWMRA010000023.1, from coordinate 2,617,705 downwards.
AGTTGAACGGGGGTAAATATTATGAGAAATAATGAAAAGCTTTGAGAGGTTTTTTTTATGCAAAAGCATGAAAACTAACAAAAAGCAGTACAAATTTCACTGGAATTTAATAAAGTACCTCTGGAATATGCTGCTGAAAGACCCATGTTTGTAAGAGATGACCTCAGGAACAAGTTGGACGGGGCTTGGAGCATCCTGGGCTAGTGGAGGGTGTCCCTGCCCATGGCAGGGGGTGGAACTGGGTGGTCTTTAAGGTCCCTTCCAATACAATTCTGGGATCCCATGGACTTTCAAAGGAGCTCCCTGAGTAACTCATTTTACCCCCAGTACTTTGATTTAAGTAATAAAATGTAAATAATTGAAGGTATATTTGCACATGTGGTTGCCTGGGTGTGTCACTGCAGGGCTCTAGAGAGGTGTCAGGCACCAAAGCTCCTGTGAAAATTCCAGTTGCCAGCTCTTCGTGTTTAGGTAGGTGACTATGATGAAAATTTAGCTCTTAGGTGTTTTTTCATGGGCTTGTCTGCAAAATAAAGACAACCCCTGACAATTGTAAAAATTAATAAAATAAAAGACCGTGCTGTGCTCAGACAGCAGAGTAAAAGGTGCGTTCTGAAGAGATCAGAACAAAGGCAGCAGAAATGAAAACTTCACCGTGTTGGCTTTTAAGTATTTTTTGGTAATTAAAAATTGACATATCAGAGTTCATAAAACTGGGAAGAATTGTAAGTTTTTACTTAATGGGAAGAGACTAATTCTGTTTTCTCACCAGAACTGGCATATTCCAAGGCAGAACATTTAAATAAAAACTTCCTCCCGCCCCCAATAAAATGGAATTCAGTCAGGCCCTTTCTCCTCCAAATACAAGTAAAATCGTTATTTTCACCATTTGTGACCTTCCTCCACTACATCTCTGATACAGCCCTGGCTGCTGTGGCAGTTTTGCCCCTGAGTATTTACAAAGTGAGCCAGCAAACACTTTCTCTCAGTGTCCTGTTGGCCCCAAGAGCACAGACTGGAGATGTCAAGGTCTTCGGAACAAGGACAAGCCAGCACAGCACCTTGAATCCCCACAGCCCTGCCGTAGACCTTGCTTTGAGAGAGAAAGTGGGGGATTAGGGCTAACAGAAATGATGGTTATGAAGGATTAATCCCTCTGGACGTTTGCCTTCCTGAGGCTTAAATCCCCCTCTGGCTCCCCCCCCCAGCCTCAAATCACCGAGGGCTGGTTCAGCAGCAGCTCCTGTAAATAATGTTGTGGGGTGGCAGGAGCAAATCCTTCATTACCTTTTAGGAGTGAAACTCATTTGGTGACCTTGAAGTGGTTACACAACCGTGTTTTGCAACCGTGGGGGTGAAATGAGGACCTCGCTCAGAGCCATCTGCTGCAATTCATCTGCCCTTCCCTGGTAGACTGATTGCAATCCATGTTGCAAACAGATTAGTTTGCCTGGCAGCAATCTATTTTTGGGTACCACTCTGTAATCTGAAATTACAGAAATGCTATTGTTTCAGGGAAATGTGGAATGGCCGATGCAGGCTGTGAAGTGTGATATTAATGCCATTTAATGCCACTCCGCTCCAAGCCGGTATTATACAGTGAGACCTCTCCAGGCTTTTGAGAAATGAGCCAAGGGAAGCAGTGAAGGGCAAACACAAGTGTTTTGGAACTGACTCCATGTTTGCTGTAGAGCAGGAGCGGTGGATATAAAGTTTAAGATGTGAAGTTGTTTGATATAAAGTTGACATCACTCTCTAAAGTTTCTACGTCTGTCAAACTGGGCAAAACCTCCTGAGAACGACCTCACCTGGGGCTGCCCAGCCCTCCTGCCAAAGCTCAGGCTGAGCTCCAAGTCTCAAATGCCTGACCACCCTTTCAGTGAGGAAATTTTTCCTAGATTGGATATTAGGAAACATTTCTTCACTGCAAAGGTGGTCAGGCACTGGAAAAAGCCAGTCAGGGAAGTGGTGGAGTCACCATCCCTGAAAGCATCCAAAAGGGATGTGGCACCTGGGGACATGATTTAGGGTGAACATGGTATGTTGGTTTAATGGTTGGACTCAGTGATCTCAGAGATCTTTTCCAACTTGAATGACCCTGTGATTCTGTGAAGAGTCTGAAGTATCTTATCAAAACCAGAGAGTGCTGATGTGTGAATGTGATCATTGCCAAAACAAAATACCTGAATATTCTGAATAGAGGAAATTCAGTCCAATCACATGTAGTGTCTATCAGCTGAAGTTTCATTTATTCTGGTTTCTGGAGCACTAAGAATAGTCAAATCTGAACTAACATCTCCATTTTGCTGCCATTTTAATTTGGGGTGTTTTGTGCCGCAGCGAATACTGAGACATCACAATATTTTTAGAGTATGAAAAATAACATAACTCTGAGGCAATGGCATGAACATTTGCATATGGAAAACAGGACAGGTGCAGCTGAAGCCTCAGCTGCAGGCAGAAAAACCTGTGGCACCAACACCTCGAGAAGTATTTTGCTAAACCTGGCTGGTTGGAACTTTTGCTTGTCGAGTAGTTTCATGAAAGTCCTTCAAGATCATAATTTTCCAAAGTGCCATTTAAGGCTTAATCCAAGCCTTAATTACATAATCCTGTGATTTAAACTAAATTCACAAAATCTCCTCTGAAGATTTTTAGTAATCTTGCAGAAATACACCTGAAAGCTTGTTCGGTGACCCCCACGGGTCGTTCACTGAGCACCCTGGGTTCTTGATTTAAGGAGAGCCCTGAGGAGGTGAAGAGCTGCCATTCAAGTCTCACTGCTCAACTTTCCCTACTACTCTGGCATTGCTTAAAAATCAAAAAGAATGAGGCAACAAGCAGCTGAAGCTTTTGTTTCTCTGGTTTGCTTGACCTTTTCATAGTTGGCTGAATATCAGGGATGCAGCTGCTGACAGACACCCATGGCCTGGAGCCCTTCCCCACTCGATGCATTCCTTACCCTACTCTTGCACCTATTCATTAGAAACACTTCCCTGAAGTCCCCAAGTCTTAAAACCACGTGTTTTGAACTTCAACACCCAGAATAAATCTCAATTTATTCTTGAATATGGAGCTTTTAGTCTCCAATCTTTGCCCTAAGTGAATAAATCAATTTCTATTTAAGTAGTAGTGTCTTTCTCTCGCTGTTTGAGACTGCAAGAATAGTTACACTTATTCTACACAGAAAAAAAATCACCTCATTGGGTACTTTATAGACTTTGGTACCAACTGAATCACTAATTTACTCTGTCAAATCAAATTAATGTTGTCTCAAAATTCACTCTGTTATGTTCAGTGGATCAGAGATGAACTGCAAGTGATTCAATGGAAGGCCATGCTGAGATTAAACAGTGTATTACAGGAAAACAGCTGAGGGAATTAATAGAATTAGTTTGGCTACAGGGAAATATTTCCATTCAGAATTTACTTTCAGAGAAGGGCCTGGAGTTCTTCTGCTTTATTTCACAAACCTCCCAAGTTTACAAACCTACAGTCTTACAGTTTAGTTTCAATTATAAAATGGAACGGAGACATCACAACACACATGTCCAAAAGTTGTCCTGCCTTAACTGTGCTGAAATCAAGACACTCTTTTGAAATGACAAAATTAGCTGAGCCAAAGCTAAATCCTTTGTACAAATCCCCTTCTACAAACACTTGAATGTGCCACTTTGGATGCAGCAGAGCTATTTCTATTCCAAACAGCTTTACTGTTCTCTGATTGTTTTCTCTTTAGATCAGGAAAACGTCCCAGAACAAACAGGGGAGGCAGAGGAGAGAGGCCGAGGCGGGGGCTGAATCATCCTCTGATGCAAACAAGAACGTTGCATTATTTTAACACGTTGTCCCCACCACCAAGCTAATCTCTTCAAAATTCAAGCAAGAACTAAAAAGAAAAAAAAAAAAAAGAAAAAAAGAAAAAAGCCACTGTTTTCCAAGTTCTGGGCTACCTAATTAAAAAGTTTACTTTTTGAGGGCCGAGACACGAAAGCAACGTGCCCAATTAAAGCCTTATCTCCCGTGGTAAGCCCACACTGTTATCCAAGGGAGCTGGCAGGATGCAGATAAATGGTGAGGCAACATTGGGCACAACAGTTTTCATGTTCCTTTTATTAGGAACATTTAATGGCCTTTCCACTTTCTGCAATGAATTAGACGCGCTCATGTCTGACACTTAAGGAATTAACACGACACAAATCATCTGTAAAAGACTTTTAGCACAGTGACAACTGATTCCAGCTGCCTTCACTTGCCAGGCAGAAAATTAGTCTTTTGTGAGCAGCCCTGAAAGCACTGAGCAAGAACCATCCTTTTACAAGGGAGCTGGGAATTTAGCAGGAGCACTCAACCCTTCGCAGAATCAGACCTTTAATTTTTATTCTGCAGGAGGAACTCGGGAAGAATTTGCTTTTAGCAGAATTTATAGAGATGTACTTTATCCACACAGTCCATAATACAGATGAATAGCTCTAGATGTTTACGGGATATTTAAGTACACTCATGGGATCCATCCCAGCTCGATTCTGTAATATCAATTTCGTTCTATATTTGCTGTGGGGAAGATGTTAATAGGCTGTTAAAACAGGCACTAGAAAAAAAAAATAAATTTGAATCAACTTCATAAATCCTAAAGCATCTGATTTCAGTTTTATGTTTATTTCTTTCACCGAGATATCCAAAAGAAGAGTTAGGTTCCCAATAAATCTTTTATAGGTTACACTGTTTTATAGTCTCAAAATGATGGCACTTGGTAGTTAATTTTGCTTCTTCAGAAAAAAAAGAAGCAACATTTTCCCTATATCATGTCTTCAGCTTAACTGCACACTCTGTACCCACTGCTCTTAAGGAATCATAACTTAAAGCCAGGATTTTGAGTTTCCTTGAGGAAAACACTTCATCATCATGAGCCACGTCATTACATGAGGGAGAGCAGAGCCCAGGGTGGATTCCCCAGCTCAGGACAGGAGAGCGTCACCTTTGCCTTGGTAATGAGGCCAAGACAGCCCAGAGACAGCCCTGTTCCAAAAGCATCTCAAAGCACATTCAGTAATTGTTTGGTTTCTGAGTTAACTGAAGGAACTGCAAGGAGCCAAGTCCAGATAAAAGAGGGAACTGTATTGCTTTTACTTCTATCACAGAGCTCTGCAAACTGAATTTTCTCCATCTCCTCTGCACAGGTTCTTCATTTTCTGCCTCATCCTAAAGAAGCAGCTCCAGCTCCTTGGCCAAAAGGATGCTGAGGGCACTGCTGCACTTTCTCCATATTTCCAGTCCATTCTGCCTTGCACCGAGCTATAGATGTAGCTGTCAGGGCATAACAAATTCTACTTGTGGTTCAGGCTCACTCCCGTTTTGAGACACAGTTTAGCTGGATGGATTGGGGGGGTCTCTTTAACACCTTTTCAGGTGCCCTGTTTCCTTTCCCAGCTCCACAGAAAGGCTGTGCCACCCTCTGTGCCACAGGTAATCCCAGTACCCCCAGGGCTGGGACACTTGTGTTTTCCAAGTTCTCTCTTGGATGGTTACACCTGAAAGAAATTATTGGTACTTTGGGATGACCTTCTCTCCTGAATGCCAAATTACTTGCCTACCACTCTAAAGAGAGATTTAAATAATTTTAGATAATTTCGTTGCTTGAAATTCCTACTTCCCTCAGTATGCATCAGGGGTAATCCTGAGTTAACTCCAACACAAACGAACACAGCCTCTCCAAGCTCAGACTGTGCCCTCTCTGAGCTTCACAGGAAAACACCCAATTTGGTTGAAATTCGTGTTTATTTCTAAGGAAAGCAACAACAACTTCCCAGCCATCAAGGACCTCGTGCAGAATTCATTATTAATAAGGATTCAGGTCAGCAGTGACAGAAGAACACACCACCTTCTTTGAAGCTACTTCAGTCCCCCAAGCCAATATAAAAATCTCATTTAGCAGTGTTTGGCTGTGTGATAAATGGGGGGAACTTGTCTAAACATGATTTATGAATTCCATTGTGCTTTTATGAACTACCTATACTCTTATATCTTGTGACTCTCTGTATTGTCTTATGGCTCCCTTTTATTGTATTGTGCCTTATGGTCCTTATGCTAAGGACACAAGAGAATAGTTTTGCTACATCTGCTCTTAAAGAATTGATAGTTAAGGACTACAAGTTGCTGAATAGACCTATCTGGGGAGAACAAATGACCTATGGCACTCCAGAAAAAAAACAGTTTTCTCCAATTTCCTTCCAGGGACCTGGGATTTGGAAAGTTGTGTTTTACCCAGAAGCAAAACAAACATGAGATATTAACAACAGTTCTTGAAAACACACAGTCTGAGTCACTCACTGAAAGGACCTGGAAAGCAAGTCCACTGAGCAGAGAGCTTTTCTCACTGCTGAGCTGGGGTTGCTGAATTAGAGCAATACTGGGCTTCAGCAATACATGGACCAGCTCCAGCTGAACTGTCCTCAGTTCTGTGCAACCTCAGTTTCTTCAGCAAAGGCAGAAGTGAACAGTTGCTTCTAGGACAAAGTCAGAGCAGCAAAATCCCCCACAATAATCAGAAACTCATTTTGACCATCTGCAATCAAGAACATGTGTTTGATCATCTTTCATTTCCAAACTTGCCAAAGATTCAGTCAAAGAAAGGCAAGAAAGATGCAGCCACTATAACTGACCGAAGGTGAAGGGCTTTAAAACTTGCCCCACTGTGGTGCTGCGGGACTAGTTTTATCACGGTCAAATAAACAAATAATATTTCCCTGCTGACAATTTATTCAGGATTTTATGTTCCTAACAAGTTCTCCGAGCCCTGCAGTCAGCTCATGAAGGAGGATGAGCTGACAGTACAAAGGGAGAGCAGAAAGCAGAGCAGAAACGATAAAAGAGAGTTTTGAAGCCCAGCAGCAGCCGACGGGTTTGGCACAAGCAACTCTTTCATGAGGGAATGTTCCCCTTTGTAAACTTAGCCAAGAGTCTTTTCATTTCAGCAAGATGGGACCATCTCTAACATCTCTATTTTCTTCTCTGCAATGTGATCATTTGGGCCTCTCAGAACACAAAAAAATCTCTTCTTCTCATTTAACTGCCTTCCACAAACGTCATTTTAGTTTGAAAAACAGGTGGTTTGCTGTCTTACAGAAAAGAATAAGGAATCCTGAGGTTTGGGTTGGAAGGGACCTTAAAGATCATCTTCTTCCACTCCCTGGTTGCTCCAAGCCCTGTCCAACCTTGGACTCTTCCTGGGATGGGGCAGCCACAGCTTCTCTGGTTTAAGGGTTGCAATGCAATTTTTCCTTCTACCACAAGGAAAATATGATACTTTTGTACAACCTTTTAGGCTTTCTACCCTTTTATGCCTGAACATTGCAAATATTCCAAGGAAAAGCTGGTAGAAAGTAAACAGGGCTGGGCCTGCCTTGTTATCCCAGTTGACAACCTGAGCTAAATAAGACATTTTAAATACATCTTTCTGGTAGGTTTCCTTAGATCTGCTGCAGCATTGCCTTCCCTGGGAAGGCTGTAGGCAAGATACAATTATATTTGTATTTGTGATTGTGTTTTGTGTAACACCTCAACAAGAAAGGTCTACTCAAAAGATTAAACCTATTTTCTTACAACAGTGTGTTAACAACTAAAGCAGCCAACAGCTCAAGGACTCTACACTTCAGGGAGGATGCCAGCTAAGAGCTGTTATTCAGATAATTTCTAAAGTAGAAGCTTTGAAGTGGGTTAAAACCCACAAGATTGTTTAAAAAAAATAAGTTCTATCAAGAAAAGATTCTAAAAAGATTCCTGCAAACACCTTTTAGGTAATTTTCTGAGTTCCACGAACAGAACTAATTTAGGATGTTTATTTTTAACAGTTCTTTTGTGCAGAAGAAGTGGGAGAAAACTGAATATGAATAGCAAATAACAAAGATTGGAAAAGGACATAAAGACAGAATTAATAGTGAGGCAACATTTAAAAATAGTAAGTTGAGACAGACATCTGTACAAAACTCTCTGCATGGTGTCATCAGCTCCCACCAGAAAGGGTGAGATAATCGAAGCTATTTCTGCTCTGTAGAACTATTGCCATTTTGAGACAATTTTAGGAGAAACATCTGACAACGTTATTTTATAATGAGTTTGTTTTGGTTGTGTCAAATAATCACTGCAGATATAACCATGTGACAGGAATATCCCAATTTCTGGGCTGTCACTGAATACCTGAGTTTTGATTTAGAGACCAAAGGGGGTTTGTCAGAACTACAAAAAAATAGTTATTCCTAAGAGAAACTGGAGTATATACACGAAAAGAATAAATGAACTACTTAAGAATTTGATAATTCTGTTTCAATATCATTACACAATTGACTAATGTTAGTTACATGGACTCACAATCCTTATTCCTTCACTATTTGTAAAGAGAACTGATGTACTAGTTTGAGTTGTAGATGAATGTAATACTCCTTATTTACCACTGAGGGATGATTTTACTAGTAAGTTCCAACATTATTTAGCCCAGAAGGGCAAGTTTTCCCTTTTAACTAAGTTCCCCTGGTAGCGTTTAGTAAATAACCTGTCCTTTCCCAACCAGACGTGAGCAGACACACCAAGGTCATTGGCAAAGGGCTCCCCTGTCCTTCTCACTTGGAGCAATTATCAAAGTAAGCATGGGCAGAAGTATCCTGGCCTCTGGAAAGTCAGTGGAGTTTTGATCCTGACTTCACAGCCCAGGGGATGGCTGTGCCTCGAGCTCTGTGTTACGCTCAGCTCTTTGCCTCTCAGCACAAAGGGAAGCAAACAGTGACAGTCTCTCCTGGTGCCTCACTGCAAATGAGTGCAAATCCAGCCACCCAGCTGAGCTTTTCTTCAGTCTGAACATTCAGCGTGTCCTTTAGACCATCCTAATGAAAGCAGGTACGTCCATGGACAAGATATCTCCCATTTATCACGTCCCATCCAGGCTTCTCGCTGCGATTTTTGTGGCTGTAACCCGTGCCCAGCAAGCTGGTTCCGTTCAGGGACCACTGAGCTGGCAATCAATTTCCCACTGTTGGTGGGGGTTGAAAACTAAATCTAAAAATGAAAGTACTAATCTATTACAAGGAAGTACAAAATCTGTTAAGAGGGGGCTGACAGATCACACTAAAACATGTGCCCTCAAGCATTAGGTGGCAGGGCAAGTGACTCGTGATACACGATCCCACTGTTGACCTTTGAATTGTACAATTTGTAAGAAAGCAGTAAAAAAAAAAACAGGCTTTTTCGCCTTGCATGTAAACTAAACCAAAGGGGGGAAAGCTCCATGCTGACATCATAAGAACAGCTGGCTGCAAAGCTAAAAGTTAATACTGTTAATAAGTGAATAGAGTGTGTGAATTCCCTGACACCAATTTGAAAACGAATCTTATCATTCTCTTGTTGCTTCCAATTTTTATCTCTATTTTTTCCTATTTTTTATCTCTAATTTTTATTCCACGTGGATGAGTTGGTCTGCAGTGACCATGATTCTGGTGCTGCAACAATTTTCACACATAAACACACTTCAGCTCTCTCCTGAGATTCCAAGACCCACTGGATACACAGATCAATGCCTGGAAATCCTGTCACAGGACTTCTCATGGAATGATCAATGCCGGTTTGGAGGTAATATCCCAAAAGAAAATACTGTCTGTGACACATGGATTTAGTTTATTAAAGCGAATGTTTAGTGTTAAGCAAAAGAAAGAAGAGTCAGGAACGAACCCTTGGAAAGAGGTTATGCTGCAGATGACTTCGACAGTGAATGTGGTGGTGGTGCTGGCTTTATGGTTGAACTTGATGATCTTAAAGGTCTTTTCCAACCTCAACAATGCCATGATTCAAGTCCCTTACAGCCAGTTTTGGGGGATATTGCAGAAGAAAAAGCAAACACAGTGTTTGCCACAGTAAGCAATGGTTATGGATCTTCTCATTCTTTGCATTTCTAATGCATTAGGGACCGTGTTTTAATTCATGTTTCTCCACTAATTGAGGCAAACCATCTGCTTTGAGCAACAGAGGAGCCATTCGGAGCTCTCTCTTGGCAAGGTGAGGGCAGAGATCTGTGTGCCATGGAGGGGAAGAGAGTGGCCCAGCCACCTTCTCCAGGGGCTCAACTGACCATCACCAGGCCCTGCTCATCATCTGCCTCTGTCTGGAGAAGAACATCAAGGAGAGGAGCCAAACCAGAGGCTGCACAGATGGCACATTCACCGTGGCCCAGACCCAGAATTCCAACGTGCCACAGCACCAATAGAAGGGGAAGGGACATGGAACAGGCTCAGAGACATCACAGGACCAGCAGCATCAGCTGACGATTGTCCTTTGCATTAACCATTTTACAGAGTGTAACTGTGATCTTGTTATGAGTCCAAGCAAATAGAGATGCGTTAGTGAGAAATGCTGCAGGACAGAGAGTCCAGTTTTGGCTTATTTCGAACCTCACACCACCAAACAGCGGGCAATTATCTCTGACCATACTTCAGAACCTCTGCCCAAACACAGAATCCAAATTATTATTGATGCTGGGCTTGATTATGTTTCAGTTCACACTGATGTAAAGTGAGAGCAGCATCACTGAGTTTCACCAGTGAAACACTAATAAAGTGTTATCAGAATGAGGTGCATGATTTGGGCTGTATTTTGAAAGGCTGTGCACACTTATCCTGCTGGGTCACGTTTTCAGCGGTAGCAAACTGGGACATATCCACTGAAATCAGGGAAGCCACAGCAATTCTGACCAGCTGAGCCTGTATTCTCAGAAAACTTTGATTTGAGAACAGTTTGAAAAGTTAATCACACTGTTCTGGGGGGAAGCTCTGCTTCTGTCAAATTCCCTGTCTGCAGTGCTTTTACAGACCATTTGGAATTTTCCTGCTAGGTTTCCTGTTTTCTAAAACACAGATTGTGAGCCACTTGCAGATTTTTTCTGACTGTGAAGCCAGAAAAAAGAAAAGGATTGCAGAGACAGTTCTCTCAGATTGGTCTTCACTGGATTTAAAAGCCTTCAGGAAACATTTGAGGTAATCCAGAAAGATTGAAGAGTACAGATGTACCTCCCAGGATGCAAGGACTAATGCATGTAATAACTGTATTTCTTTAAAATGGCTTTCTCAGGCAGAGTTAGAGGCATAGATGTAACTTAGGGATTGGACTCAGGCCAAGTTGGAATGGCTCTGCTGTTTATCTTTTTTTTTTTTCCCCTTCCTTTTCCCCCTTCAGCAGAAAGAGCAGAACAAGCATTTTACTAAGAGATTTAAGGTTTGCTTTCATTCCCTCTCTTAGTCAGCCCTCCTGCCCCAAAAGTTCCTGGGTCACACAAATCAAAACCTAAATTGCCTGAACCACAGCAAAACCAGAAAGCCCAGTGCTCTGGCTATTTTTACTTTCTCCATCTGCTAGGAAGAAAGGGAAGATGGATAAGGCAAAGTATTCAATATTTTAGTATTAATATATCAAAGTAGGAAGAGTAAAAAATTGTAGGTTATACAGGGTGCAATTTAGCAGCGTCCATGCTGTCACCAAGGTGACCGAGATTTGTCTTAGTGAGAAGTTATTTTCTTAATATTTTTATCAAGAGACTGTGGAGCAGACCCTGCAAAGAGTGGGGTTGTTGTTTTGTTGGGGTTTTTTTCCCACTGCTTTTTATATAAACACAGGTTTTCCTGCTTAGACTCCTCTCTGCTGTGCTTACCTAACTCCCTAATATGTGATTCAAGGCTTGATTTGTGCTGCCGTATGACATCTTTTCACACCTATGTCCGCTTATTAAACACATAAGGAGGAAAGTCCCTCCTTAGATGGCTGATACAAACAATTAAATACTTAGACAGAGCTTAGAAGAAAGTTTTGGAACCCTGTTCTGGATATTTTAAATTGTCCAAGTGATAACAGCAACTGCTTCTTCACCTCTCCCTGTAAACTCTGAGCTAAGATGACCCTCATGCAAAGCACATCTTACATCCTGTAGAAAGGTAAAACATCTCATCTAGTGTGCAGGACAGGGCAGGAAAACAAGGGTGTGTGGCTTTCATGCCTCTGGATTTTATCTGTTTCTAATTGTGAGGTCTTTTCCAGCCAGCAATCTGCTATACCAACCTGCAGAACACTAATTTGCACTGTATTTTACGCATATAGGTACAGATTTCTGCCTAAAAAGCCTCAAATGCCATGCACAGAAGTGATTCAGTGCTACTTTTCCTGCTAGCCTTATTCCAGTCTCTACTAAGACAAGTAACAAGCCCTGAGCTCTGGCTGAGGACAGACTGTTTTTCTCCTCCTTTTTCTGGCTGAGCTATTCCACCTTATTTCCCAGTGCCTCCCCCTGGGCTAAGTTCTGCCTTTTGAAATCCATGCTGCAGAAAGCAAAATTTGGCCTCTTTCCATCATCTTACAAAGTAATTTTCAAGGTTAACCACAGGAAAGGCAGGTGAATTATGTGGAAACAATCACCGGCACAGACCTTTCTGCGGGTGCTCTTCCCCATCCTGTCCATTTGCTCAGTGTGTGCTGGGGCAGGGGACAGACACAGCACACTGCTGGCCAGGAAATTGGGCAAAGAATTCAGATTTACGCAGTGCAACAATAACCAGCTCCACAGCAAGGCTTGCATGGAGAAAATAACGATGAAAACTCACCTTCTTTCCTGCCAAAATCTCCGGAAAACAAAAACAACCCTGCAATGCAATCCTGCTTGTAAAAATGCTTCGGGGGGCTTGTGTTCCAGAGCTGGGAGCATAATAAATTAAGTGGTGGATGTCTGGGACAAAACCCTGTGGGATACCTGAGCCAACCCAACAGGTGGAGAAATTGAAAACAAATTGATAGCCTTGGGACAGGAAATATTAGAACCAAGCAATTATAATGCCAGACTGTCTGGGATGAAAGGCAAGGAGAGCCAGCAATGATTTGCATTGATAGAGCACCAGGAGAAGGGGCTGTCAGGTGATGTCCCAGAGCTTTGCACAGCGATGGAACATCACTGCACACAACAGCTGAAGGGAAAGAGGGGAGAAAACAACCCAAGCTAAAAATCCAGGCCAAACCAACAAAAGCTGGAGTGTATTTTAAACCAAACAGGAGTGGTTTCTGTCGTGTGGGAGCAGAGGCAGGCAGCTGATTTGAATAGAAGCTTCTATGGGATCTGTGCTCTGAGGAACTGGGGTAAAGCCAGTTTTGTTCTGCAGAACCCCTGGAAATCAAACCCCAGGCCACTGGTTCTGTCCTCTAACATGAACAGATGAAGCAAAGGAAAGAGATCCCTTGTTGCATATGCTGCCCCTTTTCCCTGTTTTCATTATTCACCTCCATACTCTCCCAGCCTGCATGAGTATCCAAGCTCTACTCAGTGTTGCAGATGGGAGGCCTTTCATTTTAATTTTTATTCTATATTTTTGATGCAAACAGGCACTTGAGCCACTCTGCTTCTCCCCTGAATGTATAGATTCTTCAGAATTAACCACTGACAGCTTTAAACCATGGCATTTAATTGAATACATCTTTCCTAGGATAAATCTCTAACCTGCAGGCTGGAAAACAACTCCAACACCATCAAGTCCACCCTTTGACCATCTCTCATAAGGAGTCAGGAGCTTGGCATAGGAAACATGAATGCAAAGTTTCCTCGCAGATGTGTTCAGAAGGCTTAGTATTTTGAAAGCAGCCATCCAATGGAAAATGCCAGAGAAGCTCTCTGTATAATTACAATTTCACCACTTGAAAAGCTTGGCTGTGTCATAGCAGTGGCTCAATTAAGTTGAAATGCAGGACTGCTCCTGATGGTGCAGTGGTTGTGAATAATATCATAAAGCATTTGCTGGTCTCCTGGAAACGTGTTGATTATGGACACAAAGTACACTCTGCTTTCTTTCCGAGCGCTGAGGCTCAACATGTTTCCCTACATTTGGAATCAGGACAGAAACTGCCTTTTTTAATACAGCTTGAGATGTCATTTATGCTTCACATCAAAACAGTTCAGCTCCAGGCAGTGCAGGAGGAGGTGCTTTGGGGAGCACGTCTGCTTCCCGGGAAAAACCTCAGGTGAAGCTGCCACAGCTCTCCCCGACTGCTGAGGAATTCAAGGGACTTCGTGGGACAACAGAGAATCCAAAGGAAGGGAACCAGGGGGCCCTTGGAGTCCTGCTGATTAGACTGCACTGATTAGAAAGGCCTGGGATTCAGATGATTCTCCAAGAAACTCCACTGCAGACAAGATCTGCTGCAGCAGGTTCCCGCTGCAAGGCTTCCGAGACGTTTTGCTTTGCAACGTGCAGGAGCGCAGGCAAGGACCAGAGCAGAGTTTGTGGAGAACAGTCTAAATAATAATAAACAGGAGCAATCAGCTCATCAGCTGAGACAGGTGAATCAGGGCAAGGGAATGATTTAAAAACCATTCCCTGTGCTACAGAGCTGCTTTGCATGGACTGTGCAAGGATTAGATTCACCTTTGGCTGCTCTCAAAGCACGAGTCAAAGACAACAGAAAGAATGAAGTGTTCCTGTAGTTCCTTGCCCATGGAAGTAGCAGATTGCTTTCTTGTCTCCTGAGCAGTAGAGAAAACACTGGTCACCTGTTCTTTTTCAAACTTAAAATCCAGGGGAAAAAAAAAATCTAATGGTAAAATTTTACTGGATCTTTTTCCAGGATAGAGTAGCTACATAGGTAGAAGAAGCTAGAGGGAATGTTTCCATCGTGAGTAAGGATGATTCCCTTATAAAGAGTGTAAAAATAAGCAAATATGGAGACTTCCAGAGTAGGTCTTCAAGAAAATGTTGTCTCCAGCTGATTGCTTTCAGGACACTCATTTTAGCTGCAATATTTGCCACGCTGTATAGCTGTGATGTTCAGCTGTTACCCCAGCAGGGCTGTCTGTACTTAAACTCAAGAACATTGTGAAATTATACTTAACATAAAATAACAAGTTACACGTACTGTGCCCTCAATGCCAACGTTATTCTCGAGGTCAAATGCTCAGTGCTCTGTATCTGAGCTTCACACAAGGCCACCTGAAGGTCTCAGGACCACCCTAAATATTTCCTAACCCTAAATGAGAGCAGGGAGTGCTGTCCAGCAATCCCTCCAAGCCACAATTCGACAGAGACACGCTGCATTTTGTATAACACAGTGTCACACAACCCTCCACACAGCAAACCCACCAGGTCTGAGAGTCCGGGGCATCCTCTGAAAACAGAGTTTCTCGCAGGCAGGCACGAGATTTGCTAGTGCAGCTCAGTTTGGCATTGGTGTTATCCTTGACAAGATGTATCAGATTCAAATGTGCAAGTAGCCACTGGGTCTATAGTTTGCTGAGAGTGAGAGAGTCTGAACATGTTCATCTTGGCCATTCAGCTGGACAAGTGGCCCTGAGGGACCATGAGTCCACATTAAGCTGTTGTAAGGAGATATAAATCTCCTATGACTGGATGGCCACCGGCCATTAAGTGGCTACATAATAAATGTTAATCATTTTGGACCTGATGGAGGATTAAAAGAGTCAGACTTGCTTTTGTGTTGGAAGTTGGGAAAGGCTGAGGATGCCCTGGAATTTATTTGTGCAAGAGCCAAAGGGATGCTGAGGTTGGAAGGAGGATGCCCTCAGCCCAGAGCAGCAGTTACACCACAGCAAGAAAACTAGATGCAAACAATAGCTGGGTCCTTCCTAAAACACATTCCTCGGTTTTTCCACATTTCAGCACCCCAGGCGATATTTTAGCTCCTTTTACAGATGTATTTTTGGTTAATTCAGCACAGTAAAAGTATCTTCAGGCATGTCATGAGCTTTTTCAGGGACAATAGGGTGGGGGAAATATGAGGTGGGGGTGACTTAATGCTCCTCAAGCATTAAATTCCCTTCACACTGCTTCCTTTTTCTGCCACAATTACCCCAAAGTTTTATGAAGCAGCAAGTGGCTGAGTACAAAAAAATTCTCCTCCTGGGCTGTTACACTTATAAAAACATGCAATTAAGATGACATTTTAATTCACTTCACTATTTACCCTGTTTAGGGGATATAACCCATCAGACTACTCTTGGGGTAGGACCCTCTTCATATTCCTGCAGTGACAATCACTCAGACTCTGTTACTCCCTAAAATCTGCCTTTCTACCCGAGATCAGCAATTCTACCGTTCTTGGAAACTTGGTTTCTTCATTTCAATTATTTTCAAGCCTTTCTTCACAGCCTACCCGAAAGGAAGTGTGATTTTAATGTGAACCATGTATTTATAACCACTTTGCTACAGCTTGGAAGTGACAAATACTCCTTGTTTCTAACATTCCCTCGAGCCTTCTGTAGAGTGTGATTTCTTATTTTATATTTAAAAACCTCAGTCTCAGTTCTTCTGCAGCTCCCAGTGAATCTCTATATATTATACACAGACATGAACACACATAAAATTGCCAGGCCAAAGCTGGAGGGGAAAAAATTGAATTTTATTGATAAATGACGCTAACTAGATTTGACATTTGACCAAACTTGTTAAAACAATCGGAATATCTGATATCATTAAACCTAATAAAGATGAAATATCCAGGATTACAAATTGTACCACGCAGCCCAAGATTTATCTTCTGCATAACAATTCTAAACCAGGCTGCCTTTATAAACTCTACCGTGGTTTTGTGTCCAGACTAACAGCTGCTGCAAACACATTTAAAGGCTAAAAATGGATTCAAGGTGCATTATCACATATTTTCTGCTAATTCTTGGACTGTGTAGCATTGAAAAAATATATTTAGGTTGGAATCATTCAAGAATCCAGTCTTTTTTTATTTTTCACTAAGCTACAGAAAAAACCCTGAAAGGAATCCATGAGCAAATATATTTCTGTTATACAGGATCATATAGTTATGAAGAGGTCAAAGGACTTAACTGGACTGGGAATTCTCTGCAGAGAGTAGCAGGAAAATTAAGAATGGTTGTGTGCCAAAAAGTGGAGGGTAGTTTAAACAAAAATAAAAAAAAAATCTAGGTGTACCCTGCAATCAAAGCTTGGAGGAAGACACCAGAGTCAAGAGACTGGTGCCTACAGACATATGGTAGGACAGATCAGATGTTTAAGTTGTGCTCAGAGAAAGAAAGGGTAGAAAAGAATAAAGATGAAAAACTACTTTAAAATTACTGTAAATGACTTTGATAAAACACTGAACTTGATCATCTTCTCTGCAGGGAGGTGATGGAAAAGACAGAAGGAACAACTTCAGTGGGCTTGGCATGGTTTTAATTAATTCATTTAATAATGGCTTTAAGCTGAAAGAGGGTAGATTAAGATTGGATATTGGGAAGGGATTCTGCCCTGTGAGGGTGGGGAGGCCCCGGCACAGGTTGCCCAGGTTTCCTTTGCTTCCACCTTTGCACAGAATTTCCTATTACAGAATAGGTTTGCATGGAAACAAGACCTTTGTTTTATTGGAATCTATCAGTTGGTGCTTATCCCTTGCAAAAGTCATAATCCTTTCTTTGTCATCGTCACCACTTTGCCACAACCAAATGCAATGTCACAAATGAGATTATGGCTTGACATAGAAAACAAACATCTGGATCCAATGAATCCCTGCGGAACAAAGGCCCCGTTTTCATGCTAATCAGCTCAGTAATAAAAATTAAGGAAAAACATAAATCCAGAGCATAAATTCATTGTGATGGATGAGCAGAATTCCCTCTAGATAAAGGGAATTGTCACAGTGTGTTCCCATGCCACATCAACCAGATTTCCAAAGAGCAGATCTGTTTTCACAGGAGTGTGAAATCCTGGTAACTGCTCACATTAAAAGGTATCCATTCAAACTGAATTTAAGCCTTTTATTTGTGAAGCTGCCAAAAGCTTTTTTTGTCCTCTGACAGCCATCGCCACTTGAGCAATTTGCATATAAAACTATTTGAAAAGAAAACTTGGGGGGGGGGTTTGTTTAAATAAATTAAAAAATAGAAGCTTTCTGATGGAAATCCAAAAATGTGAATCTTTAGGAATTCTTTCGCAACTTTTACTAAGCAGCCACACCTAAAATAAACCATATTTCTTGTTTTAGAAGAATGAACAACTTTTCCCTGGCAGTCTTTTAGGGGTGATTATTATGAAAACGAATGGAAAGAGTTCCAATAGAAGTTTTCATCAAACTAACCATACTTTCAGTTTTTTTCCAAAACATCTTGAACATTTACCCCTTATACAACATTGACTGAAAACCACTGTAAATCCACTGGTTACAAATGATGATAAAATGGTGGGTGCAGGACTGTCCTCCCCAAAGTGATTCATGTCACATAAGATGTTTCAGCCATCCTTGCCATCAGAAAGCAATCAAAGTTCTTCCAAAACACAGTGCCAATTCAGAACCCTCACCATGGAATCACAGACTGGTTGGGTTGGAAGGGACCTTAAAAATCATCCCATCCCACCCTCTGCAGGGACACCTTCCACCAGTCCAGGTTGCTCCAAGCCCCGTCCAACCTGGCCTTGGACACTTCCAGGGATCCAGGG
>JAWMRA010000023.1:2569859-2596361 GCA_035584735.1 Pseudotriccus pelzelni | reverse complement strand
TCCAAGGCCAGGTTGGACGGGGCTTGGAGCAACCTGGGCTGGTGGAAGGTGTCCCTGCCCATGGCAGGGGGTGGGATTGGATGGGCTTTAAGATCCCTTCCAACCCAAACCATTCTGGGATTCTTTGATGTTTCTATTCTTCGGAAGATGAGACAGACATTGCATCAAAAGCTGCCTCTTTTGCCCTGCTAAGAAGCTGAAATGCTGTATGTAGTGAGCACTATAAGCTTTTATGAGATAAGAACTAGGAAACAGCTTTTATTATTCTAATAAATACCATTTGCATTCAGACAGCACTAAATAATGTCCACAAACATACAGAAATAGAGTCAGTGGCTGAGAGAGCCTGCAATGTAAAAGACAAGTTTTATTTACTTTTTAGAAACCTTTTAGTTCTTTAAAGCAGCAAAATATGATTTCATAATTATTACCTTCTGCTGTCCTGACATTTACATTACCATACAGTGCTGAAAGCCAGAAAATACCAACTGTTCTGCAGAGGATTTTGTTGTCTACAGGGTAAAAATCTATTAACTGCACTCAGACCTGTATATACATTTTAAAAAAAAAAATACACTGTTGGATTGCAAGACTGGGAGAGTTTTGAGTCCTGAACTCTCTGTGGAGCAGCATATTATGGGTCAATGAGTGATGGTAGTTTGGGAAGGGTTTTATGGAGTCTCCTGTTCAAAAGTTAGATTGTATGTACTTGGGACCTGGGGAGAGGAGGGGCTGTACAAGTGTAATTAAATTTAAGGTGTATTCCTGTTTTGCTGTATCTATAGGTGTCAGGATCTGAGCACTCCTGCAAACGTCTGTATACTTTGCATCCCAAGGAAAGTTTCAGCTCCGAGGGACACTGAAAGCACTGTTTCTACACAGAGATTTAATTAAACCCCCCCAAACTTCACACCTCTCCCCACATCCATTGCTCACAGCACTGACATTTAGTAGGGATTGTGAAGGCCTTAGAGCAGCACTAATTTCTCCAGTTCTCCCTGGACTGACGAATGGCTCCTATAAAAGGTTAAATCCTTACTTCTCCTGCCCCTGAGAACTGCAGCACTTCCTAATCTAAACTGTGCCCTGGGCACTGACACACGGGGGACAGCAGTGTGAGCAGCAACAGCTTTGCCCTGACAGCAGGGGAACATTCCCCAAGTCCAACCACCTGTAATTTGCTCTGCCTTCAGTGTGGTGCTCCCTGCTTACGTCGTGTCCACGTGGAGTGATGAGGAAGGAAAAGGGATGGAACAGTTCAGCCAGGTTTGCCCACACCTTCCCTCGTGGCACTGGAGGGTTGCTATGACCGACTGGTTGGTTTTTAGCTGTCCAAGGCCAGGTTGGACGGGGCTTGGAGCAACCTGGGCTACTGGAAGGTGTCCCTGCCCATGGCAGGGGTGGGACTGGGTGGGCTTTATGGTCCCTTCTACCCCAAACCAATCTGTGATTCCATGAGAACTCCGTCCTTGTACCAGAAAATTGTCAATCAGCTGAGCTGGGAGAAGGACTTGCTCAGGAAGTCCCTTGGGAAGCTCCATGGCAGCACCTCCCTTTCAGAAGGGCATGGGTGAGTTCCAGCAGCCCAGGGCAGCCTGGAGACCCCCCTGAAGCAGCTCCTCTGGGTAAGGAGTTCCTACAACACCCCGAATAAGAAGGAAGCATTCAGTGCCATGGTCTGGTAGCTAGGGCAGTGCTGGATCAAGGGTTGGACTCGATGATCTCGGAGGTTTTTTCCAACCCTGTTGATTCTGTGATTCTGTAAAGAGCTGGTTTGGGAGCTTTTTCTCTTGGAAATGACAGGCCCAAGAGTCTAAAGATGACATTGCCTTGATACTTGTCCTCCTGTCACTGAGGAGGTGCAAGGTTGTGCTCACACATCATCAAGACAAAATGCAGCCAGGTAATGTGTGGCACTTATCTTTAAATTAGAAAATAATTCAGAGCGGCAGTCCCCACGTTCAATCACGTTATGGGGAGTCCAGCACAGCCTAATTATAGATAAAAATCACAAATTAAGGTGTCTCCTCTCCATTGACTTAGGAGGGAGCAAGACTTTCCCTCAGAGATAATTCAGAACAGAAACCCAATTTTTGTGCTCTGTGAAGGAGCTCTGTCCCCCTTCCCATCACTGTCTGCCCTGGGGCAACTGCAGTTATTTGTGGACAATCCAAACTCCACATCTGTATCCATGTCACCCACATCAAGCACCATCATGACATCACATTTGCTTGGCTTTGTTTCTGGATTAATAATTAGTTGGACAGAACAACAAATTTTGATGCTCCACTGTTTCCACAGCATCTCAGCCTGAGAGAAATGGCTTCGTTTGTAATTTAGAAGCAGTACAGAACTTTTTTTGAAAACAAGGATAAATGGAATTTTCCTAAAAGATTAAATACCTACTTTTACAGAGAAAATACCAGTTAACAGGTAAAGATGATTTATGTAATTAAAAATACTCATGTACTATTAATAATCCTAATTTGCATGTGTATTAGGTCATTTTTATGTAATTAGCTAAAGCAGAAGGCTTTTTGTCAATTAAACTAATTGTTTTTCACACTAGGTGTAGACTGAATATTGATCTTTTTTATTCAGCTCACTCACATAAGCAAATTAGATCTAATTGCATCCTTACTACATCGTTACTCAGTTATTGTAAATTATAGAAAATATATTCTCTAGTAAAAGAACACTTTGTGGTATTGCTGTTGAAGAGATGCTGCTTCATTTGAGAACTTCAAACCATGCTTTCCATCTGGCAGCTTAGGACATATTTGCATTAAACAGTTTGTCTCCTTATTAGTTAAGAAAACAAAACGTAGAGTTCTGTAGGGATACAGAAATGCCCAAAATACCTGTTTCTTTAAAAAAACCCCAACCAAACAGAAGAGTGATCAGTCAAGCAATGACAGCTCACAGGTACAAGTAGTGACAGGACTTTTTATATTTAATAACATCAATTCCAACTTTACAAATGAATTTTTATTTTGGCTTAAGGAGGGTTAAAAAAAAAACAACAAGAACTTTCACAGGTTTGGGGTTGGGATTTTTGCTTTGGTTGGAGGTTTTTTGTTGTTTTGGTTTGCTTGGGTTTTTTAATGTTTTTGTGTCCATTTTAATGCTCCTCCACTGGGGCACAGGAGAAAAAAATTACCTGCAGTGTTTACTTGTAACAAATTCCAGAGTTTCTCAAGAGTTTTACTGGATGTTTCACTTCACACTTGCTATTTTTATTATAATGGGATAGGAAAATAATAATCTCTAGATTTTATTCAGGCTTTTCTCTTCTGTGTGATCTGTTACACATTAGCTCTTGACGGAAGGTTGGAGATAAAAACCCAAACTTGTTGTTCCAGCAAAACTTGGAAAAGAAAATCACAGAGGTGTTTCAGGCTGGAAGAAACACTCCTGAAGAGAAGTCCCTGTGAACAACAACGTGTCTTGATGCTGTACAAATTGCTTGCCTTAAAAAATAAGAAATGATCAGTACTTAGGCTTGATGGATTGTTTGTTCTCTTCACTTGTTAAAATTCTCTGGTGTTAAAGCTGGGCCATATGGAACAGAGCTGTTGGTGGCAGAGCCCAGATGCCAGCTGCCTACATTCTTGGAGCAACTGCATCTGGATTTCTCAGCGCTCCAGATTCAGAATTAATTCAGAAAAAAAATGCTAATTTATAAAGAGAAAGCACTTTCCCCCCCCAAAAAAAAAAAGAAAAATATTCAAGCAACTACGGTCTAGGAAAGGCACGGGATTCAGCACAGTTCTCTGTCTCCTGAGCTGCCTTTGCTAATCACACAGCCAGCACTTGCCCAGTGCAACTGGGGGGGTGAAATATATTCACTTTGGCGTGGCTGGGGATGCTTTGGGTGAATGCATTTGTTGCTCAGTGAGGTAGAGCTCCCAGCACTTGCAAAATCAGGGAGAGAAGCTCAGCTGGCAAGTGGTAACTTGTTAAACCACTATAAAACAGTCGTGTTCAATCTTGTACCACGAGCCCACACAACAAGGAGGGTGGAAAGAAAAAAACCCCTTCAGAACAAACAGTCTACCATCAGCTAAATATAACCTCCTCAGCAAGCTTGGCTTGGGGAAAACAGACTTCACAGGAGTACAATGCATCTGGTCAAGGCATTGAAAAAGCCACAAAATCCTCTTTTTTTTCACGTGTTCCCTAAGAAATGGGAGTATCTGAATTTAGGCTCCTGCCACGGATCTGCAGATTCTTGTGAAGTGCGCAAGGAAAGTGTTCTGCATTCCCAACCAAAGCATGGCAGGCAACGAGCCACAGGACGAGAGGAAACAGCCTCCAGGCAGGGATGGAATCAGCATCCCTGGAAGTGAGCAAAGCCCGTGCAGATGTGATGCTTCGGGACATGGTTTAGTGCTGAGTTTGGCACTGTTGGGTTAATGGTTGGACTCAATGATCTCAGGGGGCTTTTCCAACCTAAATGACCTTAGGATCTAAAAAGTCACTCAGATATTTAAGCTTATTCTCTAGAAATGGAATCCTACTTTAAAACGGTGAGAACCACCCTCAAAGCCAGCTTGGACAAGACTGATAAAACACGCTGTCAAAGAGCTACAAATGTTCACATTGCCCTAAAACATCTCCAATTTGTCTGTACTTTAGGCACCAATTGTGCAATGCTTTTTTCCTCCTGCTTAATCAGAAGTCAAAATTAAGGCACTACAAGGCCTGGGATAACAGCACAGATAGATCCTCATAGGCAGGGAATTTTTCAGCATTAGGGAAATGCCTCCTCAAGACACAAAGAGCAGAGTGTAAGGAAACCACTTCTTAATTCAAAACACACCCATTTCAGGTGCAAAATCAACACATTCACTGAGGTTAGATACAATCCATCTCAACACAGTACCATCATATTCCACACCAGAATGAGAAAGATCCCTTTGTTAGCAACACACAAAAGTGCTGTAAATCACAACCAGACCCCTCAGCCCAAATTTTGGAAACTCCTCTAAAATACTGCAACATCATGATATATTTGGAGCCACAAAGTCTCTTGGGTATCTGTTTTGAGGGGCCAACAGATACTGGGAAAATTAGAATTAATTAGCATCTGGTAGACCATAAGTGAAATTCACTTCTTGATCTACCCCTCACATGTTCAACTTTTAACATATTCCTAATTTATACCCTGCA
This sequence comes from Pseudotriccus pelzelni, assembly GCA_035584735.1. NCBI lineage: Eukaryota > Metazoa > Chordata > Aves > Passeriformes > Tyrannidae > Pseudotriccus > Pseudotriccus pelzelni. The sequence continues at coordinate 2,591,189 of JAWMRA010000023.1, read as the reverse complement.
CTGGAGTTTTCTGGCTCCTTGCCTACTTTGAATATTATTTCCTAAAAGCTCAAATATTTTTGTCCTGTAGGTGTGTGGTTATTGGTGTAGAAACCAAGAGCAACCATTTCACCTCAGCCAGCTTTGACAGCTCAAAGGTTCAATGTTCCAATAAGTTAATTTCAGATTACTCATCATTATTTTCCTCCCTAACATGGCTATTTTGCATATTTGAGAGCCCAAAATGAAAACACATCTTAAGTCCACAGTCTGACACTCAGAAGGGATTTCATGCAGACTGAAATCCTGCTCCTCATTGCCTTGAGCTACAGTTTCAAACATCTTTCTACGTATTCCCAGATTGCTAAACAGGGAAGTTGCCTTTGAAATATGTAGCCCCTTGCTTTTTCTTTATGCAGAAAGAGCAAACTTTTGGAACTATTTGCTGCTGTGTTTCAGGCACGCTGGAATACTGAGCACAGAGTGGAAGGAGGACTCACTGGGTAGACAAAACAGTATCCAAAAAAAAAAAAAATATACCTTTGAGATCATCTAATAACTGATATTAGTTCCAGAGAATCAATGCTCAAGACTATTTCTAGAAAATCCTGTGGGATCTCTATGTACCACTATAAATAAAAATATAAAAACATTACCATCATTCAAATATTGGTGTGAATTAGACTTTAAGTACTAATGATGGAAACTTGAATTCAAGTGCTCTGTTATCTCATAAATTTTAACACTGGACATTCTCTTGCTATATGAACTTCCAGAAGAGAAAGGTCCAATCCATACTGCCCCAAACATCTTTGTATTTACTGAAGTTGTACCAATGGATACTCATTGAAAATATTTATTCCTTAAGTATTTTTTTCCCCCACTGTTGACAGAGGAAAATGCTGCAACACAACATACAGTCAATTAACTCCCTTCCTCCTGGAGTCATTTCTTTGCACACACAAAATCTTCTCTGGCACCAAGAGGAATCCCAGTGCAGTCAATTAATGCACATTAAAAACAGCCCTTTCTGAATCAACCTGCAATTTTCCTTTTGTTCTGTGAACAAAAGCAGGAATGGGAAGGAATAGAGAGTGTCAGAAGCTGGAAAACAGCACAAGCACCCCTGCTTCTACAGCAGCTTGAAGGTTTCAGCAGGATAGGTTTCCTGAAGGGTCTTATTTTGATGAGCAGCAGGTAAGAACATGAAAGGCATTTTCACTTAGGCCTCGCTTTTATTAACATACACACAGTGCCCTGTTTTTCAGGACTTCTTGTTAATGTCTGAAAACATTGGGAGGTTTTCAGTGGCTTAATCCACAAGTTGATATTCCCCTTGAGGAACCATCATAAATGGGAGAACCACAGTCTTTTCTGAGCACCCACTGGTCCAGTAGAAGCCGTCCCTTCCCATGGAGGGGGGGTGGAACTTGTTGGTTTTTAAGGTCCCTTCCAACCCAAACCATTCCAGGATTCCACAGGGTATCAGAAGAATTACATGTTTGTCCTGTGCTAGATAACCTTCTAAAATTTCCTGTTCCTACGTGAGGTGTTTGCACAAAATCATTACCATTGTAAAAAAAAAAACCAACTCCACTAGCACCACCCCCCAATTCTCTCCATTTTTAGCCACTGTGAGCAAAGCCAACTAAAAATGCACCAAGTCCAAGGAATCACATTTGGGTCGACTTCAAGCCTTGTATAAATTTTGAAAGGCCCTGGCTAATTGAATCCTCACCTACAAACCTCTTTCCTATTACAGCAGAGAGCTTGGAAAAGCAGCAACTCCTGGCTGACTTGATAGAATAAATTCACTCTGTATAATATTCCTGCCTCACTGTACTCAAACCTCCGAGGATGTTGCTGGGCATAATTTCATTACAAAACCTACATCATGCACTTCTAACAGCTCAATATATATAACAGGAGGATGATACACGATCAAGAACAATCTATTTGCTGCTCTGGGGAAGAAGAACAAGTCGTGTTCTTCGAGGGCCTGACATTGAAGTGCTCAGACGTGCACGTTCCACCGAGTGTCACACAGCAAAGAGCTCTCAGCTCCACACATGACCTTTTCAAGAAAAAGGCTCTTTGCAGCTCTCCCAGAGCTTCCAGCCTGATGCAAAGCCTATTAAAAGCTTGCTGCTCACCTTGGATGGTGCTTAGCGTTTTTGGAAAGCCTCACCAAGTGCCTTCAGCCGCCACTGGAATCACCAGGAGCTGCAGGGACTCAGCACTTCACGGCAGAGGAGCACCTTCTGGGTGATGTTTGTCTCTCCTGCTGGCACTCCCTTGGGTTCTGCATCTGCTCTTCTAACCTTCCTGCTCCAAGAAATCCTCCTCAAGGGAACACTCTGAGGATCAACTGACTCACCCTTTTTTTAGCAGTTTCTCAGTTTGGGATCATTGTGTGTTCCTGTGGAAGAGGAAAAGCTCTTTTGCTCTCTTTGCTTTCTGTGCTCTTTCTCTAATGTATGTGTGTTATTACACCACCTTCTCAGTATCATTATTTTATTTTATCTATATTATGAAACCTGGCATCAAATTGAATACAAAGCTTTAGAAGCTTCTTTGGTTTATGGACAAATTCTCACTCCAGATGAGGAGGGGAAAAAATCCACTAAGTGCCATTTTTTTCAGCAGACATATCTTCCGTAATTCTACTCTTTCCCCCTTCCTATTACACTTAGGCTGGAATATAGATTAAGAATTAAAAGTGAAATGAAGCCAGTTAAAAATTTACCTGCAGATAACAAGCTCAGACAAAAAGAAAGCTTCACTAGCTTTTTTTTTTCCCCCGTGTCTTGCTCCTTTTCTCAATTTTAAAAAGTGAAATCTCCTGGAATGGTTTTTACAGTCTTTATGACTTTTGTAAGGCTTCTTTAATGAGTCTTCTGAGTGATAAAAAGTACAATTAAAACCTATAGTTCCCTCAGTTAATTCAGATTTCCTTCTTGTGGCACTAGCATGATCAGCTTTATAATCCAGGTGATACACCTTTACTGTGCCCCATAATTAGGTTCCTAAAACCTTCCTAAGCTCTTAATTTCATGTCCATCTTTTATAACAGATTATTTGCAAGAGACGTCTTGTCTTTTCAAGGTACTAATACTGACAGACTCCCTGCTGTGTTTCAGTCATTAAATTAATTAACAAAAGTGCTGATGTTTGAGCGCTCAGTTGTGAGGCAAAACTCATGGATGGCACAGAGCTGTGCCAGGGGAGGGTTGTGTTTTTTGGGATCTCAGGGAAAGGTTCTTCCCCCAGAGGGTGGTTGGCACTGCCCAGGCTCCCCAGGGCAGTGGGCACAGCCCCAAGGCTGCCAAAGCTCCAGGAGGGTTTGGATGATCCTCTGGGGCACAGGGGGGGATTGTTGGGGTGTGTGTGCAGGGCCAGGAGTTGGACTGATGATCCTTGTGAGGCCTTTCTAACTCAGGATATTCCGTGATTCCATGATTCACACAGCCCTTAACCCTGGGCTGGAGGTACCTGACCAGCTTCGCTTCCCATCTCACACAGGGCTGCAGTCAGACACATTTTCCCAGCTGGGCTTTGCACAGATATTGGAACATTAAGATTCCAGTGATGACAGAGCTATTTTAGGGCATTATTTTAAGGGAAAAAAAATCCCTAGGATACAGCAGCACAGCTCTACATCAGAAGCTACAAGGGAGGGTGTTCAGACTAAGACCAGCTGCTCCCCTAATAATGAGAGACTCCCTTCCTTACAGGGAGCTGGACATAAAACAAAGGATGGAAACTACTCAGCTTTATGGTAGAGTAACTACAGAGTTAGAAAGCAAGTGCTCAAGGCCAGCTTGGATGGGTTGTTGAGCAACAATCTAGTGGAAGGTGTCTCTGCCCATGGCAGGGGGTGGCTGAGATGATCTTTAAGGTCCCTTCCATCCCAAACCATTCAGTGATTCAGACCAAGGCAACTCAAAGACAGCTCTGGAATGATGGCTAGTCACTGAAGTTAAGCCCTGACAAGGAGCAGGGCTGTGGTCAAGTTGAGATGCAGAGTTTTCTTGGCCTCACATCAGATCATGGAGGGCAAAATTCACACCTTCCAGAGCTTTGCTCAAGCCCAAGCAAACCCTTTACGTCCTTAAGCAGGATTTGAGATGGAAATGAAGCCCCGTGGGTGGGCCTAGGAGAGCTCCAGGACCATTGCTTGCCATCAGATGCCGAGTTCCTTAGAAGAACAAATACATTGTTATTTCAGCCTTGCAGGGACTTTCATCTTCCCTCAGCGCAGTCACCAAACCTTCACCGTCTTTCTCATTAGAGCCCTTTCTTCTGTCTCCACTCCTGACTTTCCTTACACTGTTTGCACTTCTTTATTCTTGTTCTCTTTGCATGTATCAAAACTGTTCTGCTGAAGAGCAAACGTGTGAGAGTGAAGGTTTTTCTGGGTATCGAATGCACTTTTTGATGCTCAAAGTGCAGCACAAAGGATTTTCAAAGAACTGAGCGATACAGTGGAGATTAGAGAGAGCAGGGAATGCTAAAGACACACAAAGAGTGCAGGAAAGCTAAAATCACTTCAAACATTAATATCCTTCTTTGTGCCATATTTCTACAAAAAAAAAAAGTGTTCTGTATCTTAAGGTTGAATCTTTTATTCTTTTTATTTCATTTCAAGCAGTTCTCTGATAAGACAGACAGCCAAACTTTTTAAAAATTAATATGGTTATATAGATATGGGTTAAAATATATATTTCAGGAACATAATACCTTGTGAGGACTTCTGTTAAACCAATAGTCAGTGCCTGAAAATCACAATCATGAAAGTTTTACTACTCAGGACCATTAGAGAAGAAAAAGGGGGCAGATAAAATCTTGGAAGTGTGATGAGACTAAAAAAGAAAAATGGTTTGTCTCTTCCCTTATTTCTTTCTCAAATAGGAGAGAAAAGAGAGTTTTTACAGGATGCAGCCACCAGTGGATGCTGTGACACAGAGTGGGATATCAAGGAGGTGTCTCCTTAAGCAAAGAAAGGATGAAGGAAATGTTTAGGGGTTGTGGGTTTGGGTTTGTTGGTTTTTTTTTCGTTTTGTTTTGTTTCAGCAAGGCGGAAGATTTTTGTCACTTCCTGACAAGCTGCATTTAGGCCTCGTCCAGCTGATCCTGGCTGGGATCTATCCATTACATTTACTGTGACCAGGAAGAACCTGGTGAAAGGTCCTGAACCTCAAAACAAAATGAACAAACAAAAAGCTCCCACCCAAGCAAAGGGATAGGAAAGAAAACTTAACTGAGATTTGCAAAGAAACAACTAAAAAGTCACGAACTTCAAGCTGAGACAGTTCAACTGTCGTGTCACTAAAGTTTATACCAATTTATAGCAGAAAACACATGAAAAGGGATGCTGGAGCAGACAAGCCTTTCCCAGAGGAAAGATCCACAGTGGATCCAGTCCAGTTCACAACATCAATGCTTTCCTTGGAAACCTGTAAGGATACTGCCTTCACACAGGATGAAGGATAAATACCAATAACTTTCAGGAGTGACATTTAAATATGGAAGGAAAGTATTTTATTGTTTGCCTCAAATTTATCTTCTCTGCTTCTGAAAGCACTGTGAGGCCATTCCCATTATTCCTGCACAGCGAGGCAAGTGTGACATCTGAGGCAGAACACGGGCTTGAAGTGAAGCACGTGGGCTGGGGCTGGCTCAGGGCAGGGTCAGGCTGGGTATCAGGACAAGGTTCTTCCCCCAGAGGGTGGTTGGCACTGCCCAGGCTCCCCAGGGCAGTGGGCACAGCCCCAAGGCTGCCAGAGCTCCAGGAGGGTTTGGACAACACTCTCAGGGACAGGAGGGACTGTTGGGGTGTCTGTGCAGGGCCAGGATTTGGGCTGATGATCCCTGTGAGTCTCTCTTAGCTCAGAATATTTCATGATAATAAACTACAGATGAAACAATCTCGTGATTTCTCTCATGGCAGATGGTGCTCAACTTACTCTGCCCAGAATCACTAAATCAACACATGGAACTTCTCCAAGTCGAGTGGTCGATGTGCTGGGTCAGAGCAAGTGACAGGTTTGCAAGAGGAAAGATCAGAGGTGAATGCAAGATGGACATTGCAACAGAACCCCTGATGTATTTCCAAACCAACTGGACAGGAGCTATAAAATAAGCCAGAGAGCACCATAAATTTCTTTGGGCTGGCTTATACTGAATAACACTACTCAAAGGGGAAAAAAATGGGGGAAAAAAAGGAAAGAAATAAAAAAAAAAAAAAGACATGTTTTACAGATGAACACTGATCTATAGTGCCAGGGAGTTTAAGTAATATAATTAGAGAGACACAAAGCCTGCTCAGACCACTGCTGGGAAGGTGCACCCCTCCCTCCCAACGTACTGCAGCAAACTCCCATCCAGGAAAGCCTTTCATTAATCCTACCCCATTCCTGGAATTCACTCAACCAGTTCTTGGAATTCTCACAACCTGCCACTGCTGGGAATGGTCCCAGATTCCCTTTGAGTAGAAAGGTGGCAGTTCCCTCGGCAACAATAACTTAAGAACTTTTCCCTCCTCAGTCATGCAAATTCCCAGCAATCCTGGACAACTGCAGTAGAAGGGATTCAGTCTGAGCTTAATCTCCTCAAGAAATGAGTTTATGCAGTCACAAGAATCAAGAGTTTGTTACTCTTAACCCAGCAGGTGTTAAGTAAGAGCCCAGTCCTGTATCTTGGCTCCTTTTGCTTTCAAAGAATCATTAAAGTTGGAAAAGACCCCCAAGATCACCAAGTCCAGCCTTCCACTGAACACCACCACAACCACTAAACCATGTTTTTAAGTTTTCCTTTTCAATAGCCTTTAAATAGTCTTTAAATAACGAAGAATCTCACTCTGGTCAGTGCTTTACCTGAATTTCTAGGACAGTAAAGGTCTGAGCTACTTGAAATTCCTAATCATGCCAGCACGTGTCTAATTTTCCCTTATTTCCCCTCTAAATCTAAATAATCTACTTTGGCAGTGGAATTCTGGGTTGTTTAAATGGAGTAAAACCCTAGTAAGCTGCCTGTGTGTTTTATCAAAAAGTAAAACCCAGAGGTACCAAATGTCAGTCCTGTACCCAAAATTTACAAGTTTCAAGACAGACACGAGAGCCTGGAAACTGTAGCTTGTAATTAGAACTAGCAGAGACTCTTTCATCCCATTAAAGATCACCTCCATCCTATTTTCCCGAGATCGTGTGATTATGTCCTTCATTAAGGCAATTACAGAACATTTATGAGCAGTCCCCTGTCTCTGAGCACGGCTGCCAACTGGGGCTGGGGAGAAACCTCACTTCTAACTCTTCCAGGGCTTTTTGTCCCCCCTCTTTCTGTGTTTCAAAATATTTTAATTGAATCCCTGGGCACGAGTGGATATGATTTAGAAGGCAATTCAGGTCTTTAGGCCTACACAGATGTCACTTAAAATCATCCTTGAAGGATGATTTCAGAAACAACTAAAGCGCCATTAACGAGAGTAAATTGGAGGTGCAGGAGTAACAACCACTATTATTTTGACAGCATTCCAGTCAAACAGCAGCTCCAAGGAATGTCTGCCCATTAATGCTGCTCAGCATTCAGCACAAGAACTCATTAGAATATCAGTCAAGCTTTCTGAGCTTTCTTTCAATGAAAAAAAACACACACCCTGGATACAATGACGAATTTGCGAGACGCAGATAAAAACATGAATTTTCATAAAGCACTAAACATGTAGGAAATGAAACTGATTCACAAGGTTAAATATGTCTGCTGAGATCTTTTCACATGTGGCTCTGCTCTGTTGAATTATTTGCAAGAGGTATTTGATGGTTCTTTCAAAACTGAATGGTGCAGCAAGCAGGATCTTGAAGTTAAGATGAAATCAAATATAAAACGAGATAAAATTCAGCCGCTGTCAGGTCCCTTCGCAAATTGAAATTTGATTTAGTGGCATGAAAGGGACAGAGTTTTTCACAGAGTTTTGAGTGAATCTAGACCCAGTTTGGAGCGAAGAGGGAGCAGCTTAGTCTGGGAGGCAGCAAGGCTCAGCTTTTCCTACAAACCCCACGCTGGGGCAGGTTCTGACAGCTCGGAGATGGTTTATCCTCTGTGAGCCGTGGTGACAGACACCATCCATGCAGCTCTGCTGCAGGCTCAGCTCAGTTGCCAACCCTTGTGCTCACCAGAGGCTCCACAACCAGCTCACCATTTCAGAGCAACAGGGACCTGTCTTGCTGCATCATCATTTCCTTACAAGATCAGAGAAGCCTCTGAGCTCTCCCAGGCACGAGGGTAAAAGCCCTTCTAATAATTTCTGCTTCACAACTGCAGCCAGCACGGGGAAGGAAACAATCCGATATCAGAAAGCAAGGGTGCAAGTTCTCGTGGCACAACCAACATCCCAGCTGCCCTTCCTACACTGAGCAGAGCAGGCAGAGTTAAAAGACAGCTTTGAATGCAAACAAATCCTCAAGATTTGCAGTGCTTTAGCTCCATAGAAATGTAGATCTGAGAGAACCAGACACACATACAATTATTTTAAGGTTGCTATGATTCAAAGTGAACACTCTTTAGCAAGCACCCCATTTTTTCAGTAGATGCTTCCCACAGTGTTTTATGCTTGTGTCAGCTGGGTCAGGTAATATTATCTCTGATTTCTGTGCCCTGTTAAACAACTTACTCCACTTTGCTTACTCATGCATAGGGTACAAGCCAGAGCAGAACGTACGTAACGGTGTCATTTTGTGGCTGTAAACATTCTACCCACGAAACTGAGAGTACACAATGAAAATTTCAGAGATGATACCCAAGGAGTTCCAGAGAAAGCAGGAATTCAGAGGTAAAGGTAAGCTAAGGCTTTATCGCTTATACAGTTCTGATTCTTGCCTGCTTTGCTTTTCCAGTTATTGTCATTGGGGTCATTAATCCCAAAAGAAAATAACCAGGATGCTGCTTCCCGTGGCCTCGTTTTCTCTCATTACCTTAAAAAGGAGAATGTCATAGTTTTTAACCTCAGGGGAATCAGAATTGTTGCCCAATCACTTGGAGAACAGCATGTGAAAACCACACAGGAATACAAAGCATCACACAGCCTCCAATTTAACAGCAACCATGCCCAGAACTGAAAGTCTTCTTAAAATAGCTCCCCAAAAGCCAAACAAAACCCCAGCCAAGCTACTCACCCATCAGCACTTCTGTTCTCAGCAGGAGAGCCCCGGCTACCGCCCTCCCAGGAACGCTCCAGACTGCAAATCCAAACAATCAAGTATTTAAGAAACCGAACCCCACCATCCACTCTCTTTCCCTAACTTTTATTAGGGTTGAACTTCCTTTTTGCCCTTAATTGAGAGATGCACCGGGGCTGCAGGGTTAAACCGGGTTAATCCTCCCTTTCCCCACAGAGATCTCAACCTGCAAATGGTTACAAACCCCACCTTTGTACAATTACGGCAGTGGGTGCTTTCCTATCTCCATCATTATCTTCTGAAGCCAAAGGAAAAGGAAAGGTTCAGCAACCCTTCCTCTCTCAAGTTTCCACATCACTTCGGGAAGTTTTGTCTGCGAGAGAACAAGCTGTGGAAGGTTTTTGGGGGGTTCTTTCCTCCTGGAAACTAAAATAAAACTGTCTCCTTTTTTATTTGTTAACGAAGGCTGGGGCCGCTGCTGAGGCACCTTGAGCTGCAGGTGAGAGTGGGGAAGGGAGATGATAATCCAGAGGGTTGAGCTGCAGGGTTTTGTTAGAACTGGCTCCCTGTGCAACGTTGCTAGAGCAGAGCTGAGTTATGGAATGGCTGCTCACAGCACCAAGGGGGGTTATTCAGATCCCTAAAAGGAGACAAAAAACCACCAAACAAACAAACAAACCTGAAATAATTCTTTTCCCTAAATCTTTGCAAAATACATCAAGAAACAGTAAAAACTTTCTCTGCTAGGAGCCCTGGAGGAGCTTAGCTCTCACTTAAGTAGTAAAATTTGCTAAATACTTTAAAACAGAGAGTGGCACCAAGATTGCCTGCAAATCAGCTGGCACTTTGGAGAATATCTGTTTTTCCCAGAGCTCAGGCTATTAATCTGCTGGGTAGTTAGCAGCTTATCTCACTCTTATCTCCACAACACTCCACAGACCCCCCTGTAACACATAACTTCTCTAATCGCTGCAGGTTTCAAGGGTGAAAGTCGGGCACAGATAACAGCTGCCAAGTGCCACATCACACCAGGATTGCAGGGGAAAACAGCTTCCCCTGGCAGAAAAGAGATCCAATTAGGGCAAAAATAGGGAAAGGGGTGGATGATTCAGAGGTGGTGAGGCCTTGGCACAGGTTGCCCCATCCCTGGAAGTGTTCAAGGCCAGGCTGGAGTAACCTGGTCTAGTGGAAGGTGGGACTGGAACTAAACAGACTTTAAAGTCCTTTCCATCCCAAACCGTTCTACAGTTCTATGCCCGGGGTTAGTAACTCACAACGACTGTGGTTTGAGCCACTCGAGAACTCAAGTATTTAATTGCTACAAGTTCTTAGAAGTCAGTTCTTAATCTGCATGAAAAGGTGTCTTTTTGGGTACACCTTGTCCGAGGCTTCCCAGCCTCGTCTGACCCACATTGTTTAGCTGGGGCCGCCCAGCACAGGCAGTGCTGACAATGAGCCACACTAAAGGCAAGGACCACAGAACATTTTAGGAAGCTGCTGGGGGGAGAGTTTTCAAGCTCAAAATAGCAGAGAAGCATTTTTTCCCCCGTAGTTTCTCCACCTTGTTTCAAGGTGAGCAAGATTTATGGAACTGGCCGTGCTTGCTTTGTGGTAGCTTCGAAGTGCGCCCCCGTTTCCAACAAAATGAGAAGGACTTTTGGACGTGGCCTTAAAATATAGCGGAAATATATGAAAAAAAGGAATAGAGAGACTTACATCAGCAAGGCCTGTGTTTTAGTTGTTTGGGGTTTTCTCTCTCTCTCAGTCTGGATGCCCAGGGGTTTCTGAAAACCTGATGTTTTTCCTCACCTGAGACGTGGAATACTCAAGGTCAAATCTCTTCCACCACTAACAAAGCCTGTATTTGAACCTGGCTCTTCTGTAACCTTCTGTTCCTGAATATTTTGGGCAGCCTCTCTGTCTTTGACCAGAGATTCTGCTCCAGGAGGAGAAATGCCCAGAAGAATAGCTGCAGGAAAGGGGTCTCCTTCCTTCAGAAAGGGCATCCACAGAGGAGAATCTGTGTCTTTCTCTTTACTTCTCACTGCCTGTAACAAGGTGAATGAGGGATAACAAAACTTTAAGTGTATGAAATCAGCCTTTGAGGTTCTCGTTTTATTTTCACAACATTCCTTGACTTGAACAGAGAAAAAAAAAGGTGAATAAAGACTACAAAAGCTTCAGGTCTTCATTTTCAGCCTATTAATGGGAGCAGTGTGGAAGATTTTTTGTTTTCAAAAAAAAAAAAAGAAAATACAAATTGGTGTTCAAATCTTGCATTTCCTTTGTTGGGGCAGATGAAATATCATTCTGACAGTTACATATGCAACTAGGTGCCACGGATTGTTTGAATTCTTGATCATCTCGAGACAAAATGCTGCTGACATTGAACTTTCAATACTGTGTTATTAAAAAAGCCACACTTCAGGGTAGCAAACGAAGATTTCTCTTTTTTTTTCTCTCCTTCACGTATGAGCTGTACCTTTGTTCCCAGCAGACAAGCTAACAGTGTATGGGAGGAAAAAAAATAAAAGGGGAGGTGAAAAATAAAAATCTCTCAGTTTTTCACTCAGACCAACGATGTCGAGGCAGAAAGAACAGGGCTGGCTTAGAAACTTGTATATTAAATTCACAGGTCTAAAGGCAAACATGCCTTTAACTTCACATTGAGCTGAACGTGCTTTTGCTGCTCTAGCATTTGTCACACGTTGCACAGTGAAGGAACTACTGAATCCCAATTAGGGATGGGAAGATATCCCAGGGTTCAAGCATTTTGAAGATTTTTTTTTTTTTTTTTGGAAACTCAATGCTCATTCAAAGTTTATAAAGAATTTTTGGATAGGATTTCACCTCTAGAACGGGCCATAGGATGTCTGAAGGTCTGAAAGCCTCTTGGTACCAGGACGCCAAAGGTTAGAGGCAACGCTTGTATTTCCCTGAACATTTCTGTTGTTTCCTAATCATAAACCCGCCATTCAACCCAGAGAGATTAGGAAGTGGAAAAACTGAAGCTAAAGGTCAGGTTTAGCAGATGAAAGGTCCGCCGGAAAGGTACATTTGTAGGGTTGGATTCCTTCTTGTGCGTCAGGATGCGGATTAGGAGCAAACCCGTTGAAATCGAGGGAGCAAGAGCAGCTTCCTGCTCGTGCTGGTAGGACTTGGTGCCACTTTGTGCACGGACACGGGACCGGGGTTGGAAGCAACAGAGAAATGCCTTGTTCCACGAAACATAAACACTAATTCCTGCCTAAAAGCTCTGCCTAAGAGCTGCTTTGTGGGGATTTCATGATCCAGTTACACGCTCACAGTGTGAATCATGAACCAAGAGCTCCAGCAGTGACAGAGCTGGAGCAAGACATTTAACACCCTCCGTGTAGACTTGTGATCCACAGTGGGTAACATTCCTGGAATGTGATACCGTGTCATCTTCAGGCTTCATCCCCTGCTGCATATGTTTCTTCTCAAGGGGAGTGAAGAAAAAGCACTCAGAACAAGCCAGTGAGATCTCTGGTTCACATGAACCTGCTTTCAAGGGCTTTCTGCCAAAAATGGGTTTGCAGTGGGTGACACGAACAAACGACTCAGTGGGAACTGAAGCTCTGCGTGTTTTCTCTGAAGGACTAGAGGGAACGGCCTCAGGCTGTGCCAGGGGAGGGGCTCGTAGGACAGCAGGAGGAATTTCTGCCTGGAAAGGGTGGTCAGGCCTTGGCAGGGGCTGCCCAGGGAGGTTTGGAGTCCCCAGCCCTGGAGGTGTCCACGGAAGGACTGGATGTGGCACTCAGAGCTCTGGGCTGTGGGACAAGGTGGGGATGGGGCACAGGGTGGGCTCAGTGATCTCAGAGCTCTTCTCCAACCTCGGTGATCCTGGGATTCTCTGCCCCACAGCCTGCCAGCCCCTGATGCTGCTCTGTAACAGGTCACCAGCTGGAAGAGCACTCCCAGCAGCCAGAAATGGCACCTCTGCTCCTGGGCAACCCCACTGGTGTCGAAGAGACCTCCCGGTTTCTCTTCCTGACTGGGATAATCTGGGTTTGTTGCTGCCCTTCAAACCCAAGCCCAGCCCTGCCCAGAGCCCCAACAGCAGCCAAGTGTCCTTGACCCTCTGGCTTTGCTGGCCAGCAAGTTCAGGAGATGGACTTGGAAAACAAAGTAATCAGTAAAATGGACAGAACCCGCTGAATTCTCCACAGGTGCTTCTTGGGTGACAATGTGGGGCTTGGTCCAACCACCTGCTGTGACCCAAAGTGATTGTCTGGATAAAAAGCGGGGTCTGGCACGTGTGACAGGCACTCAGCCCCTCTTTGGTGACCCCTGAGCACCTCAGAGCTTCCTCACCTCTGTTTTCAGCAGGGCTTTGCCTCCAGTGCTGAAGATTTCGGCTGGTTTGGGCTCCATCCCCCAAATCAGCACACTCTGCTTTCCCAAGTGGATGGTGTGCCTCTGGAACAGAGTTTTCCAAGCAAAGTTTCCCCATCGCTGGTCTGGGCACTGCACTTGGTCAAACATTGGAGCAGGAGGGAGGTGGTTGATATCCCAAACCTGGCAGGTCTGGATAATGCCCTGAATAATGGGATTTAACTTGTGGTCAGTCCTCAAGTGGTCAGGCAGTGACACGAGGGGGTCATTGTAGGTGCCTTGCAATGAAAACTCCTCTTCCTTTCCCTTTTCCTTCCCCTTTTCCCTTTCCCTTTCCTTCCCTTCCCAAAACCCTTCCATGCAGCAAATTCCATTCCTTTGGGAAGGAGCCCTGAAGTCCCTGATGAGAAACTCTGGGAGCCACAGGTGGAAGGGCACTGGAGACTCTCCCATCCCAGGGATCTTTCCTTTCCCTCCTGCAGCCCCACACGCGGGTCCTGGCAGCTCATTATCCGTCAGCGTGGGACAACTGATGTTTGGGAAGGGGGGAGGATTTTCTTCCTGGGATCAACTTTGCCAGGAGGGAGGTTCAAGCAGCAAACTGAGCTCTAGAAGCTGCCTGGGAGGGCACCTTTCACTTGCCCTTTGGACTCCCTCCCTTTTCCTTTAATTATTTGTATGATCTCCTCTTTTCCACTGTTTAATTTGTTTTATCTCCCCTTTTCCTCCCTTGTAGAGCTCCCAGCCTCCTCATTCCTCCTTTTCTTCCCCCTTTTCTTGTTCAAGCCTTCCAAGGCCCCTTTGGCAGAGAGGAGGGGGGGAGAGGGGAGACAATCCCAAGGAAACTTCCCTCTTCTTTATTTCCAAGCTTGCTCAGAAAAGCAGCAGGGGCGGAGAGAGAGGAAAACCACAGGGCATTAAAAACCTTGGAATATGCTCCTGCTGCTTCCCTGAGTGCCAGGGGAGCCTTATCTGGCCTTGCACACAAGGAAAGAGAACTCGAGCCCTGTGAAGTGTAATAAGGAACACGGAGCCCGCCGGAAAACCCATTTGCTCATGGCATTTAATTAAATATGGAAATTTATGAACGGCCCCGAAATCATCAAATTAAAAGGCAGGGCTGGCATGAATTTTGAGGGTTTTTTATATCCTCCACGGGCTTCCCCTCCATCCACCCCCATTCTCCTCGCCTTTAATCAAGGAGGTGGCACCTGGGGACGGCTGAGTCGCTGCCAGGCCCGTCCTCGGTGTGACACACACGAGGCGTTTGGATTCCCTGCACATCCCGCTGCCAATCCAAGGAAAGGGCAGGTGGAATGGGGCCTTTGTGCTGCAGGGAATATCCAGGGCGGAGGGAGAGGCCTCACCTGGAGAACAGTAGGTTGGTGTGGTGGCATCACGGCCCCGAGGGGCTGATGCAACCGGTGCCTTCGGATTTCATCCCGGTTCCAGGGTGAACCTGCCCATCCACCATCCCAGCCTGCCTCTGGAAGGGCGGGAATTGCCCTGTGATCTCTGCTGTTCCTCAGGGGTAGCACAGCCACGTCACCTCTTACCTGGTGCCAACCCCCAGCAGAGACACAGAGATGAAAACCCTTCGGGGAGGGGGGTTCCAAAAAAAACCCTCCGGGGAAGGAGTTCCAAAGAAAATCCTCCAGGGAAGGAATTTCAAAGAAAACCCTCCAGAGAGGGATTCCAAAGGAAACTCCTTCAAGGAATGAGTTCCAAAGAAACCCTTCAGGGAGGGGGTTCCAAAGAGAACCCTCTAAGGAGGGATTCCAAAGGAAACCCTCCAGGGAAGGAATTCCAAAGAAAATCTTTCAGAGAGGGATTCCAAAGAAAATCCTCCAGAGAGGGATTCCAAAGAAAATCCTCCGGGGAAAGAGTTTCAAAGGAAACCCTTCAGGGAGGGGGTTCCAAAGAAAACCTTCTAGAGAGGGATTCCAAAGGAAACCCTCCAGGGAAGGAGTTCCAAAGGAGCCCGTGACAGCCAAAACTGAGCACTGAGCTCCGGGGCAAACATAGAAGAGGAAAAAACTGGCTAAGAGAGGGTGGATTCAGGGAGGAAAAGGTCGATGTGTTGATGTTGGGATAAGGCAGGAAGGAGATGTGTCCATGAACACACGGCCGTGGCTGTGTCCATCACACCCACCCTGGCAGACACACAGAAGTCTGACCATTTTTGTGCTTTTTCGGCTGAATTCCAGCTCTCAGTGCCTGTAGGGCTGCCCCAGCCATCCTCTGTCACCACTGCGCGTGGACTGGGAGCTGGCAGGGAGGCCAGTCCTGAGATCTCAGCCAGTTTCTTTTCAAGGAGCTCAGTATTTCCCTGAAATACCTTGGCTTTTCAGTCAGCGACTCCAGGGCATCCCTGCAGAGGCTTCAGCAGCGTTTCCAACTCTGGGCTGCAGCGACAAACCTGGACCAGGGGGTGACTTTACAAGAACCACCCACCCCTCCTGAGAGCCAAAGGGAGTCTGTTGTCTGCCTGTGTGTTTAGAAAAGCTGGACCTCTAGTCCTGCCTTTCCAGGCTGGTCTGGATCTGGAGTGAACAGGCCTTGAGGTACAAATCCCATCTGGATTTGGCGTTAAGAACTGAGAGGATCAATGTAGGTGCCTTCCAATTGAAAATCCTCTTCCTTTCCCCTTCCCCAAACCTTCCCTTCCCAAACCTTCCCTTCCCAAAGGGCAGTCCCGTGTCCTTTCCTTCAGCTCGTTCCCGTCTCCAGATCCCCGGAGAGCCCAGGGCCAGCTCCAGCTGTTCAAATAAAGCTCAAGAGGCTTTGATAACATTTTAATTCCTCCTCTCAGCATACGGAGGGTCGGGCTTTTCCCTCCTTCCTGCTTTCCCTTGGATGGTGATAAATGGGAAGGGACGTCGTTTGCTTGGACAGCTGGGAGGCCTTTGGAGGAGGGAGGGAGGGCGAGGGGGAGGTATTTATCTGGGGTTTAAGGAATCAAACAGGGATATGTTGCTGTGCTGGTTCCTGGGGAGCTCGAATCCATCTGCCAGCCTGTCCCAGCAGTGATGAAAGTCTTCCTGGGGGGAAGAGTTCTCCCCCTGGGATGAGATGGAGCTGCCCGTCATCCCAGCTGAGCTCCTTGGGTTGGTGGAGGAGACAAACCTGGTCATGAACATCTGCCAGGTGGGGAATCGTCCACCCGAGGCTTCACCTTCAAGTGGTCCTGGTGTCCAGGAGAGGTGAAGGGCTGTCGTGGCTGCAGGAGGTGGGTGTGGAGCGGAGCTCGACATCCCCCTGTGGGAGAAACCAGAGGAGGCTCCAAGAGGATCAGAGGATGGAGCAGCTCTGCTGGGAGAGCTGGGATTGTTCAGCTGGAGAAGAGCAGCTTCGGGGTGACCTGATTTTGGCCTTCAGGGCCTGAAGGGGCTACAGGAAAGATGGAGAGAGAATATTTACGAGGGCCTGGAGTAACAGGACAAGGAGGAATGGCTTCCCACTGCCAGAGGGCAGGGATAGATGGGATATTGGGAAGGAATTCCTGGCTGGGAGGGTGGGCAGGCCCAGGCCCAGGTTGGGCAGAGAAGTTGTGGCTGACCCTGGATCCCTGGAAGTGTCCAAGGCCAGGCTGGAGCAACCTGGGCTGGTGGAAGGTGTCCCTGCCCATGACAGGGGGTGGCTGAAACCAGGTGATCTTTAAGGCCCCTTCTACAGGACAGCCAATGTCCACTGCCCAAATATCCTCCAGAGTTTCAATGTCTCTGAGGTTTAGGTTAGAAATCAGGGAAAATTCCTTTATGGAAAGGGTTGTCCAGCCCTGGCCCAGCTGCCCAGGGCAGCGGTGGATCCCCATCCCTTGAGGGATTTAAAATCCCTGTGGATGTGGCACTTGGGGACAGGGGTCAGTGGTGGCCTTGGCAGTGCTGGGGAACGGTTGGAGCTGATCCTAAAAGGCTTTTCCAACCTCAGTGATTCCGTGACTCTACCATTGTGAGGATCAGAGTTTCTCCAGGCAGTGCCTTCCTGGTGGTTCCACTTGTAGCAACTCCAGAGCTGTTCCCTGTGCTCCTGATGGAACTCTGCCACAGAAGATGCATTTTTTTTTTCCCCAGCTTTTCTGTTGGAGAGCAGGGACTCTGGGAGGGGTTGAATTCACCAGTGACATATCCAGAGGCTTTCACGCTCCATTGACTTTGTTGCCACCTTTTGGATATCGGGCTGACAGTGCTCAGTGCTGGTTGTTTGCCTTAGGATGACACAGGAATTCTCACTCTTCCAGCCAAGGCACAGCTTTTCCTGCTCATCTGCTTTATTATGGAGGGTTTGGTGTTTTTTTTGTCCCCTCATGAGATGTTCTTTCCCCGTGGAAAAAGAAGGGTAGACATATGGAAATTCCTGGATGTGGAAAGCTGTGGCATCTCATATCTCCTCCCTGATGCACCACCCAGAGCTCCCAGGGTTGTGCTGAACTTCTGCCCTTCCCACCCGCGAGAATCTGGGATAAACACAGCAAAACCAACGCGGGCAAAGGATCCATTTCCTCCTCCCCCCAGCCTGGGACCCGCCGGAGACAACAGCCCAGAATTCGGAGGGATTTTGAGGCGGAAAGTGCTGGATTTGTGTGATCTGTGGTTATGTCCCTGCTGCAACTCACCTGTGGGGGGAATTCTGCAGCTCCCAGCGCAGCCCTCTGGACGTGGCATCCCTGGGATCACCTGGACATGAAGTGGGATCTGGCTGACCGCAGCAGGGATTATCATGGCATGGCCTGGCAGCGTCACGAGCTCTTTAATAAATCATTTTTGTTACTCTTTAGCTAAAAAAATATCTGCTCCCAACAAGACGTTTGCTTTGGCAGCACAGAACCGGGGCCAAAGGGATAATTGGAGGAGCAAAAAGCAAGTTTAGGAGCAAAAATTTTGGAGCGAATTTCAGGAGTGAGGCGAAAGCCATGGCACAGCAGACAGGGTTGGCTGCTTTAATTTGGGGGGTGCAGTCAGGCAAAACCTCTGGCACACCCAGACGTGGAATACGGCCCAAGACCCACCAAGCTTTCCCATTTTTCCCTCTTTTCCAATCAGAGCAGTGGAACCAGGCCAGCTGCACATATCTTTGAACCCCAGAACCAAGCAAGCAGAAGAGCAGGGCTCGGGTTCTCTGCCCCAAACTCCACCCTCCGAGGTCAGCGGTGACTCTGGGATTCTCTGCGGAGCAAAGATTCCAGAAGCTCCCATGGATAACAGGAAGAGGGTTTTCCTGAGGCAGGAACGGTGCCCTCCAGCTGAGGAGAGCAGAGCACAGCCAGGAGAGCTGGCAGCTCTCTGGGCATCTCTGACCAGGGAAGACAGCGAAGTTTTGTGAACAAACGGCATAAAACTCTTACAGCTGAACTGAATTCAGGATCTCTGCAGGCCTGGGTCTTGAATATCAGGCTGGAAACACTTTCTCTGCCCTTTTTATAACATTGACTCCCCCTCTCCAAACACATACATGGCTCTCAGAGAGCCAATGTTGTGTCTTGTTATATCCCTTCCTCCAAATAAAACCTCTTCACTCACTTAGGCCCTTTTTTACCCTCGTCTGAGCAGTTCATTTTCCTTCCAGAGCTCTTCCTGGTTCTGTTTGCTGGGAGAATTCCTGGATGGTGCCATCAGGGGGGAAAAAACGACGCCGCTCTCACCCCATGAACTCAGTGCACGGGGATATCCAGGACGCTGTGCCAGGCCAGGCTTTGTGGGACTTTGCAGCCGCATCTGGGAACTTCTGCACCTTCAGCCCGGGAGCCGGAGCTCAACATTCCCGCGTGTTCCCAGTTTGCTGCTGCTGGATTTCCCTTCTCGCCTCGGGGAGCCTCTGGCCCCGAAGGGGCTGTTCCCAGAGTGACTCCTGGCACGTGCTGAGGCTGAGGAGGAGCTCAGGATTTTGATGATGTGACACGCTGAGCATCTCCCTCTCTCTCTCTCTATTAGGAGCGGTTTGTCCCATCGAAAAGCGCAAAATTCCTCGGAGAAACGCGAGGATGTTCCAAGCAGGACCCACCTCGGCCTGCAGGAAACCAAGGAGGGTTTACCCCAGGCTCAGATAAGCTGAAGAGACCTGTTAGCCCAGGCTTGGTGCTGGACAAACATCACCTCGTGGTCCAGGCTGCCAGTGCTGTCCCACCTGCCTGGCCGGTGCCCCGCTGACCCACATGGTCCCTCTGCACCAAATCCTTCCCGTTTCAAGCCTGGTTTTCCTCGGTTTTGCCTTTTCTTCCATTCCCACAAAGTCCCTTCTCCATCTGCTTCGGTTCCCACAGCAGATGTGCTGGAGGCAGGAGTGAGGGCAGCGGGAGGAGCTGGGAAGGACGCGAGGAAGGGCGAGGTCTGGAGTCACCGAGGCGCCTCAGGGAGGTGGGACGGGGAAAATTTGGGGAAACCACCTCTGGCAAAGCGGTCACAGCTTAAGGGGGCAAGGGCTGAGGAGGAGGATGGGTGGTGGGACTGAAGAACCCACGGGTTCAGGGCGATCCTCCCCCCAAAACCTCCCCCAGGCCCTTAATCCGACCTTCGGAACGACTTGGTGTTGAAACAGCCAAGCTGTGATGAATTTTTCCCTCTTCCTGCTCTTTTTTCCCGACCCTGCCACGGCTGCTCTGGAGCTCCAGGCTCTTCCCAAGATGAGAAGTGGGATGCTGAGGGCTGAGCTGCTGAAAACAAGTCCCATCTCCCTCCTGGGCTGGTTTTCTCCGAGCTAAGCTAATCTCTGTTAAATGTTACAGCTGCTCCCCTGAGAGTTTTGGGGAAATCCTCTGGGAATTCAGGGCAATAAAAGTTTAAAATCTCGATTGCTGGAGGTGTATCCACCCTGCTCCTAAACCCACTTGTGAATTTACCTGCTTTCAAAGCGGTCTTTTAATTTTGAGAAGTGAACTACAGTGGGCTAAAAAAAAAAAAAAAAAAAATCACCTTTTTTTTTAATGTTTCTCTCAAAAAAAAAAATCACCTTTCAGTGCTTGCAGCAAAGAGAAGGTGGCAGAGTTGCTAATTCTGAAGCTGTCAGCTCATTTGTTCCTGTGGCAGCTGCAGCAAACCAAAGTGACAAAGGACCTGGGAATGCTGGGGCTGAGAGCTGTGCCTGAGCCAGTGCTTTTTATCTGCCTTGATAACATTGATGATTGGCTGAGTTTGATTAGAGGGAAGGGAGGGAGCAAAATCAAAAAGCGGCAAATCTGGTGTGGAGATTTTAACTCCGTGGGGTGCCAGGGAATCCTTCAAAACGTTGGGGGTTTGTGGTTTTTTTTTTTTCCCCCAGCATCGCAAATTTTTTGCTGTTTCTTTTTTGAGTGGAGCTGTCTGGTGAAATCAGTGTTTGTTTTCACCGGGGCACTTGGAGGCTCTGGGGGTTATTTTTGTGGAGGATCGTGTCAAAGTGGGTTTTTTTTCAGGGAAGCAGGAACCCCCTTTTTGTCATTCCCCAGGGTTGGAAATGTTCACCAGACTTGGGGTTCCACCACTTTGGTTGGGACTGGATATCTGGGCAGTGGGGAAGGACCAACCTGCGTGTGGGGAGAGCAAAGATGTCTTCGGAGCAAACTTTTTAGGGAATGGACCCTCTGAAGGGTCCAGATCCTCTCCTTTGGGCCTCAGTCTTCCATCCATGAAGTGGAGATAAATCACAGGATTCTGGGAGAACCTGAGCTTTTTACCTGTCCCTGAAGCAGCTCTGTGTTCTGGCAGCTCAAGACCCTCCAGGTCAGCAAACCAAAGCCCAGTTTCTGTGACTGCATAAAAATTAAGAAATATAGGAGAAGGAGAAGGAGAAGGAGAAGGAGAAGGAGAAGGAGAAGGAGAAGGAGAAGGAGAAGGAGAAGGAGAAGGAG
>JAWMRA010000023.1:2549038-2565102 GCA_035584735.1 Pseudotriccus pelzelni | reverse complement strand
AAACCGAGGCTAAAAGGGTACAAAAGACCAGAGAAAAAGACAATCAGCGCTGTTAGCCATGGGGCTAACCAGCCCCACGGGTGGATTTTTGCTTATTTACCGTTTGTTAATAAATTTTACCTTTTTTAGTTATAAATTGGCTCTTTTAATTTATTTGGCCATTTAGTAACTTATAACAACTTCGCAGTGGGACAACACTTTAATTCCCGAAGCCAGCAACACGTTGAAGAGGTTCTGGGTGTCTATACAGAAAGACTAATTAATGTGTCAGTGCATTGTTTTGCTTTTCCCAAAAACTCTGTTGAAAGGCGAGTTCAGATCACAGCCAGAGGAGCTGCCTTTGGGGTAACCAGCATCTCTTCCTGGCAGCTCCCAAGGGAAGATTCCAGGGCTGGAAGTCAGGACAGTTTATTCCCACCTCAGTCAAATATCTAAACCTTCCAAACACTTCAGCCGTATTAACCCTAAACTTGATCCAGGCCCACAGCGCTCCATCCTCCATGAAGGCACAGTAGAAACTCTTTTCCAAAGAATCCCAGAACATCCCGAGCTGGAAGGGACCCACAAGGATCCAGCCCAACTCTGAAGCGAATGGCACCGAACCCACGACCGCGACGGGGGGAGGACACAAAACCTGCCCCCACCGAGTGACTCCCTCCCCGAATTCCCAGTGACCCCGCGAGGTCACCCCAGTCGGGCTGTGAGGATCAGCGACCCCGGGAAGGGACCGCCTCGGACACGGCTCAGATCCCAAACCACACCCTGGCACCTTCTCCAGAGGGACACTTCCAGGGATCCAGGGGCAGCCACAGCTTCTCTGCCCACCCTGTGCCAGGGCCTCCCCAGCCAGGCATTTCTGCCCACCCTCCCAGCCAGGAATTCCTTCCCAATATCCCATCTCTCCCTCCCCTCTGGCAGTAGGAAGCCATTTCCCTTGTCTTGTCCAAAGTCCCTCTCCAGACATTCCTCACAGACAGGCTGCCCCTGCCCTCCCTCTCACCCTCTCCCGGTGCCTCACAGTTTGTTGGCCACGATGCAACAATCCAGCTCAAGGGGAGGCCGTGGCCGTGCCCACAGTCGTGCCCCAGGAGGGCATCCCCACCGCCCTCGGGGTGGTTGAGGTGCCAGGGATCTGCGGGCACAGCCCAATACTGACAGTGCCCCACCACGGCGCTTCTTGCTCTGGGGAGCTCCCACGTGCTCTCTGGGGGAAGGAGAGCACAGGGTCTGAGAGAGACTCCTGGCAATTTTAAACTAAGCTAATCCCTGGAAATGCAATACCCTCCAATGTGACCAAATTCTCCGATAAAGCATTAAATGAAACGCGCCATTCCCAGCACAAATAATTGCCTTTGTTTTCATCATTTTGCCTAGTGCATCGCAGGAGGCTGGAGAACAGTGTGAGTTTTTCTGATCTATAATCAGACAGTTCATAAAAATCCTAATGGAAATGAAGATTTTGCTATTTGGAGTGGTCAAATTTCCATTTTCAAACACATCACATTTTAAAACCCAGGTTGGCATTTTGGTTTGCTGAGAGTTTTAGGATAATAGCAAATTACACAGAAAATCTACCAATTCTTTGTCAAGTGAACTATGCAAAAAGGAACCATTAGTTCATAGTTCACCTGCGAGATAGGAAGACATCCTGAATAATAATTTTTAGAGACTACCAAGGGCATTTATTCGCAAATAACGCTCACATCTCCAGAATTAAGGCTGCCCTGCTGTCCGTAAAACCACTGTGCTCAGATTCCACTCAAGGTGTATTTAAATAAACTTATTTTCCTCAATAAAAGGATAAGGAAATCCAACCATCCTATGCACGATTGGCTTAGGCCAGACATCACAGTGGAGAATGCCAAGGGGACTGAAGATGGGCTCAGCATCCCTTTGTGGTCCCAGGGATGAGCACATGAAGGCTCCTCAGACCGTGGGTCCTGTCCTTCCTGAGAAACAGGAGCTTCCTCTGTGCTCTCGTCCTTCTGCTGCAACGACAGCCCCCAGGGAATGGCTGGAGCTGTGTCAGGGCAGGCTCAGGGTGGATCTCAGGGAAAGGCTCTTCCCCCAGAGGGTGGTTGGCACTGCCCAGGCTCCCCAGGGCAGTGGGCACAGCCCCAAGGCTGCCAGAGCTCCAGGAGGGTTTGGATGATCCTCTGGGGCACAGGGGGTGACTCTTGGGTCTGTCCTGTGCAGGGCTGAGGGTCGGACTGGATGGTCCTTGTGGGTCCCTTCCAGCTCAGCGTATTCTGGGATTCTATTTGAACAGGACAGTACAACATACACCCAGAACAGCCTTCTGGCAACTTCCTTAGGCACTGATAGCCCAGAACCAGCCAGATTTCCCCATTTTTTAACAGCTCTGGTTATATGGGAAACAATTACCCTTCACCACCATTTATTTCCTAATAAAGTAAAACTGTAGAGTTTTATCATCTACTTTCCTTCCTCTGGTCAGTCTTTACCCCGGACTGTGTTTAGCAGCTCTTGTTCCCATTTACTCCTAATATCTCCTTTCATTTGCCATCCCAAAGATAGCCAAGAATATATGGTGTATTAATCAAACCAAAGAAAGTAGTACCCGAGCTCATCTTTGTTTACTCATTAAAAATACAGGTGGAAAACTGGCCGAGATTTGTCTGTTGGTATAAGAGCAGTGGCAAAAAATAAAAGAGACAAGAAAAGGATTTGCTGCACGTGCAGAAGATATCACCCATGTGAATCACAGCAGCTGCACCTGAGGAAATTTTATATCACAGGCTTTGATCACTCGATTTCTGAGCTTTCGTTTCCTTCAAGGATTTCCACAGAAAGCAAAACAAAACTCTCAAATTTGCCAAAGGCCCTTTTCTTTTATTATTCATAAGTGGTAGATATTACCAAGGATGGCTTCATAAACGGGGGGAAGAAAAAAAAAATTTAAAAAAGAGAGTTTTCTCAGCCCCATCTGTGTAGTAACATTTTATGAGAGATATATTACGCACATTTATCCGGGAGTGAGAAAACTGCAACATAACTTTAAAATCCACTTATCAGTAGTGGGGGAGAAAAGGCATAACAAGCAGCATTTGGGAGGGAGGGAAAAGGGGAGGTTGGGAGGAAATGTACACAAACATCCCTGTGCAGGGGATACTCGTTATGCTCCATCTTAATTCAAGTCATCTCGCCCGGCTCCATCACGTTCTATCCACAAGGGCCAAGAAATACATATTCTGCTCTCCTCGGTTTCTATCCAGAACAAATCTATTTCACAGAGCTAAGTGTTGCTGCTGGTTTGGGAATATTTGTTAAATGGCTATAATGTGATACAGTTAAGTTATTTACTACTTGTGGCTGGTGAGAAAATTGAGGTTTTCGTAACGTTACATTTCTGAAGAAAAAAAAGTGCATTTATGAAAAGAAATGATTTGGGTCTCCTTTGACGTTCTGCATTTTTCATAGGGTAAAAAAGATGCATTAATATGCTTTTAATATCATCTGGATGGGTATGAATGCAAAGTTATTCAGGTGGGAATGGCTACACCACCAGGTAACTGCACTTAGTAAAACATTAGCCATCACTTTTTGTACACTAATTTTTTTTTCCAGCAGCGTCAGAAAATTTGCGTTGGTGCAGCTTAAAAGAAAATGCTGTGCTGGTGCCACCTTTATCAAGTCAAAATCTCTCTTCAGCTTCACTATTTGTTGGGCTCTGAATTTCACCAGAATATGAGATTAACAAAAATAGAGTTGAAATCCCCCTAACTGTGAGGGTTCTACACTGCCTGGGTTTTTGGAGGTGTGTGGAGTCCCTGGCTACAAGACCTAAAGTTCCTTATTGTGTCTGATCAACCAAGCAGTTTATTAAGTCTTAGCTGGCATCATGTTACAGGATCAGAGACAGGAACGTGAGGCTCTATAAAAGCAGATGGGCCAGGAGAAATCACAGTCTTCACATTTGGAGAAAAAAAATCAATGTGGAACAACAGCAGCTCAGACTCTGATGTGAGTTGTTATGGAGAAATAGGGCTGAGCAGCCTTTTAATACAAGTTCCTGATGGTTTTGATAGACAACTCCTAGGCTGGTTTGCTCTTGTAAAGCCTCGTGATGGTTTCACAGAAGCTGCCCAAAGCAGGAGGGCAAAGTGAGGAACTGGGAGGATAAAGCAGGTCAAGTGTTCGTTGCCTTTGACTAAAACCAGCACTTTAATGAGAGAGAACTTCACTACAGCTCCAGTTTTCTCATCTGCCACTGCAAACAACAGCAGGCTGGGAAGGCTTTGAGAGCCCAGGGCAGAAAGCTGAAGGGTCATTTCAGGTACTCTCTGTGGGAAGTGCCAAGGGATCATTGAACTGGGTAACTGGCTGAGCTGCAATGAAAAAACAGCACTCTTGGTGAGGAATGTTTTCTGTTGGTCTCCCCATGGGCCACTCACCCTGCTGAAATAAGTTGGGCATCCCCCTTTCTCCACTGAAAGTCACTGACAGAAAAATTCTGTTTTATATCGCCAACATTTACAACCAAACCTTTTGTTCACAATTTCATTATATAACAACTTGCTATATTTTCCCCCCAAAAGACTGATAAACACATTCACCACAAGTAAGCTTTATGAGTGATCCAGGTCCTTTGTTCATCAGTAATCTGCAAGTGAGCTAACCTTGAAGACAAAATGAATCATGGTAGAGGAAAGTCCTTGCCTTCAGCTTCCCCAGTTCAGCAAACCTTAAACACCTGATAGGAAACAGCACTTTTCCCTCCAGCTGTGGATGTACAGCTGGTCAATGTACCATAAAGTAGCTGAAATCAAAGACAGACTTTGTGATAGAACAGACCCAGCAATTACAGAAATGCCATGATGGCTCAGAACAAACCCTAAATCCTTGCCAAGACAACCCAGAGTATCCTGAGACACCAACAGCAAAAACAATCTGGTCTTTGCCCCATGAATTTGAAGAGGTTGCCCAGTGGTTGTGAGGGATCAGGTATCTTGCACCAGGTACAGCCCTGAGTATTTGAGGGTAACAGTATTGAAAACAGACATTGCTTAGTAAATGTACCAGTAAGATCAAGAACCAAAATATCAGAACAAGACACGTAATTCAAGCTTCTTGTGGAATAGAAATGAAATAAAACACAAGTGTAGTCCTGTCAGGCTGATAACTTCTCCAATTTAATGATATCTTAAATCCAGTTGTTTAAAAAACAATTCTGTCCATCTAAAACCTCTGTCCCATCTATGCACTGAAGGTTTCTTCTAAAAGTTAATGTTTCTGTCAAACTTACATTGGATTATGTGAAATAACTGAATTGCTCCAGTGGTGGCTTCAGCCACAGGATGGAGAGGGGGAATGAAGCTGACAATGGGAAGAGAGAGGAAATAGCTGGGTTTCCATCACGTCTTTTCTCATTTTGCTTTTTTGCCTAAAACCCTGAGAACTTCCATGAGACCCACAGAGGCCAGACATGGTGTTACTAAAAGGATAGCACAGGGCAGGCTTCAAGCAGGAGAGAGAAAAGACAGAGTTGGGGCTGCCAGGCCATCTGTGAAGGACACAGGAGTATCACCTGTAACAACATTCTCTTGTTCTTTCCTCCAAGTCTCCAAGCTCGTGTGTAAAGGAACTGCAAAATTCCTCTCTCCTGGTGAAGGCAAAGGGTGCCTGGAGCACTGCACTGAATTTTCAGTGGAGTCAGCAGACAGGAAGAGGATAAGCAGGGATTTTAGGAGGAGGAAGGTTGCCTTTGTGAGGAAGACAGCTGAAGGAACTCAGATTCACCGTGTGATGACAAGTAAATCACTGAACCCAAGTTGTGAAAGATGGGCTCTGAGTACCTGCTCTGTACTGTACGCGTTCCCAGCTTGATGTCTGAGGTCATATTTCAGAAGAGCAGAGCAAATGAAGCAGACCAAAATTATTCCCACAGCCCTGGGAAATGCTAAATACTGCGAAATAATCATTCCATACATCTTCCACACTGGCAATCAGAATTGGAGTGTATTTTTAAAACTGCTGTCAAAATCTAAAGGAAACTGTGCCTCAGTTTCTGAAGTGAAAAAGGCAAGAACGTGAATCTTCACACCCAGCACACCTTTCCTCAACGGGCTCACCATTGGTACCACCCCAAATTGCTGCAAAGCAGCCAGAAAGGTGATGAGAAACAAGTAACTTTGCACTTGGACTTAGATTACAACCTACACGAGGTCTGGAGCGGCAGATCAGAGCAAGTAGCTGTTAATTTTATGAGCTCTGTCCCTCACGTTCACGGAAAGAAGCAGAAGCCCAGCGTGAAATACAGCGTGGGCACAGGGTGCCCTGTATATACTGGTGACAGTAATGCTGACAGTAACGAGTTCTGCAACTCTGTAGCCTCCCAGGGCTTCTCTGAAGCATTAAATTATTTTAATAGAAGTAATATATAACAGACCACAAGAAATTTATCACCCTAAGAACGCGGTGATTTCACATTTTTGTTTCAGTGAGGGTGTTGGTTTAAGTCGAACGTAACCAGGCGTTTGCTCTTGGCTTTTTTTATGTAAGAGAACGTTGTTAAACCTTGCTTAATACTGACTGACTGAAGAGTATTAGCAGCTGACAGCTGAGGTGCAGCTCAATTAGAACGTGGGTATTTCTAGACTGCAGCAGCTCAGGGGTTTATATAAAACACTGAGAAAAGTTAGAAATTAAGTAGAAGATTGATACGATTTTTTCCGAAGAGAGCACTGAGAAAAAAAAGAACAGCAAACTAAGGCTCCGGAAAGCTGTGGTTTTCACCTGAGTTATCCCCAAATTTACTGCAGGTTTAGCATGCTGATGGTGTTTTTTTAAGGCTAATTTTTCGGCTGTCAAACCCTGCTCGGCTCTCGGCCTGGGAAGTGACACAGCCCCCCCGTGTCCCCTGCCCTGGGACAGCAGCCGTGTGGCACAGAATCACGGAATCACAGGTTCTGTGTCACTAGAGGGTGTCGCAGCCATGGGAAGCAGCAGAACGTTCTTACAAACGAGGCTCAAACCCAGCCGAATAAATAGTTTAAAAAGCTTTTTTTTCCTTTGCAAACACGCATCCTTCAGCCCCTCCCGTGATGATTTTTACACGTTCTGTGACCCTCTGCTGAGGCTGCAGCCACAGATTACACCTTTCCCTGCTCTACCAGACAGCACAAGGCACTGAAAGCTGGTGTTGATAATCCTATTAGTGGCTTCTGTGTTTATTACCTGTAATTAAATGTTGCCATTTACAGTGTAAAGTACACGAGACAATAAAAGAGTTAGAAAGCAGTTAAATCCTCTCTTAAACCTACAACCTCTGACAAAAGGGAAAGCATTTGGTTTTTCCTCCCCTATATATTTCAGTCTCATGAACATAAGACTCTTAAATGGATTTAACAAAGCATAACACAAAACCAGGCAGCAAAGCCCCGAGCTCCTGGCCAGGCAGCTATTGAAGATGATTTTCTTTCTTGCTTCCTTTGACTTCACAAGGGACATCAAGATGGATCCCAACAACACAGGCAGACACCACATCTATCAGAAAGTCCTCAATATTCATGAGCATTTGCTTCCCCGGTTCCAGTTTGCGAATTGCTTATTAGCTTTGCTGACATAAACACAGTGGTGGAGGGGTTTGTTTTTGTTGTTTTGTTAAGTGAATAGCCTGGGTGGAAAAACAACACTATAATTAAAACAAAACAGGACATGGATGTGTTGTAAACAAAAGGACTGGTGATCTTCTTCACACCAATCTTCACTGAGCTGCCATCTGTTCACTTTAACAAGCTGATATTTCTTGAGTGTTCGCCTTCACTTTAATTTCTGGTTAAGGCTGAATAAAATGAAGGGAAATTAATTTCTGCACGCTCATGAAATTGTTTCCTCATTAACCAAATATTCCTCTAAGTCCATTCTGCCTTTCCCAGCCACCAGGAAGTTCGTAGAATCATAGAAGGGTTTGGGTTGGAAGGGATCTTAAAGCTCATCCAGTCCCACCCCCTGCCATGGGCAGGGGCAACTTTTCACTAGCCCAGGTTGCTCCAGCCTGGCCTTGGACACTTCCAGGGATGGGGCAGCCACAGCTTCTCTGGGCAACCTGTGTCAGGGCCTGCCCACCCTCACAGGGAACAATTCCTTCCCAATATCCTATCTAAATGTACCCTCTTGAACATGTTTGAAGACACAGTGCTGGGTGCTGACTCTCATTGAGGTTACAGATGACTGATGGTTGGTTTAACTAGTTGGCTTTCTTCCTAATACCATTTCTAGAGCAACAGATTTCCTCCCTTTAAGCTTAACAACCTTGGTCCCTGGGCACCCTGGCTTAGCTGCAGCACTTACCGTACACTGTAACTGTGACATTGGCCTCCAGCCTGGTGGCATTGAATGTCCTGCAGATGTACAGCCCTCCATCCTCCATGGTGACATTTTCAATTATCAGGCTGCTGCCTGCTTTATACACCACATCACTCTGGTCCATTGCTCTCCTAGGATGGGGGTGCTGCAAGTCAGAAAAAAAGAGGGTCAAAAAGCAGCAGAAAGAGGATTGTTTTGTTCAGCCTTTCAGAGTCTGCCAGTAAAGCAGTGATTCATACAAAAATTATCATATCTCCCCATCACTGAAACAAATTATATAAAAGACAAATCAGCAGGAAGAGCTCTTGTGTGAGGTTTCATTATTGAGTCTAATAAGAGAGAGAAACAGAGTGGAACTGTGGTGCTTCTCTACTGAAATCTGGGCAAACAGGTAAATAAGGGGATGTATCAAAGCTCAGCCCTTCTCCAGGACCAGATCCCAGGGATCTTGGGGCAAAACAGCTGTAGGGTCAGAGCTGTGCCCTGAGGTTTTGGGTTTTTTTAAAATTTATTTTGGTCGCAGTCAGTATTTTTCTGTATTAAAAGACTCCTACTTTCTAAAAGAAATATATTATGACAGAAATATAATATATTATGACAGCCAAGTGCCAATGCAAATTCCTGTAGCATTTTAGAAAGCATTATGGCTTCTAATAGGATATTTTAACCCAGAGATTTGGCCAAGAAATTTTACATTTATAATGTTGGAAATATAAGGAGGGTTCATAGGAGAACAACTCTCTTCCACCATATGGGGTTGAAGAAACAAAATTCAGTCACACCAATGCTTGCACTTGGATAAATTCTATGTTATGTTTTCTGTAGTTTCTTCACTGAAACAAACCCAGACGTTCTTTCTTTAAGTAAGTAAAATAAGTCAGAATTAATCAGTGTTTAGGAATCACATTTTACAGCTTCCCAAGAGGCCTGGATCCTTCTTTGAAATGTGTATTTTGCTGAACTAAAAATATAAAAACACACTAATTTTAATTCTGAGCACCAAACAGAACCATGAGCAGAATCTCAGGTACATGAACTGATTTGGAAAATACCCCTTCTTCCCTCTGTTGTTTCCTTGGAGGACCTAAGAGGGTTTGGTACCCCAAATGCTCAGTCTCTTACATGTTTCTACTTCACATTTGGCACTTTTGTATTGCCTTCCCCAGAAAGCTCAAGAACATTCACTCAGAATTTAGATTCCATTCTTTGCTGGCAATTTCAGCAGGTACAATTGTCTTTTGTTTTGCTTTTTCCTACTTCATAAAGTCCCAAGTGGATGAGCAGATGAACAACTTGCAACCTTCATGGCTGCCTTTGAGACTTGTCCCTGTGAGACACAGAGGGCAGAAGAAATGAGAGTTTTTCTTCCCAATAAGAAGCAAACACTGCCAGCTCTTCTTGCCAGGGTATTTTTAGTCTGAGATTTGCAGTTTAATCTGCAGGTTCAAGAAGGTCAGATAAGTTTCAGATTCATCCAGACTAAAAATATGATCAATTGTAGGCTTACAACTGGTTGGATATGTTTCAGAAGAAGGCGTGGTCAGGTTTGCCTCAGCCCTGTGGACAGGTCTTTGTTCTGGGGAGGGGGAGATGCATGGAAGCAGAATCAGTTTGCATCAACTCACCCTCCCACGGGGACACGTCCAGATGAACTCGATGCGTCCATTGAGGAAGGTTTCTGCTTTGCATTCCAGATGGAGAGTCTCTCCAACTAGCAGTTTTTTGGGAGTTGCTTTCAGAGCCAGGTTCTGTATTCTGCCCTCTGGAATGGAAAGGGCAGAAGTGTAACCTCACAGCACTCTCTGCGTCAGTCACACGAAGGGTGAAATCCACACCACAGTTGCCTCTCCGACATCCACTCCTTTCACTTCCCAAAACACCTCCCCTTATTCTGTCTGCTGTGGAAATTGTGGGAAATGCCCACACATGGAAACATTGGGTCAGTTGTGTAAATGCCTGACCAGCAGCTAATCCCAGAGACAGAGTCATTTAGGCATGACTTTTCCTGCCTTTGCCATGTTGGCTCCAACCATCACCCTCAGCTCCAGAGAAAGGCTTTTCAGAGGTGACTCATTCTTTCGAGGCCTCAACATGTGGGTATCTGTGAGAGGTTCCACTTCTGTGGAATATGAATCATGTTTCTCCTGCCCTCTCCTGCCCTGCGCCCTTCACTTTCTGAATGGGATCCCCAAACCTTGATCTTACATATTTATTAATGCCTTAAGCCCATCAGCTCTGAACTAAATTTCATCCTGTTTCTGGTGCCCTGTACCAAACACAACCCTGAGCACTGCACAGTAACACAGGATAGAGTGAGTGAATGGCTGGGTCCTTTAGGGCTGTAGAGGGATGATCTAAGAGGCTTTTTAGGTTTGCATTCATGATTTAGTAAAAGGTACTCCAGCAACGAAAAAAAAAGAGATAGAGAGAGGACTCTTATTTGACTGCCATATAAACTTACAAGTTTGTTGCTCAAAGCTGAGTGCTAATTCTATAGAAGGATGCCATGATCTAATGGGAATGAAGTCACAATAAATATAAGATATATGAGGAAAGAAAGACCATACATTCTAGTTGAGTTCATATAAAAGTCCACCACTCAAAAATTTAATGTACAGTTGCTTCAAATTCAGATTTTCTTTATGAGCTGAAGCTCAACTGTAAATACAAGGCAAATGGTGTAGTAAATCAGCAAGAGAAAATACACAAAAAAGCAAAGATTTGAATTAGCAGTTTAGAGAGATTTTTATATCATGACCATGCCTGTTTAATGACCAGAAGCAAAAATAAAGCTGCTTTTGGTTTATCCTAAACCAGCAGTTGTTTGAATATACATAAAGCTCAATCCAAGCAAACAAAGCCTTGGTGGGGTTTGAATAAAACACTCCTGTTTTGTACCACCTCAACACCTGGTAATTTTTCAAACCCAGGAGTGGATCAAATCCAAGCTCTACTGAATAGGAAGAAAGGGGAAGACTGAGTTTTCTTTTAGCATTCCAGCTTGGACTCGCTAGAGGTCCATACCAATTAGCCCCAGGGGCTTCCAGTGAAACAGAGCCGTTGTGGCCGTGCCTGGTGCCAGGGGTCACTCACCCAGTCTCTGGGCCAGGTAGTAGGAGTTGAACACGGTGCCATTGATGTTTGCAGAGCATGTGAACATTCCAGAGTACACAAAGGAGTGAGAGGGGATGACAAACCCTCTCCTCGGGTCCCACACCATCCTCTTGAAGTTGATCTCTGCAGAAGAAGGATACTGGAAGAGAACAGACAAGAAGGCTTGTGAGACCTTCCCTTTCCCCTCCGACCATCGAGACAACCAGCCAAGGCTGTTGGGGGAGAGACGGGGGGAGATTCAACCTCCTAGAGCAGTGGGTGGTCTCATTCCACACACTTCTTAAGCAACATCAACCTAGGCAAACAGAAAAGCCCTCCCTGAGGTGGGACTGTCTTTGAAATCCAAAACTTGGACTTCATAATGGGGTTTTTCAGCAGCCCCAGTCCTCTCAGATCTTAGGCAAGATGCTGTGCTACCCACTGCAGGTCCCATTTCTCTCATCTCCTTATGGGAAATAATTATGCCCGTCTTATATTAATTTTGTAGGGTAATATTTTTGCAAGTGGTTAAGATTTGCTTCTCCCAGTTCCACATTTTCCTGGGATCTCACAGTACTTTATAAATATGTGTGAAGTGAGAGCCCCCTAAAATCAGAATTATTCATGTCACTGACTCACCTGACAGCAGTTATATACAAGGTATGATCTACGACCAGTCATCTATACCACAGAAAGGGAGAAGACACTCTCAGAGCGCCCTATGGATTTCCTGGTGACTTCAAAGTGTAAATCATAGGATGGCAGAAATAAGGGGACTTAGTAACAGACATTTTTTGTCCTAAATTCATAAACATTTGTAATGCTCTGAGATTCTTGGAAAAAACACTCTCTGTAAGTTCTCCTTATGAGGAAGAAGTGAGAATACAAAAGGCAAATTAGGATGAACCCTCCTCCATATACCCTCGGACACACCAGTGTTGAGTAGCTTGGCTTTTGTTGGTGGGAATAATTAGTTTATTGCTATTATTGCTATTATTTAATTTCACATTAACACACAGAGAAATCCTGTGTGTTAATGTGAAATTAAATGCAGAAAAATAGCTCGGGAGTGTGTTTTTGCAGGAGGGTGAATGAAAGCCCATGTAGGTCTGACTTTCCTATCAGGACAAGGGAAGGCCCTTTAGGACTGGGGATGCTCTGTAGGAGCCCTGAGATCACTTCTGCCCCCCCAAAAATCTCAGTGTGCTTACACACATGATGGCTAACTTTATTTGCAGTGCTTCTCCCTCCTCCTTCTCCCATTCCAGCTGCTCAAAGGAGCAACTTGAATGAGCAACTTGATGTTGTTCTTTTCTCAAAGGCCTTCTTTTATCCTGTGGAGCTAACCAAGGGAAGAGCAGCACAAGGGGCTGCAAGCAGGAATTTCCCCAGTGACAGAACAGTTTTGCTCCTACTCCTGTTGTTAAGCAGTGTGCAATTTCTGTTTGTCTCCCAACAGCCGGAACCCTTGTTTGGCACTGCAGCTTAAATAGGATTTAGTCTAAATAATTCTGTTCCACAGAACTTGCAGCTTCAGGCCCTGGGAGCTGAGGCTCAGAACTCTCCTCTGAATACACAAGGGATGAGGTTGGCATTGGTTTGGGTCACTTGTTGTTACATTTCCAGCCCAAGACCAAAGACAAAGGGATTCTGGCCAAGGGGCAGGGACTGGGGTGGTTATGTGGGAAGGAGGCACAGCGAGACAGTTGCTGTCTTTTGGAGCAGCAGCTCTTCTGACAGCAGTAGGAAACAGAGATTTCATGTAAATGCTTTTGAAATAATCAAGCTGTGGTGTCTCTGTTTAGAACCATTAGGAAAAATAAGACAAATTACAGAAGGAGATCTGAGACCTGAGGCTTATTCATGCTTTAACACTCGTGAAGGTCAGAGCTCTAAGTGGCAACTGCACTGAACCAGATCAGTGACTAAACAAATCTGACAAGACTGAAAATGCTTTTTTTGCCCAGAATTAAAATCATGTTAAGCAAAATTAAAATCTGAAATGTGTGTCTTAGCATGAGTTCATTAATAACAAAGATGATATATAGAGTTAGCTGGGATCTGCTTAGTATTAGCAAGAGGTACCTTTCTCCATGCATATTTAAAGGCCAGAGAGTGCAATTATTTTAAAGTATAATGGTAACATAAGGAACTTAATTTACAGTGGAAAAAAGTACATTTTCTACAAGAATAATAAAATGTGATAAAGCTGAACTTCATGGTTTGGCAGCTCTGCTCCCTGATGGCAAGAGGAGGGGAAAGAAAAAAATAACCCTACTCAGGAGGCCCTTTTCAACACTACACACATATTAAATGTCCTCATAAAACATCTGAAAATATATATTTAAACAATCAAACAAAAAGCGTCGATGCTGCTCAAAGGAAGTCACAGTGACTTCCCTGCCTTTGAAGTGCGTTGTCTACTGGAGATTAAATTTGGAAGTAGAGGATGTTCTAACCTCGTCTGATCGCCTCGTCCACCTCTGTCCCCCGGCCCGTCTCCCGCCCCGCTTCCTCCCCTCAGGGCAGCGACCCCCTCGGCTCCGCACGGAGCTCCTTGGCCGGCGCTGCCCGCCCGGAGCGGGATCCCGGCGGGCGGCGGGTCCGCCCTGCCGGCCCGAGCGCCTCGGAGACCGTGCTGAGCTGGAAGGGACCCGCAGGGATCACCGGGGGCTGTCCCTGCTCACACAGAGCAGAGCTCAGTCCTGCCCCTCCTCTGCCCCTGCCCAGGCAGTTGGAACTGCACTGAGCTCTCCCCTCAGTCTCCTCTGCTCCAGCTGAACACACCAAGTGCCCTCAGAGTCCTCATACGGCTTCAAACCCAGGCCCTTCCCCATCTTCTCTGCCCTCCTTTGGACACTCTCCAACGGCTCAATCTCTCCCTTCCACTGTGTCCCCCCAAACTGCCCCAGTATGGCAGGAGAGGCCGCCCAGGGCAGAGCAGAGCGGGACAATCCCCTCCCTCAGGCAGTGGTCCCCCAGGACACGGCTGTCCCTCCCGGCTGCCAGGGCACTGCTGACGCAGGGCCAGCCTGCCATCCACCGAGCACCTGGTGAGGAGGACTGAGAACACTTGATAAACAGCCTGAGTGCACAGAGTGGTTTGGAAGGTCAGCGGTGACGGGATGGATGGAGCAGAACCAGGCTGATGGTAAGAGAAGTGGCCTCGTAGGTCACCCAGTGCGCCGACAGGCTTTGGTTCTTCAAGGAGGTGCATTTCAAAGCCAATACCAACAATGATCCCTTTTCATACACTAGGTCTCATAATTCAATAAATAACTGTATGGGGCCCTTGGGAGGCATCTTCTTTTTCCTTAACTCTTTCCAGAAGTTCATATTTATATCCAGATGAAATATCATATCTCGTTCCCTACTGCCAAGTATGTAACGCTCTGCACAGAGCTGCAGACCCTTCCCTTTCTCTACAGGCTCTCAATTACTCCACATTTTGCTTTCCTAGGCAACCCTTCCCCTTTTTATCTGATTTCTGTTTATATAAAGGTTTCTTACATCTTTTGAAGATGTCCAGAAATTAATACAACACGTTGGTGGAGTCCCTCGAGAGCAACGGCAGCTTGACCTGCTGCTCTCCGCCCCAGATCCTCTGGGTGTGCATTCCAGAAATAACTCCCAGGCTCAGTTTTTCTCCAAAGTGCTGCTTCTCAGTTGTTTGATTGCAAGAAGTGACATCTTCATGAGCAAAACAAACCTCCGTGGAGTGAAGGGCCAGTTTTTCTTCTTGAACGTGTAATTCATTATTGCCATTTCCAGCTCCAAGAGTGGAATTTCCTGCGACAAATTTACCCCTCAGTTACTTGAGCATCACCTTCAGCCTATTTCACATTGCTGGTTGATAAATCTGATTTAGGAAGCCACTGAACAAGGCCAAAATTATGTGCAGGATGCCAGCACCCCTTTTCCTGCCACTGAAATGCAGCTGGTTTTGGTGTGAAACGCGGCAGATCTTCAGCAGCACAGCCCCAGGCTGGAAAAGAGCACGGAGTAACCCGCCAAAATTCCAGACGGGCTTCAAGAACCAGCGGCGTCATGAAGGAAATGAAAAGTTGGGACGAATGTAAGATTTTTGTTCTGACGTCCAAACACAGAGAGGGGAAGAGGGTGCACTTGGGTCACTTGAGGCTGCCAGACAATCTTCCAGTTCTTTGCTCCATCAACTCCAAATTTCAGGGAACGGCTGTGACAAAACTATCAGTACAAGCTCCGTTCCTGTTTCAGAACTGGAAAAGGCTCCCAACCAAACCCAAACCCCACTACATTTCCTGTGGTGTCTACTCAAGTCCACAGTTGGCATTTATAGGTGAAAAATGTAGCATTCGCTTGCTCTGCCTACGTACAACACATGCTGATTAATGGATCTTACACACCTACGTATAAGTTGTTATTTTTATGTCTGGGTATAACACCTGAGGACACGCACAGCGTCTCTACACTGGTCTTCGCTGCACAAATAAGCTATTAATGCTCATTAAAACATTTCATATCATTCACTTTCAGGACTGTTAAACATCACAATTGAAATATCAGCAAGTGTTGCATGGGGAAGGAGAATCCCAGAATCCCTGAGGCTGGAAAAGCCCTCCCAGCCCATGGATCCCCCTGTGCCCCATCCCCACCTTGTCCCC
>JAWMRA010000023.1:2531431-2548938 GCA_035584735.1 Pseudotriccus pelzelni | reverse complement strand
CACTTCCAGGGATGGGGCAGCCACAGCTTCTCTGGGCAACCTGTGCCAGGGCCTGCCCACCCTCACAGGGAAGGATTCCTTCCCCATACCCAATGTACCTCTACTCTCTGTCAGTTGAAAGCCATAAAACGCAATAGACTTGTTGAGTTTAATTTGGAGCGGTTACTGCCAAAGGTAGCTTTCAACTGATCTTCAAGGAATTCTCCTTTTAATTATGCTGTTATTAGTAAATTCCTGATTTGCAGCCAAGCCTACTGTGCCCTGCTTGTACTGATGCGTGTCAGTGGAAGAGTGAGGCAGATGCTGATAAATGTCTTGGGCTCTCTTTTGGTTAAGGCAGGTCCTGTTTTCCCTGAAAAGCCCTGATTTCAAACCACCTGTAGAGCTGCACTCACGGAAAATCCGGGAGTGAAATGAAGGTGTAATTTGTGCTCCTGGGGTAAGTGCTGCTTGAGACTCCCCAAAAGAACACGGCTGTGGTCCCCATGAGGGAAAAACACAGCCATGTCATACAGCGAATGCAGCAACAGCAAAAATCATTCTGCAAGTGCTGTTTGTCACATCACACCGAATTTAATTACAGTTAAGGATTTAATTAGAATTTTTCTATTCTTCTACTCTGTGCTTTTTCCACCCTTTTTTTTTTCTTTTCCCCTTTTACTTGACGGATTGTTTTGTTGTTTCACTGATGTTCTCTTCATACTCTGAACCTCCAACAGCTTCATGCCCTGGGGATGACAAATACTTTTAGGCTTGATTACTTGTAATGACGGATGTGTGAGCTGCAGGTAGAGGAGGTTGGGAGGGTGATCCCTCACAGTGCCCGTTCTCCTCCCTGGCCCAGCAGATTCTTTGGCGGCAGCTGCCTCACTGCCCCTCACCTGCCTGATCCTTGAGCAGCGAGATGTTATTAATTAATGACTTGTTTCCTGAGAGTGACTTTACACCATATATTTTGCACACCACAGAGATCTGGCAGGAGTGGCATAACTATCATTTCAGAGGAGACCTGAGCGCCATCTGTTTTTCCCGTCTCCAGCGTTTCTTGGGAGATTAGAAAGGTGGAGGACCAAGTGTTTTCTCCTCCACTTTCCTCTAAATTATTGTCAAAGAAAAAATGATAAGTTTTGAAACACTCCACCGCCTCCTTTCCCTCTCAGAGTACACACACAGAGGTTACACCTACTTTTCCACAACATGATCTTATATATATTTTTTCCTGTTGTCTGACAAAATCCGTATGTTCCAGGCTCAGACCATCTGTCACTCCCAACTCTTTTGCACAAAAGTTTTTGATGCATTTCTTTCATGATTGATTTCTTTCTATAATTGCACAGGAGGGGCAATTTGACAGAAGGAATTTTCATCCCTCACCACCCCAAAGCAATCTGCATGCACGGATCTCCTCCATGACCACAGACTGGAGGAACAAAGAGTTTTCAGCTCCCAAGTAGAGCAGGGGTTGGGTTTTGCTTGGTTGGTTTTTTTTTGTTTAACTCCAAGAAAGCAAAGTGCCCCTGAAAACACAGCACAACAGTGAAAGAGTTGTTTGTGGCTTTTTTCAGGAATAGTAGTTCCTTGCCAAAGCCAAGTCCCAGAGCGTTTAGCAACTCCAGGTATAACTATAACCATCTTCAAAATAACCAGATGTCAGTGGACTAACTCACAAATTCTATAAATGTGGGAGACCTTTAACCACAGAGGTGAGGGATGCACATTGTCTAAGCCTTAAGTACCAAGCAGTAACCCTGGTGTTTGTTCTTATCCCTGGAACATGGATTTACGAGTTATTTTCTCACTGTTGGCCGTAGAAATATCAGGAATCTCTGGAAAACCCAGGCTGGGCTGTGCTTGCCAATTCTGACAACTCCTGTCCACAGGTCCTCAAATAAACAGTGCCTAGTATCAGGAATTCCTGGTACAAAGAGTCAGCCTTTGGGTTTTTACTGGAAAAATAAGAACCACCCCATAAACAAAGAAATCTCTCACACTTTCTGCTTCCCATTATTCAACAACGTAAGTCACATTAACAGATAAGATGTTTTAAGGAAATCCATTTCTTTATCAAACTTTGTTTTTTTGAGCTGTCTCTTTCTCAGTGTCTGAAAGTAAAACTGAGATTCAGGACATCCCTGGGAAGCTTCAATACTCAGCCTTGCTGAATACACAGTTTAGGGAAGGTAAGAACAGCACTTTGTTCCATGCTGTGTCTCTTTTTAGGACATTTAAACAGCTGGGGTTTTGTTTCCATTTTTTTGGCCAGGGTTTCTTGAAGGTTTGTTCCATCACAAGTATAATTCCACTATGGGGGAACTTGGTACCTGGCACCAGGTCAAGCAGCAGGGAAGAAACTGATTGACTAGAAGTTTGAAAATCATAATGACTTTGTACTTTCCTTTCACCAAGGTTTGTTTTCTTGCCCAAAACATTTTCAGTTGCTTACAGTGTTTAATATGCACAACCTGGAGAGCTTGTTGAGCACGACAGGAACTCCAGATCAGAACCAGCATCCTGGCTGCACGTTCTGTTCCATCATTAATTCAGCAATTTTTATTTCTTTTCAATTTTACTATTAATAAATGTCACTGTTACTATTATTTTACTATTAATAAATGTTTGGCTTTGGTGTGGGCTTACTTTGGCTGTTCTTAGAATCAGAGAATCCCAGAATGGTTTAAGTTCAAAGGGATTTAAAGCTCATCCAGTCCCACCCCCTGCCATGGGCAAGGACACCTTGCACTATTCCAGGTTGCTCCAAGCCCCGTCCAACCTGGCCTTGGACACTTCCAGGGATGAAGCATCCATGGAATAACCTGTGCCAGGGCCTCACCACTCTCACAGGAGAGAATTTCTCCTTCTTTAAGAAGGAGAACATCCAGATTCCCCAGATGTTGCTTTGTAAGGAGACGGGGAAGCTTTCTTTGGATTTATCTTCTGCTAATGTCAGAGCTGAGCTGTGTTTCGTTGGACAAACCACTCAGAACAAATTCCATGAGTTATTAAGCATGTGAAGATGCTGATAAAGTGCCTAATGGGATTTTTTGAAGGAATCCAAGTGAGACAAAAATATATCCTTGACATGGTTTAATTTTTTTTTTTTTTTTCAAGATAGGGAGGTGGGAAAACAGGAGAGAATATTAACCCTGACAACTGAGAATTTGCTTTCATTGCTCTTAAACCCAGCTTTATGTATCAGCTCAGCCTTGGTATTTTCATAGTGAATTTGCATAGGATTTTCATGTAATATCAATAATCAAAATAAATTCAATTACAGTGTATTTTTCCCTTACTAGTCTTAGCTTCAGTCTCCACAGAAGGAAGAAATTCTTGACTTTGAAAGATGATCTCCAAAAAAGAATTAATTCTGTCCCTAAATCTTTCATTTTGACCTTCCAGCTCTGATTTATGGCAATAAAAGGAGTATAATACAAACACAGCATAAACTTTCCCAGCCAAAAAGAGGGACAACATGTGACTAATTAAGAAACACAAAAGATGATGTTCGTAACCTGTCAAAATTTACGGTCCATTAACTTCAGTTATACAGGAGAACTACGTATTTCCACATTAATAATAAATGAAATCCTCACAATTAACATTATTTCAGTACAGGAGAACTTATATCCTACCTAATTATATGTCTGATTAGTTGTGTGTGACATTAACAGTCCGGAGGATAATTTATGATTTCCCCTCTCAAAAGCAAACCCAAACTGGTGTGGGCTGTGAATTGTTGAAAGTAAACTCACGAGCTGAATTGGAAACAATCTGAATTATTTATGGAGAATAATGAAAGCAGGAATAAAGGGTCTGATTGTTTCTGTACTAACAGTTGAATTTCCATTAGTTTGTCTCTATGTTCTTAAGCTAAATCTGACTGGAGCTGTCACTGGAATCTGATTTACTCCACTTACTCCTAAACTATTCCTGTTCAATTCCTGTTCATTTTAAAGCAGGAGAAAGGATTTGCCATCCTCTTATGTTTTGAAGGATGTTTTTGTGCTGCCTTCACCCCCGAGCTTCTCAAGTTCCTCAGTATTTTAAAGATGTGCTTCACCCCAGTGCTGGCCCCTCTTGACTATCAGCTCTTTCCTCTGACCCTCCAACACCAGTTTCTGTTGTGGGCAGATCCTCACTGCATTGCCAGCACTGGTTCATTTACTTTTTCATTCATCTCCACTAAAATAAATGAAAAAAAGGAAGTTAAAAACATCACCTTCACTTTAGATGTGGCCTTTAGCCTTGCAGCTCTTGTTAGAAGTAATAGGATTTTAGTTGCTGTACCAGAGGGTCAAATAACAGTATT
Source organism: Pseudotriccus pelzelni (assembly GCA_035584735.1). Classification (NCBI taxonomy): domain Eukaryota; kingdom Metazoa; phylum Chordata; class Aves; order Passeriformes; family Tyrannidae; genus Pseudotriccus; species Pseudotriccus pelzelni. The sequence goes on along the minus strand of JAWMRA010000023.1, from coordinate 2,544,632 downwards.
TACCCAGGGATTAAAACACATTAATTAGCAAAGACAGAGTTGTTTCTTTTGGAAAGGTAAAACTTTTCCATTACCATTTGCCACATCTCAGGATCTCCAAGTATCCCTCAGTGGTGCAGAGGGAAGGGGGCAGGAGGAGAATTAAGGGTAAATGGGGTTTTGTTAAGGACCCACAACATTTACTCTCCTAAAACACTTGTTAAAATATAAAAGACAAAGTACCCCCTTCCTTTACAGTAGAAAACAGCACCTTTTAGCTTAAAAGTTTATAAACTCCCCCTCTCAAAGATTTCCATGGAAGGCACTGCATGAGTTTCCCTCACATTCGTATTCTCTTATCAGGAACAGGACCCAAAAGAGATGACATTGATTTTGCTGAAGACAAAATAAGGTGTTTTGACTTGTTAGTAAACAGCAAATTCTGCTGCTTTGTTTCACTGCCACGACACAAAAAGGGAGACAATACCTGCACTTCATGAGTGTCCAGGAGATGGGATTGATGTCCTTGTTGTCAGACAAAGAGAAACCCGTTTGTGTTTGAAACATCACACAGGACTCACCAGAGACTGCTGGAAGGTGACCTGTGCTCCGTCGGAGACATAAAGGATCGAGACTGATCTTTTGTGATTTGCAGTTGGTGATAAAGTGGTTTTACAGGGGAGAATCACCACAGTGGGAGACTGAAAGGAAAGGCAAAGGACAGTGGAAGTTTTTGCTCTCAGGCACTTCCTTCATTTCTGGTTTTCTAATTCCTGGTGCAACCAGAATCACAGAATCATTAAGGCTGGAAAAGCCCTCTAAGATCGAATCCAACCATTAACTCAGCCCTGCCAAGGCCAAAATTACACGAGTTATTACCAAATTTCAGAAAGGCAATGAACACACCGTGTCCCTGTTGACTCTGATGCCGTCCAATGTTCAGATAATTTAAATAAATAAATAAAAAGCAGTGCTGCACTGCTCCCCATACCACTTAATGGCACAGCTACTGGTTAACCAGTTCACTCTTTGCATGGTAAAACTGGGACAAAGTTGCAGGAAAAAGAAGGCCAAGCTGAAGCACAGACAGATTGTAATGACTTTAAACAAACATGAATTACCAGAGATTCACATTTTCAGTACAATGCTCGTGCCAGAAGGGAGGGGTTTTTTTGAGTCAGAGAGTTTTGTAACACTTGAACAGAAGGAAAACCTGACTTGCTGTGTTGACATGTGTTCCAGTGCAAGAATGTGACAGAGGCACTTGCATCAGGGTGAGATTTAAACCAGCTCAAGCTACTGGTACTGCTGGAAGAGGCACCAGCTGCCCTCTCCATTCCCAGATAATTCCTTCTCTTTGATCCCCCTTCTTCCACTGGGAATCCCATCATTCACTCCCTCAAGGGACAACCCAACTTCAAGTTTGTTGGAAATATTTACTTCTGATTTGATGAAGTCTCTCCCAGCTCTGTAAAACTCTGCAGTCAGTGCTGCAGCTCCACAGGTTGAATTTATGGATTAAGTGGGGGTTGGAATGTCCCATGGATACTGTCTGGGCAGAGTTAAGGGCCTGGAGTGAATTGTTAGAGCCAGGACATTATGTACTGTAATAGTTACACCAGCTCTTACTAAACCCCTGAAGGAGGATGAAATACTTTCTCCTACTGGCATTTGTCGAGCGGTTTTTGACACGAACCTTTGCCACAGCTCAAGCATTTGTTCTATCTCTAGGAGCCCATACACAACTAAATAACCAGTCAGGAGCCCCTTTAGAAGCCTCCTACACTCCAAAAAGAAAAAAAAAAAAAGACCTCATAGTAAAATTGGCTTAAAAGCCAGAACAAAATGAAGCCCAGATATTGTAAGACTCGGAATAAAAAGCCGCAAGACGGTGAGACAAATCTGGAGGCTGCTAATGAGCACTGGGAGACACCTCAGAGCCCTGGAATAAAGAGATGGTCCCAAAGCTGAGCCCCCAGATCTCTGCAAGCACAGAAACAGAAACAACAACCAGGTGGGGACAGCACAAGAGCAGAGCATTAATTTGGATTTCAGCAGTGAATTCTGTGGCTTGCAGCTGCTGACCAGCTCATTTTTATTTGACTTCTCCGTTAGGAAGGGTGAAAGGAGGATCTATTTTTTTTTTTTCCCTTTTAAGAAACAAAATGAAAAGCCACCCTCTCAGTTCTGCTTCAAAGTCATTCACTTTGTTCAACTACACTTTATGTGTTTGGAAATAATCATTGCTAAAGTCCATGTTTAAAGAAACCCTTGAACTTCAGACAGACATGGTCATCAAAATGTGGAGTGAGTGGACTTGTCAACCTCCAGTAAAATCATTTTCTCTTAAATGAAATTGTGCTGTTGGTCCCTTTGAAGGAACATTTCGGTGTGTTCACCACATGCAGAGTCACTCCGGGCACAGCAGAGGAAATATCCGAAATTGCCCAAAAATCATGACTGATTTTCCTAGTACTATTTTTATCCACCAACAGTTTGCTCATTCCTTCTGTATCTTGCAGGCTGAAGGGGTTTAACACCTTTAAGAGGGTTTTACAGTGTTCTGTCAATGTAGCAGTGACATACTTAAGATCTTTTAGTTCCCCTTTATATAACAAGTACTCTGCAAATTAATGGAATTGCACTTTAGTATAAAACCTTGGAATATTCCTTGGATGCTGTTTCTTCCTTCCTTAAAGGCATTTTTCCTCAGATTTCCCTCTGCTCCCATCAAGCAGACCAAACTCTAATCAGACCATCCAGCAGATATTAAATGAGATCATTCAGCTTTACAGCTCAGACCTAATTAGACCACTGGATACCCAGAACATCCACATCGTGTTCTCTTTCTCTCACAGCCCCACAGAGGCTGAACACCTACAAGACTCCAAAGCTTTATTCACTTCATGGAAAAACTACACACCTGGTGTTTTTGCTCACTGTTGTCCTAAAGCCTGAGGTCACTCCTTAGGAAGAAAATGTAGCAGAAATTGTTGTTAAGGACACCTTGAAATGTTGTACTCTCAGAGGTAGAAGAGAGAAGGACAAGAAGAGTTTTGCCATAAGATGACGTATTTGGAACATGGAGAATGAAGGAATACAGTAAAAGCTTAAAAAATAATAAAAACATCGGTATATATAGAGAGAATCTACTTCAAGTAACATTCCAGTTGTAATCATTACATAATGGGTCAACCAGACCAGCAAACATCTACAAGGTTTGAAACTGCCAACTCAGGAGGAAAAGATTTTAACCTCAAAGCATTCACATTTCTCCCTTTCCAAGTCAGCAGCAAGAACAAGAACTAATTTATGTTTACAATCACTCAGTTTGATTAAAAAGTCATACTTCACCAACCCTGAAGATGCATTTTCTGAACATCCTCCTTTCCATTCAATTAATTCCAAATGATATTTGCCCAGGAAATGTAGAGCATGTTTAACAGCAATAGAGATAATGCTAAAGCAAGCAATCCTTGCTTAAAACTTGGGCTGGCTCCTGTCAGCATTCTTGCAAGAACATTACACCTTGGTTCCCTCATTAATATTGTTCTCCATTAGCCTAATGGAGAGCTAAGGAATGGTTCAGGCAGCAGAACCAAGCACTCAAAAGAAAGCCTTTCACATATGGCACATTTCCATGACCTTCTCCATTTTACTCACCATAAAATCTGTGGTTTTTTCAGGCTTTGCCGTGTCTTTAAATGCTCAGCATCCCTTCTTACTGAGCCTGAATAAATTAGGGATAGACATGGGGCTGAGATTTAGGACACTGATTCTATTTTTACTTGCACCACTGACTTGTTTCGTGGGTAAATCACATCAAATTGGACATGACTGATGGAAACTGAAATGTTGCAGCTAATGCTGAGAGGACACGGATGGATTTGCTTTTTGCATCTGCTTCCCAGGCTGCCAGAATAGAGGAAATCACACTTAAACTTTATTATCTTAAAAAATGGAGAGGAAAAAAAAATTATGAAGTTCTATATATGAACTTGCTGAGCCTTTGCAGCAAATTGAAGAGGCGAGATTTGACTGTTTCAGATGGTTTATACACTAAAAATGTGTATTTTGTGCCTGTGTTTCTCTGACCCGTTAGCAGAGGTGAATGAGAATGGAACTCAACAGGTAATTTTGGTCTTTTTTCCATGTTTTCCCCAGGATATTCTGTTGATCATGAGCCATTCCTAGGACTGTGCTCACCTCTTGAGAACTGGTAGCTCAGAGGGACTTGGATCTGGGGAATATATTCCACGAGCACTTCCCTGCTCAGCAGTCATTGCTGGGGAGCTCCCAGGGCAAGGGCACCCCTGGGAGAGGGAGAACCTGAGGAAGCCCTTCAGGAGGAGAACACAGAGAAGAAGCTGCTGAGAATGGTTCTACCACCTCCCAACAAGTCAGGAGCCAGAAAATTCAGGTCATGGAGTGGCTCTTAACACCTCTCAATTCCAGTGCTTGACCGCTCCTCCCCTTAGAAAGGACTTCTTGACACCTTGCAGGGTATTAATCCCTTGCCAGCAATTCCAGAGTTCAGCTAGAGATAGAGCCCTATCAAAAACCACCCATGATTTTAATTGAAATATTCACACCTTGGAGCCTTTTTCCTGGGCAAGGGTTTTACTGCCCACATGTGCAGCTTCCAAGTGTCCTACAAGGGTGGTAAAAAAAAATCACTCAAATAATTAACCAGTGCAATTGGGCATTGAGCACCACACCTGCAAAGTTTGCAAGCCATGAAAATTTATGGTTTCATGGTGTAATATGGGTTCAGTTTAATGTGTAAAATAGAGCACTGCAATGGAAACAACTGTAAATTTTCATGGCTAACAAACTGTGCAGGTGTGGTGTTTCATGCTCAGCTGCCCCCTTTAATTATTTCTAGGTTTGTGGAGATCCCAGTAGAAGATCATGAAACCAACCATCTCTGAAAATGGGATTCTTTTCTTTAAAATTACAAATATGAATATGAGAAGTTGCCCTGTTCCAGCTAGAATTATGCTTTAGGGGTGTGAAAGAGAAATCTCAGGAAAACCGAAATAAATTGCTTTCAGATTTTGGCCTGAAGAGAAAATATGAATTTGTGTTTGGAAGGAAAATTGAGAAAGAGGGAAAAGAATATTCAGATCTGATGTTCAGCCCAATTTTTGGGATTACAGATTATAAATCACTGTATCTACCTGCCTCTTTCCCTCTTTAATGGTGGTGAAATCTCTCATTTTGCTGTAGGCTCACAGGGTTTTAGCTCTGAGAAACCCCAAACACACCCTGTGTGCCACAAAACGGGACACACGAGAAGTGATGGATCCAGGGGCCGTGGGAATCAATAGGAGCCTTCCCATCGGTCTGAATCATTTTCAGACCAGGTCCTGCTGTTTGCAGGAGCAGAAGCTCGATTCCCCCACAGTGAAAATGTTTATCAGAGCAATTTTTCATCTCTGTGTTCAAGCAGTGACTGGTCTGGAGCCTGAACTTTGTACCTGCTCCGCCAGCAGAGCAAGCTGTGCCAACACCTTCGCTTCACAAATCACTGTCAACCTGTCAAAGCAATCAGGAACTCAAAGCACCCAAGACCTTTTAAACACCGCCAGTGTTCTGTCAGGAAATACATTTAAATACTATGAAGCTTTCAGATTCAATGTCATTTCTTATAGTGAAGTGCTACGAGGAATTGCTAATTAGTAGAGGTTATTATTTTCCATTTGCTGAAACTCTAAACCCCCCGTCTTTTAGGCCAAGTGTTCAGATTCTGGTTTAAGGAACACTTTTAACGTGGTGAGTGGCAGCTTGCAGATCTTCAGGTAACACCTGATACCAGGGTTGTCCCTCCTAGACTAAAAGGTTAATAAGCATTCTCCAGTGAGTCTTTAAATTAGAGAAGGGAATAGTAGCGTGTTATTTAAAAAAGTGTATCTGATGGTATATCTGAGGATAAACACAGCTGAGAGGAAGTTCAGATAGATCAGGATCCTGATGAAGTGACTTTTGGACTGGTCCTACCAGACACTGCCTAAAGCTGCTGTACCCCAGCATCACCCAGAGCTCTGTGAGGGGTTCAGGAACCACTGACAGTGTCCCAAAGCTCCTAATAATGAGCAAACTCCTGAACCTCCTTCCTCCCTGGAGGGATTTAAAAGCTGTGTGGAAGTGGCACGTGGGGACATGGGTTAGTGGTGCTTTGGCAGTGCTGGGGGAACAGCTGGACTCAGTCTTAGAGGCCTTTTCCAACTTGAATGATTCCATGGTTGTCTCTGTCCTTGCCAGAGCAGCACTGGCTGTCACAGGAGTTTCTCCACCTCAATCCTGCACCAGCAGGGTGCTTCCTTATCCCTCCAACCCTGAGCTGTCAAGCAGATATTCCATGCCTGGAATGAGCACTTCAGAACAGACACCAAGGGCTTCACGTGTTCTTCAAAGCCCACACAGAAACAAAGCCACTGGAAATAATTTGCTCCCAACAAAGGAGATTTGTGTGCACTGGAAAATTTTGATGATCAAATCTTGACAGAGAAGGGATCTACATTTAGGAGCAGTCAGGGTTGTGCCCTCCAAGTGCAAAGGACACACTGAACCCAGATGGTGAGATGCTGTGAGGACACATACAGATGAGAGACAGGAAAAAAGAGCTTAGATGAGGTATTTAGATGAGTGAAGGGTTCCTTAAATTTGGTAAAACTTTGGCAAAACGTGAGTCTGCAGAAGAACTGCATGGAGGGACATATCTGTTAAATGATGGGTGGAACTTGTGGTTTCCAGCACACCAAATTTTATCAAAGTAGAATGAGCAGTGAATTCTGATCCAAGTTAATATGACCACCTTTTAGAACATACCATTCTGTGCAGACAATGAATATTTGGATAATATAAGCAAATCTTATTTTAATACAAATATACTGTGGACAAAACTGAGGTCCTAACTTGAATTTTACTTTTAGCTGCTCTCCTCCCATCAGGTTCAACATTTGAACAGATATTGGTCTGAATGACAGCTAGAAAATAACAAAGAGGAAATAGAAAATAAAACAAATTGCCACAGTACAGTCAAGGTGAATGTTTTCCTTTTCTAGCTGCCCACTGTCCTCTCTCTGTCTGAAATACTGTATATTTTATATATTTGCTGCCACATTCAGCTCCAACGGTAATTACTTTTCAGGACTTTGATGATATAATGTGGTCCTGTGACGTAGAGAGTGATAAATTAAACACCCTGCAGCAAAGCACTTCTTTAAATGCTTAACTTTTACACACGGAACTCGTTTCACCAGGACGCGGGGCTGGAGTTTGCTGTTGTTTATAACACTTGGACAGTGGGATACAGCTCTTTGGGAGCCCTGCAAAACCTAGGGATAAATAACAAGTCTAATACCTCGGGGATGAAATATTGGCACCACTGAAGTCACTCGGAATCTTGGAGAAAGGTCTCACCCTGACTCTTGAGCAGCTTTTGAAGTTCTCATAAATAAGGGTGTAATCTGGTAGTACAAGAAGAGATTAAGGGAGTCACAAAAGAAACATCCAGTGCCAATGAAATCTCTTTCCCTGGAAATTTCTCTACCAATACTGTAACTATAAATCTTGTTTTCCTGGGAAGACAGCCCCTTCTCCAGCAGAACTGTTCAACACATGGTTGCAAGCTCAGAGAAACAAAGGGCACGTGAAATTCCTGCCTGGTGATCCCTGCTGGTGTCATTCCTCTGGGTTATGACAGAGGTTGGCACTTCACAGGCTCAGCCACAGTCACCAGAGACACTTCTGAGGAGGGAATTTCTTTTTCTTTTAATAAATAAAATAGGAAAAGCAATTTCTCAGTTGTACTCACTCCTTCTACTCATTGAGCTTTGGAGGTCTTAGTAATTAGAAATTTGGTGTAACTGTTATCAGTTACAATATGTTGTTTGTTTTTTTTGTTGTTTGGTTGGTTTTGGTGGGTTTTTTTTTGTTTGTTAATTCTATACAATTAAAACAATGAGCCAACAATAACAAAGCCCTGATCTAGTGGCTCACACCACCACGAAACTGTCTCCCAGCTCCCATTTTCCCATAATTCTATCAGGATTCAGGTCTTTCAGCACTTCTGCTACTCTGTCCTGAGAAATAAAAGCAAATCTCATTGTTACAACTATTTTATTCAATGCTAAGACTGCAAAGAAAGACTTTCTCTGGCTAAAGCCTTCACTCACTTCCCCGAAGAACAATTCCAAGCAGCCTTGCCACAGGAAGGGAATTATTCTCCTCACTCTTGTTCAGGTATTAAAGACAGATATATTTTTTTTTAAATCCATCAAAACACTCAGTTCTCCAAAACCGCACGAGATAAAATATGCCATCCTATTTATTTTCATTTCTCGAATCACAGGCTGGAAGTTTTCTTTGAGTTAAAGCCCCCATTACCTCCCCCTGCCTGGCCCTCCCGCTGGCTGTGTCGCTTCACTCTTACTGGGGATTTGCTCCAGAATAAAAATAAGGGCATTATTTACCAAAAAAAAAAAAAAAAAAAGTAAACTTTCTTGAAAAATGCAATATTTATAAAGCAGATTTTGCCTCAGCCAAAGTAGCTCACCCAAGCTGCCCACAATCACGTTTTCTACTAGACAGAAACACTGTTTAAAAACACCTTTTACGGTTTTTGTTTTTTGTTTTTGTTTTCTAGTTTTCTTGGGTTCTTTTTTGGGCTTTTGTGGGGGTTGTTTGGTAGGGTTTTTTTGTAGGAGTAGGGTTTTTTTGTTTGCTTGGTTTTGCTGGAGTTTTTTGTTTGTGTTTTTTTGTTTGTTTGTTTTTCTGTTTTGTTTCTTTTGTTTGTTTGGTTGGTGGGGTTTTTTCCCCTCAAAGGATTAGTATGAGTACGTTTATTTAAACAGAAAAATCACTTAAGGGACAGCTCCTTCCTTCTGGAAATATTTCTCTTCAAGTTTGCCCTTCTCAGCTCTATTGCAATGAAACAATTTGACCTGACAACTTGATGTGAAAAAAAAAAATATTCACCAGTCAATGCAGTAATTAGAGAAGTGATTCTTTCCAATATCTTTTCAGTAGCTTATTACCCTTTCCTTTGCTCAGCTTTATCCCACCCCAAATGCAAACACTGCTGCTCATCCTCCTTTCACACAGACTTTCTGAAATGCCAAACTGCTTCATTTTATTAAATGCTTAATAAATAAAGAAGCCCATCAGAGCTTTCCCAATATCTCAGGGGGTGTGGCGAAGAAGGTTAGGATAAAAACTGAACAAGCTGCCAAGAGCTAAACTGGATTTTGGAATCACCAGGTTATTCACTTAACTCCAAAAATATCTATTTTTGAGCAGCATTTCAGGATCCCCAAAGTGTTTCCTCAAGAAAAGCTTCTACTACTGCACTAGGAGGGGTTTCCCCCTCCTTCAATAAGTTTTCCATGAAAAAATATCAAAATAGAATATTTTTTAGCAAAAATCAGTGAGTGATTTTATGAGCAATGAACTGAACTCAGGGATGTTATTAGTGGATATCCCAGGGAACAGTTTTTGATGTGGTGTGATCATGTCCACACCCTTCCTGCACGATTTTAATATCAAACACCTCCTGAAAAACAAGTCCCCGGAGAGTCTAATTACAAATGAACCCAGTTTCCAGCAGAAATCCTCTGTGCCCTGGATGGATAAACAGAGTTCCCGACCTGAGGGTGACACTTATTGCTGGTGACAGTGACAATGTCTGGAGTCTTCGTCCTGCTTCCCAACTCATGGAGACAGGCCAAGGCACAAGGAACCCTGCACTGCTGGGCAATATCCCACAGGCATCCCTACCCACGCTGGGGGGTGTATCCTAAATAAAAGTGTCCTGTGGGATCCCCCATTCCCAACTTTGCGTGCCCTTGGTGCCTCCTCTTACGGTTCTAAACAAAATTACCAGCTAAGCCGAGGCTACACAGAGCTGACCTTAATTTGGCTGGAGGTTAAAAGGTTAAATTGGGGCCCCCTTCTCATATTTGCAACTGTATTTCAGAGCAGCTGAGTTAGAGGAAAATACTGGTGTGATGTAACTTTAATTATTTCTGCTAATTATGAGGAGAGAGCACTGATGAACCACTATAATGCCCTTTACTTAATGTCTTTGAAGACAAAGACTGTACTTCGGTCTCTTTCTATTACTGTAGCATCTGTGCTTCAGAGGAGAAACCCTAAAAATAGTGTATTATCTAATGGTTTGTTTGGTTTTTAATCTGGAGGGATGAGAGTCGTGATTTTCCTGTATGCTTGCAGCAAAAATATGTGTTTCAAAAACATACATATATATATATATATATATTCTTTGTAATCACCAGAACTGGCTTGAAGGAACTGCACGAGACATCCCTGGGGTTCAGCCCACTTTTCCATCTCCTTTAGCACAGTTTTGGGCTGCTGGAATTAGTTTTTCCTTGGGTACCTTTCTAAATAACGAGATGAAATACTGATTGAAGCAGTGCAGCATTCCCTCCTCTTATGAGCTCTCATATTAAAGTATCTCATATTATGAGAGAATTAGACAGATGTCTGTAGTTCTGGGTGTATTAAATTTGTACCATCTCGATTAATTCCAACCAAAACACGATCAGCTGAAAGTGCAAAAAAAAAAAAAAAAAAAAAAAAAAAAACCCAAACACTTTTAAAAATCGCTCTGAACTTGAAATTTGGAGACTTTGGCAAGGTTCTGTCTTAGAATTCCCACAGGGCCGTAAGAGCCGGGGAGAAGGTGCAGATTTCCTTTTACCTCAATTAAAACGAGGGGTTATTTACTTGAGATGAATGAGGTGAGTCGTTGTCCTTCCTAACAGTTCAGCTTCGACTGCCGAGGTCACCTGAGGCAGCAGAGGAGCAGCAAACCCCCCCTCCAGCCCCCCGTTTATGCAATAATTAATCTGAGAGGTGACGGGGCAGGATAACAGGCTTACGCAGAGAGGATGTTTTCATTTGCTAAAATATTTTCTAAGCGGGATTTATTCAGCCAGCACCTAAACACGCAGCTAAAAACAGAACAAGGGAGCGGGGAGGGGGGTTGCACAGCCGAATTTGAGGCCGTGTTATCATCCCAAAAGCTGTGCAGCAGGATTTTGGCTCTCGGAGAGGGCAGGAGAGCTCTGCCCTTCTCCTGCCAGGGGAGGGGATAAAACAAGAAACCTCGGGTGAACTTTTCAAAGCCGTTCGCCCTGAAACCTGATGACAACGCTGAGCCTTTACGCTGCTTTAAGTCCCGCCTAACAGCGGCGTTGAGCAGGGCTTTGCTGTCTGACCACCGACTGCCATGGGCTGGGGACAGGATGGAACTCGGGTACGAGCAGCAGTTGCTTTTACACAAATTACGTGGAACATAAAGACAAACTCGCCCCTGATTCAGCATCTCTCCAGGAACGCTTTTAGTGCCGACACCAAAGATTTTCATCGATTAAAACGTTTTAAAGCGCCTCTGCCAGCAAGCTCTGCACCCAACGCACATAACGATAATCATGGGCATTGCAAAATTAATCACAAGAATGCACTGTAAGCGATTAAAAACACAAATAACAAAAATGCACACGTGACACACAGAGCGTTAGCTATTCTCATCTTTTCTAATTAAACACCTTAATTGTCAAAACTCTTGAACACGCACCTGCAGAACTCGGGGAGACCCAGATTTACGATGCCTTTCCCACAGCATTTAACTCCGTTGTAATGTAGATTCTGGGTGGCTTCGGCTGTAAAGCACCTTCCATCCTCACAGACTCTTAATCAGCCACTTAAATATCCCCCAGCGCAGGTGAAATGGAGCCCGTGCTCAACAAGCAGAAAAGCAACACAACAATTTACAGCCCAGTTCCACAACAGATTTATACACAAATAAAACCGGTGGGATCTGCAGGAGTGTAACCCAGGTTTCTCCAGGTGGTTTGGAAGCCCCACAGTGTCTTTAAGCAAATTTTAATCTAAAATTTTTGTGAAACAAAGCCCAGATTATTTTTTAACCTCTGCAGCTAAATAGATCAGGGGAGGCAGATGCATTATTGATTTAATCCTTGCCATGAGAATAAAAATTGTGCATATCTCGCCCCATTAGGATTTTATATCCCAATAATCATTTCCAGCTCACCATTCGGGATAAAACCACATTTTGCACCAAGCAAAGGTCAAACCTGGGAAAGGAATTACAGCCTCTGGAACACCAACGGTTCCTTAGGAATGTTACACTGAGGGAAAAGCTTCATTAGCTGGGAAACCCCCAGCAGCAGGGAGGACCTTGCATGAGGTGGCCCTTAAAAAAATTAACTGCTTCCTAAAACTCCCGGGCAGCTTCAGGCCAGTCCTCTCACTTAACTGCGGGAAGACCAGCCTAACAGTGCTAATTAACGTTTGCCCCATCTTAGTCGATATCTGAAACAAAAGAAATAATGAAGGAAGGCCAAAGTTTTATTTACCAGGATTTTACTATTCCTGATCACTGAGATGGGGTTGGGTTAGACCCCAAAGTGGCTGTTGGCAGCCGATGGGCTCTGCCTGAGGACATCCACAGCTTCTCTAATCGAGCCTTAACTTAGCAACTGTATTTTTTCTCGTCAGGTCGTGAGCAATTAAACGGAATTAAAGCACTCTTTGTGATTGCCAACAAAATGGTCTTCAGAGTGAGGGAATTCATCCTCCGGCCCCCTGGGAGGAGCAGCCAGGACCATCCTTCGCCTCTCTTGATGCTGAATGAAAAGCTGTAAAGTGGATGGTTGATCCCTCATTAAACTTCCCGAGGATGGTTTACAGTGGATGTTTATTAAACAAACACCTCTGAAGTGCTGCCCTTCAGAGAGGAAGCAGAGAATGAGCTGCAGTTTTAGATACGATCAGCTGAGCTCTAATCCCTGCCAGGGCTGTGGGGAGTTGAGAGAGGCACAAACCTCCTGAGGTTGCAGCAGAGGGAGTTTTATCCACAACCGCTCCAGAACTTGTTGCCCAAAGTAAGAGTGACTTGTTCGTATTGTGGAGTGCAGGTATTTTCTTTGAGCAGCTGCAAGAAGTCGATATTTTCTATTATATATTATTATGATAGGTATGAAGTCTGTTAATAGATAAGCTACTTAATGCTGCTGCACCGAGTTTCAGTTCTGACTCCTCCCAAAACTCACACTTTGTTTATCAGAGAATCCCAGAATGGTTTGGGTTGGAAGGGACCTTAAAACCCATCCAGTCCCACCCCCTGCCATGGGCAGGGACACCTTCCACCAGCCCAGGTTGCTCCAAGCCC
>JAWMRA010000023.1:2506393-2530682 GCA_035584735.1 Pseudotriccus pelzelni | reverse complement strand
AGCCACAGCTTCTCTGGGCAACCTGTGCCAGGGCCTGCCCACCCTCACAGCCAGGAATTCCTTCCCAATATCCCATCCAACCCTGCCTTTTGTCAGTTTGAACCCATTCCCCCTTGTTCTGTCACCCCAAACCCTTGTCCAAAGCCCCTCTCCGGCTCTCTTGGAGTCCTTTTAGGCACTGGATGTGTCTCTGTGGTCTCCCTGGAGCCCTCTCTTTGGGGACAGCTTAGAAGAGGTGGCTGTTGGAGATGTATGAATTCATATTTATCTGGGGATGTCACACTTGTCTCATAGGGAGACATCAAATTTCCGAATAAAATGTAGTCCGTGATAGAATTCTTCAGTTTCTCAGTCACTGGACTGGAGGGGGGGTAAGTGAACAGAAGTTAATTCACCTTGATATGTTCTGCTGTGTCTAAAGCTGCTTATCCACCAGGGATGAACTGATTAGAAAGCCTTTGTTTCAGTCAGAGTGTGTCTTGATAGATCAGAAGTTAAAAATACCCCAAAATGAGAATTTGGATTTCAAGGAATAGGTAAGAATCCTGAATAAATGGGAATTCCGGATTCCATAGGTTAAACTCGGTCTATTTGTGCATATGGAGTTGCAGCTCCAAGCCAAGCTGATACCTTGGAAAAATTGCTGACCGAATTCTTGTTAGAGAAATCTCATTTTCTGTAATAGGAATTGTGCCAGAAATTTTTCCAGGGTATCAGAGTCTGTCCCTGAGGCATTTGTACTTCTGTGTGGAAACCCTCTGCTCACTGCAAGAGGGTCCCTGGGTCTCCAAGCAGCTGAATAATTACCCCACATTGGGGAGAGAGCAGAGATAAACTTTTTTGGAGCAGCCAGTTGATGCATTTTCTTGCTTTCAACCACTCTTACCCAGCCTGGGACACCAAATTAATCTGCACAGAACATTCCCCCTTTTATGGTCACAATTTCCTCACCCGATTGGAGAAGAACCCTACTAATAAAGCAGTTAATCCTACAGTCTTTCACCTCCTGAGGCCCCTCCCAGACAATTCCAGCAGTATCCTTATTAATGTTATATTCCTCTGCTGGGAGATGTCTCCGTTTCCATATCTGCATTGCCACATGACGTGATGTAATGTCAGGGTTTCTCTCCCTCCCCAGGAAGATGCTCCATGGGATGAAGTTATAAGTAAGTGTGGTAAAGAATTCCCTTCTCTTGTTTCCTTCTTGTCCACTTTATGGCCTCAACGAGAACTGCTGCTGGTTATATAGAAAAATGAAATATTTTACGGGAAAAAAAGCAGAATCTTCACTTTCTGTGTTTGTAGTCACTCTTTGGAATAACTGGCTGTAAAATCAGGCTTTTTGCTTGGAGTAATAGCAAGAGCATCTCTCTGTGGTGGACTGAGGTGCTGGATGCTGTTGGGACAATAAGGATCAGGAAACATGAGATATTTGGGGTTAATTAAACCACCTTTTTGCCTCTAGAGCTACAGATTGAAAATATTTTAATTTTGAAATGGTGCAGTGCCCACACTCTGGGGATGTGCCTGAGCCTCTCCTGCCTCACAGTTACAGACATCTGCAGCATTAATTTAGTTCAGTAAATTGTCCCAGCAGATTTGGGGCTTTTGTCAGCCTTCTGCTCTCCACCAGGGTCTATTAAAACACCCACACTGTCGACATGACAGAGTTATGGGGTAGGGACACACACCTCTGTTGGACCAGGGGGTTTGAATATACTTGCACTGTGAATTTTAATAAAAATACAGCTCCATGAGTGGCAAAAATAGCCAATAATCAATACTTTATATTGACAGACCGGCAGTGTTGCTGTTTGATAACATCCAGCATGGTGTCCTTGTGTGATGCAGGCACTGCAGGACACGAGTCTGTGAAAGATAAATACTTATTGTGAAGGAAAGAATAAATCAAGCATGCATGTTTTCACATCATTTTGATGGACTCAAGGTGTGTCGAAAGGAAAGAATATCTGAAATTCATTGTGGATTCTTTACAGAATATCCAGCAGCTCCCTTGGAGTGTTTCCTTGCTGTCACTGAAGGGTTAAAATGAAATGCAACCCTGGATTCAGCATTTTCTCTGATCCCTGGCTATGCAGTGATTGATCATGGCAATTTCTCCTGTATGAACAGAATCTTTGGGATAAACTCATTTCAAACACAGAATGGGCTACAGACCAAACATTCATGTTTCACTTGTAGTGTTTAAACTCATAGTCAACAGGGTTTACAAACACTTCTTGTATAACAGCAAACAAAGAGTGTCAAAATTTAATGTTTTTCTGAGAGACTCTGGTCTGGGTACATTTTAGGTACAGGAGAACATTCCACTACACAATACATTAGAAATTTTGTAAAAATAGGACAAGAAGAAAGTGACAAAGCACAAAAAATGCCAGTGCATGTACATATACAGGTGTGTTTGCATCCCCGTGCAGTTATCCCATAGATGTCTGGCTCATACAGCAATCCAGGCGTTGCTCTGTGTTAATAATGTTTTATCCCTCAAAAGACAACAGGGCCTGGAATTTCACGCCTGTGCCATTTTTCCCGTAGGTATTTTATGAGGTCAGTTGAGTTCAGATGCTAAATAATCATGTTACCATTTGTACATATCTTGGTGTCTTCATTTAAAATGTGTTATCTGACCCTTCCCTTGTTTTGCAATAATCAGCATCTCCAGGCAGGACAAGAGACTGTTCAGAGGTGAAGTTCAGTCCTGTTCAGGAGGATGGAGCTGTAACCTTCCCCAGGTGAGGGAATGTCTGTGCCTTTAATCTAAATTGTGATCTGGAGTTTCTTGAAGTTGTTCAGCCCTTCATCTATATTGTAATTCACACTTACTTTATTTCATTATGATGATTTCTCTCATGAGAAGATTGATCCAAACTTGGAATGGAAAGAGTGGCAGGAAAGGTGTGTGTTAGCACAGGCAGAGAGCAGGGCATCTCAATTCTGAGCTGGTTTTAGCCAGAAGTTTCTCATCTTCCTTTCCTACCCTGAACTTCCCTATTAGCATATTCATTAAATGTGTGGTGCTGGGCATGCTGACTGCAGAGCTCTCACGCTGGGCATGAAATCATGAAGCTGCAGCTTATCTGAGTTTGGATTAGATCATAAATTAAAACCTCAGGCCACTCTCTTTGAAAAAACTCCTGGAGGTTCAGCGAGCTCTGGGGTGAACCCGTGTTAATTTGCTATTATTTTGTGGTGCAGGTGTGCAAAAGATCCCGTTGTTTATGTGCAGAACAAGGGACCTCTCTGTTCCTAAGAAAACTGCAGCCTGAATTATACCCACTGACGTCCTGCTGGTCTCCTGAATAGCAGATCAGTGAGTGGAAGGTAATTTCTGGAGGATCAGGTAGGAAAATGGCATTCACAAATCATGGAGACCCGCAGCTGCCCAGCTCCAGGCAATGCTGCCGTGCTGGGAAGATCAGAGCGGGAAGCCTGTGCTGGTACCTCTTTCTGTTTGTTAATTCTTCTGGTAGCGTGAAGAGTTTCTGAAACTTCTGATCCTCACGGCAAACATGGGAGAAGAAACCAGAATAATGGAGCAGAACAGGCACAGCTTCCTGCATCCCATGGATCCCTGGGTTTGGGATGAAGGGCAGAGTGTCATGCTAGTGGCAACTCTGAGTGTGTTGGCCAGTCAGGTTAGAGATTTCCCTAATTTCTCCAGCTCTCAAACATGGGAGAAGGCAGATGTTGTGCTGTCTCAGAGCTGGAATAACTCTTTTCCAGGGTTATAAAACATAGTGGTAGCCAACCTCCACCTGCTCCAGGAGCTCTGTGCCAACAAGGACACGTCTGCCTGTGCTGTTATCCCATCTGGGAACCACTGTGTCCTGCTGGCAGGGTCTCTAGGCTCGGTCTTGCCCTTTGAGGTGAAGAGTTCAGCCTGTCTGCAGGAGATGCCCCAGCTCGTGGCCTGGCACAATTAGTTTCTGTGTTTGCTGAGATGATTCATTTGCTGCTTTGGTTGTCCCTGGAGCGCCGACAAAGGAGCTTGGCCAAATGGAGCGGCTTTATGAAGAATCATGAGCTAATCCAATGTTAAAAGACAGCAGAACAATCTGAAATCAGGCTCATTGGCTGTGTAAACACTGCCCACAATTAGAAAGGCATTCTGCCCTCGGGGAAATGCACAGTTATGGATGGGTGGGGAGATATCTGGCTTGGTTGGACGGTTCCAGGCGAGGATCGTGGTGCTGAGTAACTTCCATGTTCCCCGAGATGCTGAATTAGTGCCCTTTGGAGAACTGCTGGAGAAATTCAAATTAGAAAATAATCAAGAGCCTTGGTAATGTGTACATATGGTAATAAAGAATGTGTTACACAATTAAGTCAATGTTAGTTCAAGGAAAATCTTTGGGAATCATTCACTGCTAATGCAGTGGTACCGCACAGCCCCCAGTCCGGCCCTGCACCTTCATGGCACAATATTAATTTGAACTCACACAACTTCCTGCTGGATGTGAAGGGGGAAACTTCGTTTTTCTTCACCTAGAAAAAGGCTATTTTTGTTTGGGTTTTTTTTATTTTATTTTTTTAACCAAAAGCAGTTTTAACTCCCCAAGTCTCAGGTGAATATCCACAGAAAAGATATAAAGGGATATAAAACTGGTAGTACATGGAGGGGAATCCACACTGGCCAGGAGTTTGAGCTCTCAACGTCCCCCTGGGTAAGGAGAGGTGGCAGAGGGACACCAGGAGTGGACCACTGACTGCCCACTGCAGATAAACCATCTGAGAGTGAAAAATACACATTTTAGGGTAGAAAGAACAGTTTTCAGGCAAGGATGAGAACAAACTCCGAGTGAGATGGTGCCACACAGCAGTGATCTTCCCCTGGGCCAAAGGCAAATGTTCCATCACATTTTAAAACTTGTCCGACTGATTCGAAAAATAAGTTTAATTCCAGAGCTGTGCTTTTTATTCCTCCCCTCTCTTTCAGCTGCAGAGGTTTTGTGATTTGTACTAACCTTGAAGATACAAAACAAAATATGTGCTAATGATATTCCCATCTCCCAGCTGGTGCTGGCAACTCTTTTACTGCTCTGCAGGACAAGTGCAAGTACAAATGCAAATACCAGAACCTTGTTGAGAGCAGAGTGTCCCACATTTCAGTCGAACCATTCGAACTACAAGACATGTAATAAAACAGTTTCTGCTCTGAATGAATAATTGAGCTGCTTCTGTGGGGAGGCCTCTAAAGAACCATGTGGCAGAATGTTTTTTAAGGCACTTATGAAAGCCATCCCACCTGGAAACCCTCCCACACACAGAGCCCACGGAGCTCTTCCTCTCAGCTTGGCTTAATTGCTCGTTCCACGGCTGTACCTCAGCGGAATGGGGAGGAAATCCAGCAGGATACAAGGAATGCTGTGATTATTTTTAAGGTAGAGCGAGACCTCCAAAGCCATAAAACTCTGTGGAAGTCTTTGGGCAGGTTTTTTTTTTTTTGTTTGAGAATTCTTTCTGTCCATCAGAATTCCTTCGAAGGAGATCAAAAAGAATTTCAGAGCACTTTAATGCTTGGTTTTTGAGCTGAATCATATAGCACTTAAAAGACTTCACTGCTACAGCCCCCAGTCACACAGTAGGTGCTTTGGCCTCTTCCAGAGGGGCCACACTGCTGGGATACCCATCCCAGAATATTCCCCCTTTGGCAGGAAACCCCCTCCCAACCGTCTGCTCCAAGCCAGAAGGACACACCACAACAGAGAAAGTTTTTTACATTCAGGAAACATTTTTAAATGAAAAAAAAAAAAAGATATCCCTCTTTCTTCTTGGGATATAATAGAGAGCAAACCCACGCCAGGAAAACCAATTAATACAAATAGTAACACTATTAATGCTAATAACAGTAATAATAACAGGAATGGTGACAGTATTTGTCTTTGCACAGGACAAAATGACGTCAGTGGCAGATTTCTATTCTTAGGGAGCTTCAGGTGAGTGTGTGAAATGTGCTTTTGATTTCCATATATTCTTTAGTTTATCCATTGCTTTATTGCCAAACAAATCTGATTAGCAATGCTCATGTTTAATTGCCCTCTAGCTCATATTACTTGTCAACTCTCTGATTAACACTACGTTTCCCATCTCCAAGTAACACAATGACAGGACCTGACATCTGTTATTTACTTCAGCATTATTTCTTTTTTTATTTGTGGAGAAAAGGCTGCAGAGACCAGACATTAAATTTTCTTTCTTTGGAGAACAGAGCATAAAGAAAACGCAGAGTTTATAAAGAATCAGGATATAACAAAAAACTGTGCAGAGGAAGATGCATTACAGGGAATCTTCTTTTAAAACACACACAAAGTTTCAACCCCTTTTCAGTGCTGGGAACTGAAATACTCAGTTTTAGGAAGTGAACAATTTAATTCTGGGTTGCAAAAGGTTTGCAGCAGGTATTTGAAACAGAAAAGGGATTCTATTAATGCACGGGAATTCAGTCCCTCCCAGGATGATTAGAGGTTTTCCAAAAGCTGATTTTGGGCGTCTTGTTTTCTTTTGGATTTACGCTTACTGAATAAGCAAAGCCTGAGGTCGCTTGTATCCCAGTGCACCTGGATTTTTTACATCTGTCCAGACTTGTATTACCCCTCCTGATTTCCTCCAGCCTGTGCTGTGATTCCATTTATTAGGGACTCCTAATTTCATTCCCAGCAGCAGCACAGCTTTGCAGGTAGATCCTTCAGTGAGGCCTCACGCTGAGCATGGTGCTTCTCAATGTGAATAATGATCCAAGGATCTAGGCTGTGCTTGTTTAGAAATAAGCCATTCTGCTGACCCTGTAGCAGGTTAATAATTCAATTACACAAAGAAAAGTAGATCTGGAACTGCAGAAACGTGTTCTGCAAAGTCTACATTAAAAAAACAACAAAGAACAACAATAAAAAAAATAAAATAAATAAAGCCCTGCACAGCAGCATGAGAGCAGCCTACCTCTTAACAAGCATTTTGTGTAGGATCCTTTCCTCCAGCAATGACACAAAAACAATAAAGATCTCATGTCTGGTTAATAGTTCTGCCTTTAGGGGAGTGAAAAGAAAATTACCCAGAGAAGAAAAAGCCTTATGGCAAGTTCCTTTCAGGCTTATGGACTCTGGAGATTGAAGTGGGTTTTGCCCTCAAATATTTTCGAAAGTATTTACATAAAGGGCTGTCAGATCAACACTGAGCACTGTGTTTTGGAGTCAAGCAGAGTCTCTTACTCTGCCACCAGCAATGAGGCCCCAGCTGCCAGAGCAGGGATGCTCAGGGCCCCTTGGCTTTCACTCCTGCAGCCATCTCCTGAATCTTTCTTTTCATTCACTCATCTCCTCAGCACTTTTACTTGCACCAAGATAGCACGTCTATTTAGTCCCACTACTGCTCTCTGTCTGCAGTCGTGTTTGAGGATCTGTGCTCTCATAAGAGAGGAGTAAATGTGCTGGACTGACGTGGTTCTGTAGGCAAAGCCTTATCTTCCAAGCTGTCTAGAGAAAATACAAACAGTTTTTTATACAATGATACTCTCAGGTTTATTCTGCAACTCACTGACAAAGTGCCACATTATGAGGGCTGGAATAGAGGGAGAGCTTTGTGTAACGCTGGGTATTTATAACACCTTTGGAAATGGTTCCTTTGTTTTACTAACGAGCACAGGGCCGGCTGGAGATGGATTTGAAAAGCCTTGTGCTGACACCCTCCCTGGGCAGCACAGAAAAACTGCCCTCAGAATCTCTGCCCCCGCTATTGCCTCATGCAAAGAGCATCACAGGGAAGATTTCTTCTGAGGAGAAAGGTCTGTCTCCACAGAGTAACAAACCATGGACACTGAGAGACATCATCACTTTATTCCTTAGGTATCCTGTCACGTGGGGGTCTGCAGTCATTTAAGTGATGAATGTCTAGGTAACAGTGTCATAAATTAATGGCAATTAATTAATGGTCACGAGGTGCATTAAAAAAAGGGAAGCCCACAATCTTGGCGCTCTGGAGCAAATAAACTTCAAATTTGCGAAGCTCCTGGATAAAATTTTAAGTGTTCAGAGAAAACAGTAGGAAGAAATTGAAGCATTTGTGCTTTTGCAGAGGCTGATTCGATCCTGGGAGAAGGATGAAAACACAGAGGGAAGTATTTCCAGATAGTCAGGAAATGAAGAAAATGAGGGACCAATTCCCTGCTCCGTGGACTCCAGACCCCCTGTGCAGACTTGTTTGTGCTGCTTGGTCCCTTGGTACATCCACACCCCATAATATCAATTTAATGTGGTACTGGGAAATAAATGACAGATTTAGGAGGTGCTGAGGCTCTTAGGTAACAGGGACCACAGTAACATCTATCTTACATAAAAGAGAAATACAACTTGTCCCTGCTGGCATTTTGCTTCTGTGTGGGTGGATATGAAGAGCAAAGATATATCTTTAAAAAAAAAAATATCTCTACACTCCCTCCTTTGAGCTGTTTGCTGGTTGTGCTCAGCTCCTCTCCCTGCCTAATGGTGGGGTGTATCCAGCACCAGCCCTAAAAGCTGCTGCCCCAAATCCTGCAGCTTATGGTGTTTTCCTCACTCCAGCCCTAGACAGCAGTTTGGAAAGTGCCCAAATTTTGGACCATGGAGTCTGATTTTAGCCAGGAAATGTTTTCCCAGGCAGCAGACCAGGAATGTTTAACATTAGTGGGGACATCTTTGGGTCTGGGTTTCAAACACTCCTGAGCTCTCGGGGTTGCAGGACTGCCCTGGGAAGGAGCTCTGGGCACGACTCATCATGGCAGCAGGAAAACAACATTCCCGATAGAACTTTTTTAATTAATTGTCTGTTTGCAGTGGCAGGATGACGACCTGAGAGCCACAAAGGGCTGTTTAACACAACTCCAGTGCATGTTCACACCCAGCTAAAGGAGCCTGGGATGGTCATAGAATGACAGAATGGTTTGGGTTCCATCTCATTCCACCCCCTGCCATGGGCAGGGACAACTTCCACCAGCCCAGGTTGCTCCAAGCCCCGTCCAACCTGCCCTTGGACACTCCCAAGGATGGGGCAGCCACAGCTTCTCTGGGCAACCTGTGCCAGGGCCTCCCCACCCCCATTGTAAAAGATTTGTTCCTTAACAAAGAAAGAGAAAAGAATATTGACTTCTGCTTGTTTGATATCTGAAGCTGAGCTGAACATCACTGAGGTTCTGAAATTGCCCATACACTTATTTTTGTATTTCTGTAAAGCTGTCACTGACATTCCCTGATCTCTCTGCCTTCTACAGTGATCCCTCAGGAAGATTTGTCAGAGCTGGACTGAATCTCCAGAGCAGGGAAGTTGTTCCAGTAATGCCTGAAGGACAATTACTGACTGTAATCATTGACACAAATCATTGACACAATTTTGACTGAGGACCTTAATTATCCCACACTTTTCTATCCAACTCTCTCCAAAGCACTTCTGCACATTTTTCCTGAAAAAGTTAAATATTTCTACTCATGCAGAGCCTTGACCTGCCCCAAATTCTGCTGACGATTTGTCCAAACCATCTACAATGATGACTTCAGGAAAGAGGAGCACAGGAGGTCTTGGTCTACTCAAATAAAGTCACCTGCCATGTGATGCTGCTCCAGCCTTCATGGTTGGAGATGCTTCACACTGGGGGAAAGGAAAGGATGGTGAGGAGGGGGCTCTGTTCTGCCACAGACACCCCTCTGCTTTTCCCTGTAAGTCCTGGAAAGCAGCTTTTCCCTGTCTTCTACCAAGCTGGAGGAATTCCCCATGACCTGCACAGTCTCTGATGAGTATTCAAGCTTTTGGGTATTTATTTAAGTTACAGCAAGAACTTTCATCCTTTCTTGCTTGTCACAGTAAATCAAAGTTAAAAGAAGGAGATATTGCTGTGGAGAGAATCATAATCTTAAAAAAAGAAAAAATAGTTGATAATGTGCTCTGAATGTTACAAATGGACCCTTAGGCTCTGGAGAGGACTAGATTAGTGAACAGTGACCTGTTGGTCCACACCACAGGTCTGGCTGACACCTCCCTCCCCTGGGGGTACTGCTGGACTCATCTTTAAAAATTAAATTCAAATCAGATCCATCTTTCAAATCATCTGGGAACTCTCTCAGACTCCCTGGCTACATCAAAGGCAAGGCTTTGTCTCTGGTGCTGCTGTTGAGCATCATCTGAAAGAACTTCAGTGGGAAAATGTGCAAGAACACCGCTTGATGCTCTTGGGTGATGATGCACCATGAGAGCAAATAATCTCCTTGCTGCAGAGCATTGGCTTTCAGCTCTGGGCAAACTTTTCTGCCAGTTAGTTCCTAACAGGAGCTCTTGAATGTTGACTTCTCCCTGTGCACATTCAGGGCACTCAGAGGCACCTCACTCTCCTTTCCCCACGTCCTGGCCCTGCACAGGGGTTCCCAATCCACCCTGTTCTTCTGGAAGCAACAGCCTGTGCCTTCATTTCGGAGGGTTTACTTATTTAGGACCAAATGCTGAGCATATGTTTGCTGAGAGTGACACTTTATTTAGTGAACAGGTTCTGCCCAGACCGGTGGGTCTGTTCCCAATCTGTGACAGCAGACGAGGATGGAAAAGGGATGGGAATTAACCCCCCTGCCATCCACCTTTGCACCCTCACGCTGCATCTCACTTCTAACTGAAAGGGAGAACTGTAAGTACAGCTCGGGAAAAGATTTTGTCGTTTATTTTCAATTTATAAAAAAAAAATAAAATAAAAATCTCAGGCAACACGACATGAAAATTTGTCTCAGCTTTCGGCAGATTTAAAAATAATAATTAAGCTTTCTGCCTGGGTTGAACAGAATGTTCCACTCAAATCCAAAATTAAATGCCCTTTTCTACTTGAATCTCGCTTAAACAGCTACAAATGAGGTGAAAATACATTCAGGAAGTAAACACTGAAGCTGAGAATTCAAAAAATTATGTTGCATTTATTGCAGAAAGTGTGGCTGTACCTTGTGTTTTACTGGTTTGGGGTTTTTTTCACCCCAGTTTTTTTGACCGAATCAACCTGGCAAAAATTACTGGTTTAGTACAGATTTCAGGTTCTAAAAGAGTCTGTGAGATTCCTGCAATGGCCCATCAGAAGGGTTATGGTTTAAATAGTTAGAGCCCCTTATTTACAGCAGTAGCTCTTTGGTGCTCAGGGTAGAGAAGGTAACACAAAAGCCTGATTTCTGAGAATGCTCTAAAAAAATACAAAATGGTAGATAAAGCCTTGTAATTGTGAAACACCTACACTGAGTCCTTCGCCAGGGGTATCCCAAATTTCCAGCAGGAAGGGGATCCATTTTCTTGCTCTACCCTTGCCAGGCTCTTGAGGCCAGAAAGCACAAACCCCCTCTGATCCCCCCAGTACACCCACGAGTGTCTGGTCATTATGGGGTGTCAGCAGCAGGGAAACCTCTGGCAGAAAATGAAGGCACCTGAATCCCTCAGGCAGGAGCTGCTCGTGGCCCAGGGCTGGGAGGGAAGATTACAGCACTTGTGTTTCTCGTTGGCTGTGAGGAGTTCTGAAGAGATATTGAAGCCAGGGAAATCCTCAGTTCTTGGTGGCAGGTTTAGAGGCATTAGGAACAGGCAGTACATTACAGTGGGATTACCAAGGAAAGTGAAAACCACAAGAGAAAATCATCCTGAAGTATCAAGCAAAACCCCAAACCTGCACTTGTTCCAGGAGCTTGGAAAAGCCACTTTTTGCTGCAAGAAAATATCTGCCCAAGTGCCAGCACTGATTGTGTTGATGCAGAGCTGCCTAATGCAGCCAAGCCCTGTGAATTTGAACAGTTAACAGCTGGACTAATTAGAGAGCACAGTAATATTGGGATAACTGATAACCAGGACTAAGCAAGGTTATTTTGCAAGTAATAGATTTGACTTTGCAAAGAACGGGGGATATTTGCAGAGCTAATGAAAACTGTGCTTCCCAAATTAAAGTGCGAGCAAGCAGGGAAGCAACTGGAGTGCACCTAATTAAAAATGCATACTGAGGAGGGAAGGCACAATCCAAGGGTAAACAAACGGCAGAGACCAGGTTTGTTTGGAATCCACACAGGAGGAGGCACGAGGTGACTCAGGGTGCCCAGTCCCAGGGAGGCACTGGCACCGGTCCAGCCTGAGGGTGCAGTGGTGGAGTCACCACTCCTGGAAGTGCTCAAGCAGCGAGTAGATGTGACCCTTTGTGACCTGGTTTGGTGGCCATGGTGGGATTCAGTCAAAAATTGGACCTGATAATATTGGAGGTCTTTTCCAACCTTAACAATTCCATGATTTTGCACCGTTGCTGCCGTGTCTCCACTCTGAGCAAACACCCTTCAGCATCTCCCACTGACACCACACACAACCCCAGCATCTCCAAGAGGTTATTGCACAGCTTACAGAGCTACTCCTTAAAGAGTTTGCATTTTCACATGCAAATGAGCTTTGATTTGAACTCATTAGCATTTCCCTGTCTAAGCTCTAGGTTGAGTTATTCTTAGACGCCTTTCTCTTGGAGGTATTATGACTTATTTATCTGACACAGTAACTACTATCTCCTGTCTCATCTTCCTAATCTAACATAACCTTCACAACCCTTGTCAGATTTGTTTGACAGGCTCCTACAAGGACTATGCCACAACTTTGTGACATCTGCCATTCCCCACCTGAGTTTGGATAAACCTTCCCCTTCGCTTTGGTCCAGCAAGAGCCCAGCTCTGGGAGAGATGCCGAAGGGTTTGACAGCTCCCAGCTGCCCACACGGAGTAGGGCTGGTGTTTCTGGTCCTCTGAGTCAGAGTTCAAAGTAAAACTCTCCTTTAGCCTGCCTGAGGTTGTTGTTGTTATTATTATTATTATTAATTGTTCTAGGTGAGCATCCCTCCTCATCTCTCCAATAAGATATTTCCTGGAGCCACACCTATGGGGTTCATATGAGAAGGACATGTAGGATAAGGCACAAACCAAATTTTCAGTGTGACATAAATTTATTGGAAAAGGTGCAAACTAATCCAGCAACTTCATGGAACAAAGGTTTGCTGACCACCTGCTGATATTTCTGGTTTAGTTCTGGAAACAACTTAGGAATGAAGGGATTAGGAATTAGTAAGGCCTTTGCCAAAGCAAGGCTGTTCACTTCGGATACAGAAAAGGGGGGGCATGACATCAAATAGTGAATGGCAGAGAGATGTTCCTATCATCTCAGGCTGTAAAAACAGGGGATCATTGAACAGTGACACAACCCAAGTGGATAAAAAGGAGCTGTTTTCATTTAGTGCTTGATTAGCCAGTGAAATTAATTGATGCAAAAAATGTAGATGGATTCTAAAAGCCAGTCATTGACAGGGTTAGCAGAAGTACCCAGCATATAATGATATTATTTTTTCTTTTTGTATGTTAATAAAAAGACATGGGTATATTTAGAGCATATCTGGCTAGAAAATGGACAAGAGACACGAAGCCTCCTGCATCTGGGTTCAGAGCCACCTCTTTAATGATTATGAATGAAGATGGAATGCCTAACATCCCAAATTGGCATGTTGCAGACATCCACTTCTTTCCAAAGCACACAGTGCCAGCTCCTTGTCAAAGAGCAAATGTGGAAATAAAAGACTATGGATTGGAAGGAAATGAATTCCTATATCTACACAGGAAAAAACTTGGCAATAGTGCCACAGCAAACTCATGTCCCATCACACATCCCATTTGTCAGGGGTGGAAAATACCAGCACAAAGTGCCTCTTAATACTTTGACATTATTGCACTGGTTTCTGGTTATAAAAAGTTTCCACATTTCAAGGAAAGCTCAAATCCATTATTTTCTGCTTGTCTTTACATCAAAACCACAGGGGACAATTAATCTTTTTAAGAGACCTCATTGCAGCTCACTGGGGAAGTTGAGCTGAAGGTCAAGGGCTGTCCAGAGAGGTTCCCTGAGTTCCACCTTCCCATCTCCATCATCCCAGAGTTGGTTTATCTCATGTCCTTCTCTTAGCTGAGCACATTCCCTGTTTGCTGGGAATAACTGACTGATAACACTAATGTTGCTGCACTGAAATGGCTGTGAAATCATTAAACATATCTTGTTTTACTTAACCTAAAGTCATTTAAATCATAAAGCTTCTGGAGGCTGTTAGTGAGCCTGGAATTCCCCCCTGTGATAGGGGAGACTTTAATGCAAAATGAAGTCTTATCATAATAAGCCTAATTTTTATCATATCAGTGACTTAACAGATTAGTAAATGTTGTTTTTCTAGAATTATAAGACAGCTCCTCATATGAAATTGGATTATGACAGTTCATTTTCTCCATCAGCTTTGCAGTACTGCAAAAAGCAAGGATTTGCCATTAACATATGGAAATCACTCAAATTTCTCTCTTAATTAGTCTTAGCCTGCCTTTGCTTTTGACACATAAATATTGCCTTGTGTCTTCATACAGAAAGCCTTGTTTCCCTTTAGACATAGACAGAATAAAACCTATGTGAACTAAGGAAATCTTTGCTAAATTCAGTTAAATATCACAAAGTTTTGACCTGCGGTGACTTCAGCCCAATCTCTGCAGCTTGCCCTTAGCTATTCAAAGCCACTGGGCCAGGAGTTTGTTGGGCACTGGAAAGGTGACTGGTTCAGAGAGTGAAAATAAGAGCTGCAGATTATGTACACACTCAAGGTCGGGTCTGAAATAGTATAAATCCATCTCTGTAGAGCTGTCTTAGAGTTACATTAAAGTTGCAGCTGCTCCTCACAGTGAAAATGCTTTTTCCATACCCTGGTCTGAAGTTCTTAGGTCACCCTTGCAAGGAGCTTTGATGGTGCTTAGAGACTGATCCAGTCCCATAAAATCGGGATGAAGACTGTTTCCCTCTCTCCCCAGAATAGCACAGCTCATAAAATGCACCCTTTATTGGCCAAGTGGATGTTACATGTCAAATCCCACCACCTGAAAGCCGGGGGGTTTATTCCTCCTCTGCTTCCAGCAATAGGAACATTATTCCTGCAAAATCTCAGTGGATCCGGCAATGTTCGGTGCTGTAAATTCCTGTTCATGGAAATCTCTGAGAGCTGTACTTATACAGCACAAAATGTAGACATCTGAGCCACATTTTCATTTTCATGTAATTTACTCTTGCCTACTAATAGCAATATTTTGAATAATTAGTTACAATTCAGCCTGAAGGTCTCAATTTACATTAACTGGCAAACTTTTACAGGCAGCACACATTAACAGTTTTAAATGTCACAGCAACGTTTAATCAGGCTAGACAATGCATGAAAATACTTAAAAATGTTTCTAATTGGCAGTGCAATTATTTAACTTGTTGTCTAAACTTTGGTGCCATGCACTTTATCTAAGGTTTTAAATGGAGACTTTCCAAAATGAAACCAGTAAATTCAAGGACAGGCTGGACAGGCCTTGGAGCCACCCAGGCTAGTGGAAGGTGTCCCTGCCCATGGTAGGGGGTTGGAATGAGATGAGCTCTAAGGGCCCTTCCAGCCCCAGCCAGTCAGGATTTTATCATCAGCAAGGCAATAAACTCAAGGCATCCTTTTACCACAGAACAATTCCTTATGCCAGAACAAACTCCCCTAGGATGGTGCAGAAAATGCTTTATCAAGGGTGTTGCATATTTTGGGACATAGTTTAAACTCACAGAGGTCTTGCTTTGGCTAAGCAGGTCCATTTGGAGCCGGGTGCTCCCCAAAACACTTCTCCACAATCTCCACCTCCTTGCGGGTTGATTGCACCCGACAGTTCCCACAGCAGCCAGACCACAAGTCACCTTTCCAAAAGGCACCAGTCTCAGCATGACAACTTCCAAAATATGTTTCCTCCACATATGGTAAATGCCAGGCAGTTTTTGCTCATTCCAGTGGGTCCATTCCCTTCATTCCAGACCCAGCTGCAGCAGCCACATGGGCCGATCCTAAATCCTGCCCAGCTTTGTCTGCACTGGCAGGGATTTTCTGGGCATTTAGGTAGTCACGTACCATCTGGATAAAGAGGTGAATCAGGAAGCCAGGAAGCCTCCCAGGTACTGAGATGAACTGTACCTGTGTGTTTTTCAGACACATCCACAGGGAAGAGCTGCTGTGTCCCTCTCCCTGCACGCCGGTGGAGGTGTCTCGCCATCCGTGCAGGGAGCCAGCCCTTGAACTGAGAAGGATAATCAAGTGAAATAATCTTTCTCTGCAACGTCTTTCAATTCCCCACTCTCTGCTGTGGCTTGGCTCTTCCCCAGAGAGCCTCTTTTTACTGCTAACACTCCTTTGGCCAGAAGGCTCCATAAATCACCTTCTGAAGAACCGAGGGATCACCTGGAGCTGTTGCCAGTCATACCCTGTGCAAACAGTTCCTCTTCAGCAGTGATGCAACACTCCACAGTGATACCTCAGACACAAGTCAGAAAGCAGCATTCAAATAATTGAAACAGTTGATAATCTCATCATATGGTCCTTTTGAAAGCCAGGGTTAAAAATTAATAAGGGTTCAAACAGAAGAGAAACATCTTGTTTCTGATGTCACTTTAAAAATTACTGAGAGCACGAGAACAGCTACAGCTGGCCAGGCTAAGGATATTTTTAGCAACATTCTGCTCTGTGGCAGTGATGATTATGGAAGGATTTAATAACATGACAGGTAAAGAATAATCCTTCCTCCTCTTGGAAACCATCACTGGCAAATTTTGTCCATTTGGAGCTGTCAGAAGGAAAGCATCAAGCCTCTGACCCCGGAGACATGAAGTTGATCTGTCTGCTACCACTCTTTCCTTATTCTCTCTGCACTCATTTCAGCGTTTCTGCCTGTAGACAGGTGATAACAATATTTCCTATATTCCAGGTGGGATTTTTTTCCATTTCCAAACCTACTTCTCAGGATGCAGAAGGTGCACTTGAATGGAGAGCACCTCACTCAGCTCCTCGAGGATCATGGCAGGATGTTGGTCTTACAACAACACAGCAACAACACTAACAGCACCTCTTTAAAAAGAAAAGACGAGCAGAAGAGTATTGACCAAAAATGCTTTTCTTCCCCTTTCATCACTTTCCCTTTCCCTTCTCCCTCACTCCTCTCCTCCCCTGCCAGCCCTGCAGAGCACAAAATGGATTTCCCCCCACAGAAATTTTTGGATATTGCTGCTGTGGAATGCTCTTATTTCAAGGTGCTGGCAGGTAGTGTAAGACAGAGCTGGGGAAGTGAGTGAATTCCAGACTCAGGAAATTACATGCCTACAGCACATCCTATGGTTAATAAAATGGAAAAATCGAAGCGCTGGTCCCACAAGTTCCCTCTTTTAAAGCTCAGACACCTTTAGTTTATGAATTAGTAAGCCTTTTTCATTTCATAGTCCAGAGGGAATTGCTGTTTGCTGCCCTGTTCCTCCCAGCCCTGCTGTGCTGTGCTTTCTTATAACTTTTATTTTAACCTTCTATTACTTTTCATTGCACCTGAAGCAGAATTCTGCCCAGGAAAATGCTGTCTGACAGCAGCTGGCTTTGGAATAGGCAGAAACATCATTAAAAATCAGAATTATTGTCAGTTCCCACGTTGCTCACTTATAATATTTCAACCTTTCTGCATGGCCTGTGAGGTGTGTAAATAGAGTGTAGGGGAAAGTAGCAATTCTCCTGTATTTCCATGAAGAAATTTAGGGAGAATTTTTCCATGGAAAGGGTGGTCAGGCCTTGGCAGGGGATGCCCAGGGAGGTTTGGAGTCCCCAGCCCTGGAGGTGTCCAAGGCAGGACTGGATGGGGCACTCTGCTCTGGGCTGGGGGACAGGGTGGGGATGGGGCACAGAGGGGATGATCTTGGAGATCTTTTCCAACCTAAATGTTTTTGTGATTCCTGAATGTCCTAAATGGACTATCTAAACCACCACAATACCTGGGATCAGTCTGCATGCACTAAACACACTGGGAATATATTCCCTGAGTCAAGTCCTGCTTGTAGACAAATTTTGTGTAATAATAAAGGTTTTAGTGAGCAGAGCAGCACTAATTCTGCTCCATCACTCCCTCTCATTCCCAGCTAAGTGGCTGGATAAGTAATATCTCTAATAGTTCTAATAAGAGGCTCTGTCAATACTTTCAAAATGACTAATGGCATTTAACTCTCCGGTTATATTTATAAATGGTTTCCACTTAACATGTTGTGTAGTTGACTTTAATAAGTACTTTGTGTAGTACAAACATGTTGCTTGGGCTGGGATAAAATGATCCTCCAAGGAATACTTGCAACAATGAGTGGTTTGGCTATTGATAGAAAACATACTTTTGTGACTGCTTTATTTACACAGAGCTCTGGTTCGTTCTGGAGCTGGGAAAAGGCTTCTTCCCAAACCTTGCGGGGAAAGGGCACTGAACCTTCCTTTTTTGGTTCATTGTGGAAGCGCAATCTGAGTGTTTTCAACCCAAGCCACATCCACAGGCCTTCACCAAGCAAATGAGGTTTAATCTCCCTGTTCTGATGGGGCTGGAAGAAGGGCTGCTCAGGCAGGGAAGGTGTTTAACACTTTCCAGAGTGTCAGAGCTCCCTGCCTGACACTCTGTTCTTATCTCTGACAATTAGTCGTGCTGAAATCACCTCGTTTATTTTATTATCATTATCTGCACTCAGAGCTGCAGTCCTGCTTTCTGCCTCTGTGCTGCAACCTGGTTTATTAACCCTTTCCTCATGCAGATCTTGCAGGTTCCAACATTTCAGCTTTAAAACTTTTCATTGCAAAGGCAGGGATTTCTTTTTTGTGGGATGTGATCAGGGATGGAAGCGACAGCCCAGGGAAATATAATTTGTATAGGATTCATTTATATGTGGTTTGTGAAGTTGATGAATCTCTTGAGAATCCTTACAGAAACTCCATAGATGGAAGATATATTATTATCTGTTTTTACTACAGGCTGGGGTATCCAGCATTTCTTCAGAATATTGAGATTACTGAGAGGGGATATTAGAAGAACCCACCTAAAAATGTGCATGAATATATCATGTTTTGATTAAATTAGTGATAACAGTTTTCCTAACAAACCCTGCTCATTTTTCATTTTGATTACGTTTTCCCTCTGCCTTTCACACCTGCTTTTCCTGATGAATTGTGGCTGTTGCTCCACCTGCTCAAGCTCTGCTGGAGCCACTTGCATTTGGGATTTGCAGGAGTTCATTTTGAAAGGAGTTATATGAAAACCATCTTTATATGTTTGGAGTTAAAATTAACCTTGAAAGAAAAGTCAAACCACATCAACCTACGTATGTGATCAATCATAGAGTCATGGAATGGCTTGGGTTGGAAGGAACTTTAAGAATAATCCAGTCTCACCCCCTGCCATGGGCAGGGACACCTTCCACCAGCCCAGGTTGCTCCAACCTGGCCTTGGACACTTCCAGGGATGGGGTAGCCACAGCTTCTCTGGGCAACCTGTGCCAGGGCCTCCCCACCCTCACAGGGAAGAATTCCTTCCTAATATCCAACACATTTGAAGGCATTCCCACTTGTCCTGTCACTCCAGACCTTTGTAAACAGTCTCTCTCCATCCTTCCTGTAGGCTCCCTTCAGGCACTGGAAGGTCACAATTAGGTCACCCCAAAGATTCCCTTCTCCAGGCTGAACAATCCCAACTCTCCCAGCCTTTCCTCCCAGCAGAGCTGCTCCACCCCTCTGACCATCTTGGTGCCTCCTCTGGGCTCTCTCCAGCAGCTCCATGTCCTCAAACCTCAAGAACAAAGATTTCCAACATTTGCTGTCCCATCAACAGGTATCACAAGTGTTGTGCAGAATTCACATTTACAGGATCAGATCCCGAGGAAGTGGCATCTGATGAATCCTAGGAAATCTCAGCTTCTCCTGGCTTGTGTCAGAGCCTTGCAGCTATTTAAGCAGTTGTTTAAATGGGAAGCATTCAACATGACACCGTGTGAGTTATATATATTTATCCAACCATCCCCAGGAAGAGACCCATACTAAAAACAGGAATCAAAAGCTCTGAATTAATTTTTGCTACACCAGGAGTAATAAAATTTCCCAAGTTATAAATGAATGAAGGGAATTGCTGAGTGACTTAGATGTGTAATGCGGAGTTAATCAGACCATGCTCATAATGTGCTGTTTAATCTTTCATGTAATTTGCTGCTAAATCTGCTTAATCAGAAACAAATACATGATACATCTCAGTGGGAGCTGCAGATGTGTTGCCTTCCAGCATGATTATGAGATCCTGGCTATGGATAATGTGAATTACACTGACTGTATGTTTAGCTTGCGATTTGACAGTTAATTTTAGTTAATTGTACTTCAAGAACTGCGGGAGCTTTTCCTGCAGAAAAAGGTCTCTGCTGCTATACCTTGTCCAGCCAAAGTGTGTCAGAGTGGGAAGCAACACATCCTCAACAAAAATATGTCTTGATGCCCAAAACTGAGATCTCCAAGCTGGAAACCCACCAGCTCCCAAGAAGTTCCTACCACAAGGCTATCCTGAGGAAAGTAATCCTGTCCAATATCTGGTGCAAGAGGCCCTGCGATCATCCAGGCAGTAAAATGGTGTCATTTCTACCAGGGAGGGATTTGTGCCCTCTCCTGGCAAAGGGTTAGTTTTGGAAGCCCCCCAGGCATTCCCAGAGTCAGCTCCCGGCTGCCAAGGCTCTGAACACCCAACAAAACCCAGGCAGACAATGGGAGCTGGGAGTGAAAACCAGCCCTGCTCCACGCCTGCCAACCTGTGCCAGGGCTGGCTGGTGCCAGGAGGGCAATGGCCCAAAGGCAGGGCCAGCCAGCAGCTTTGGAGGCTGTTTGTGACCAGGAAAATCTGCCTCTTGTGCTGAATTTCCATCCGTGTTTAATCCCAGCGACCGAGGAAGACATTGGCAAAGCATGTGGAGGTGGATAAAGCACTTTGCTGCCCACAGAGCCCAGCGTTTATTTTGGGTGTGCTGTGGAGTCTGAATTCATGTGATAGAGTAATCCTGGGGATGAGGTCATGTGTTCCCTGAAGGGCCCTCTTTGTACCCCGGGTTAGTTAGCAACGCTTTTTCTCTTATCAAGCATCTGATTAAACTCACAAAGAAAGGGGCTCTAAAAAACAGTCTCAAGGCAGAATTGAGAAGTGAATAAATAAATAAATCGGGTTTGGGTTTGGTTTTTCTCCCTCTCTCATTTTACCCAACAGGAAAAGGGGAGAGGAATAAGATGGAAAGAGGCACAAAAAAGGCACATTTTTCTCAGTAAGACAGTAAGAACTCTTCACCTATTTTCAAATTTTCTACAGAGCCCAGCCCTGGGTCAGAGACCAGTTATACACATCCATGGGGCAAATATCACCTTGAAGGACCTCAATGTACCCTCCAAATAGCACAATCCTCCTAAAAGCCATCCCATGCCTCTCACTGCTGGAGTGAAATCCTTCCCCAAAACACAGGGCTTTTGGTCCAGTAAATAAAATAAAATGTGCTCCTAATTTTTATTTGACTTGAAGAAAGGCTTGGCTGGTTTGCATTCATTTATCTGTAAGCATTCAAAGATGCTTATAAATACCTGTACTTACTAGAATTACATTATTTCAGATGAGTTATTTGGCGGCATCAGTGATCCCCTATATTTAAAAAAACCCAAAAAAAACATTAACTTGTTTGCTCTCATTCTGGGTTATTTCATTCTGCATTTCCCCATATTGTCCATTGGATGCCTGAGTAACCAAAAATAATGTATCAAGGTTGTCTCTGTCAAAAAACTGTGATGATAAAGTAACAGGTACAACTGGTTGAAAGTTTTTCACAACCACTGAAAGGTGCCCTTTTTCATTTGATTCTGAAAACTCAGCAAAAAAAAAAAAAAAGAAAACTAAGAGAGAGTCAGCAGCATTTCAGGAGTTCCCCTTCTCAAGGAAAAAAATCCCTGACAAACCATTTTGAGGAAATCTTTGAAACCAGTAATGGCTTGCTTTGAACAAAGTGGCCTATTTAGGGAATAACCACCTCAATCACTTCTTCAGAGGATTTCTGCTCCTTTTTTTTCTAATAAAATCCAGAGCTGGACTTCAATTGCTAAGTGAAAAGTCATCCAAGTGAACCCACAGCACTCGTGCTCTGCTCCACCCCAGCACAGGAGGGGAAACAACTCATCTTATGTCCGCTCACACCTCTCAAAGTGCAGAGCTGTGCCCGTGGGGGGATCAGTCATGTTGTTTAACTGCATTTGAAACACCCAACTGAATTGTCAGGTAGCAAAATACTTCAAAAACAGTGGTCCAAGAGCCAAAAAGGCTTCTTATTGATGCCTGACTGTGCAATGACCATCTTTGAGGACACAGATCCTCCCGTTCCCAAGGAGGATGTTAAACTATTATTATTATTATTACACTATATATTTATATATATATATTTATGCACTTGTGTACATTATACACAAAGCTACTGTAACTCCAGATAAATAACACTCCCCCACACCCCACAGAAAGTTTGGCTAAAAACCATCCTGGCTGGAGATACGAAACAGCTTGAAAGACTGGGAAAAGAGAGGAAAGCAGAGCTGGGGAGGGGCAGACACCAAGATTTCCCAGTTGTCTGGTTTGATTGTGCTGGGGGGTATTACCCAACTCCACTCTCTTCTTTTCCTCCAAAGCATGTTAGACCAGCTGGTGGATTTGACCTCTGGCACTGCAGGGATTCACAGCAGCTAAAAATATGTCTCTGTATTATTAATTTTTTTTGTTAAATATGGCTTTTGTTGGAGGCAAAATAAAGATAAGACCATGTAAAATGATGAGTTCAAGGCAATAACCCAGGCTGGAGCAGTGATTTCTTGCATGGTTTGTGTTGCTGTTTCTTAAAGGTGAAAAGCCCAGGAAATGAAAAAGCTGCATCTATAAAATGCAAAGGGTTTTTCTTACAAAAATGGTTTATTCCCTTTAGAATGGGAAGAGGTGAAACTCTGGATGCTGAGCTGAAAAAGCCTAATAAATGCTCATTTGGAGTAACCTTATCCTTTAAAATATATTTTAGCTAATATTTCCAGCAGTTCTGTGGGTGTTGGTGTGATTTGGGTCCTGCAACTCAGGCAGCATCAGGAAAGGAGCAACATCTTCTGGAATATCTCCTGGATTTGTCCTGCAGGGACATGTGGAAGGTGATGGCAGCTAAAGGGTCACCCAGCTCACCTCTGCTGTACCACAGAGCCCTGGTTTGTGGGGCTGGGAGGATGGACCTCTGCGGAGAGGACAAACTCTCCTTTATGAAAACTGGGAATGCAAACTGCCAGGTGGAAACCTGCTGCTTGATAAAGTGTGAGGGGAACCAACGTGTAAGGTAGGCAAGGAATGTGTTCACCTGGGAGTTACAGGTCAATGGAACGGTGAGATACAGACGTGGAGTGTCATTGCAAAGTGGGAAGTAAAGAGGTTTCCCACTGAATGGATTCCCCAGACCTGGAAAAACTACATTTCAACAGTAGCTGAGATAAAATTTCCCTGACCAAGGGTCTGCCATATCCAAATCTTCTGAACCACAACCAGAAATGAAGCTAAATGGAGTTGGGCCCATGGAGTTCCCACAGAAATACGTGCTCCCAGCAGACTCCAGAAAGTGCCCACAGCCTTGGGATTAATAGTGTGGCCTCATGGTTAGGACTGAGGATTGGAACTCAGTCTGAAATTATTTTATAAATCATCTCCCGTGTCTCAGATTAACCACTTGTAAAACCTCACAGGGGGAATGGAGATCTCCAAGAATTAAATATTCCCAGGACCTCACAGGAAAGGTACTGTCAAATCCTCATTTCCATAATTAAACCTCTTCCTGAGGAGTGCTGTAAAGTTGTCAGGAAATATACAATTAAAAAGCAAAGAGCTGGAGTGTTGCCCCCTGCAATGTGAGGGAGAAAGTGAATACCAAACAGGGGAATCTGCAGAGCTGCCTCCAGCCCTGGGGAACAGCACAAGAAGGACATGGAACTACTGAAGAGAGTCCAGAGGAGGCACCAAGATGGTCAGAGAGATGGAGCAGCTCTGCTGGGAGGAAAGGCTGGGAGAGCTGGGATTGTTCAGCCAGGAGAAAAGAAGCTTTGGTGTGATCTGTGTGGCCTTCCACAGGTTGTGAAGGAACAATAAGAAGGACGGAGAGAGACTATTTAGAGGGGCCTGGAGTGACAGCACAAGGAAGGGTGGTTTCAAACTGACAGAGAGTAGGTTTTGATTATATGCCAGGAAAAAAATCTTCCCTGTGAGGGTGATGAGGCCCTGGCATAGGTTGCCCACAGAAGCTGTGGCTGCCCCATCCCTGGAAGTGTCCAAGGCCAGGTTGGACGGGGCTTGGAGCAACCTGG
>JAWMRA010000023.1:2470491-2493450 GCA_035584735.1 Pseudotriccus pelzelni | reverse complement strand
AGGGATCCAGGGGCAGCCACAGCTTCTCTGGGCACCCTGTGCCAGGGCCTGCCCACCCTCCCAGGGAAGGATTCCTTCCTCACAGGAGTGAAGAAGGCAGAAGTCTGTGCTGCCTGGCTCCGTGCCACCTCAGTGCTGATGCTGTTCATACACACAGACACCTTGAGCTGAGCCCAGGGAAGCTCTGCAGCAGAGCAGCCTCTGGGAACAGCAGGGATCCAACACACCATTCACCAGAAGAACAGATATTTTCAGACACAATCAGCAGTTCTTCCATGACATTAAACAAGACACAGCTGAGTCGGACATTCAGCTTATTTCAGATCTAGTACAGATGGTCTCAAGTGAAAAGCATGTTGACAAAATGTAACCAGCAAGTCAGGCAATACCAGCCATCAAACCAGTAATTCCCATCAGCCCCTCACATCAGCCAGCAGCTCTGAAGGCATCAGCACCAGCAGTCCACTCACACAAAAACTGACCAGCACAGTGACTGGTTTAACGTGCTGAAACACCACCTTGGCTATTTGTCCCCTCATTAAAAGTCATCATAATCAGTACAAAGACCAGAAAGCATAAATTTAATTCTAAAGGGTGTAAATTAATTTGCCAGTGAAGCAGCTGTTGTCCTGTTTGAAGGGGACAGTGCTGAACGCCTGCCCCACCTGTGACGTTCTCACATTTCCCAAATCCCAAACTCTGTCCCACTGAACTCTGCAGAGCCCCTGTTTGAAGCAGCAGCGGTTAATCTCAGAGTGCTGGAGCTCTGGACACACAGCAACGGGGTCAGCACAAACAGTACGTTAAACAAAGGCAGCTCAATCCATCAGCAATGCCTGGCATTGCCCCAGCCTGGACGGTGACCAGTGTACCTGGAAGAGCCCGTGATGATGGACCACTCCTTCCTGGTTGTGGAGCAGGGACAGGAGAGAATACTCCGTGTGCAGCAGCATCTTGCCCTGCCGCTCCTCCTGGGTTTCTATTCCTTTATCACCCCTTTCTTCTAAGGTGAGAATCTTCGGGAAAAGGGAAAAGATCTTCACAGCTCCCAGAAGAACCCACACGTCCCCAGCCCTCTCTCAGTTCTGGCATCCCCACGTGTTTAACAGCTGATTGAACTGCTCTCATGGATGTGTCCTGGCCATAGACCCGGCTGATCCCAGCACCCCCCGTGCAGAACACGCAGCAGCAGCTTCATAACCACAGAAAAGTGGCTCAGGTGGCTGGTTGCAAACATGCCAGGTGATTTCTCCCTCCTGGAGCTGCCCTATTTCAGGCACAGATCCCAGGGCCCCGGGAGAGCAGCAGAGGCCCTGCCTCAGGGCCGATCTGGACACAGATCTGTGCCTGGCAGCACTGCCCTGCCGAGGGGAAGCTCCAGCAGCCGTGTCCGACTGCACTGGCTCAGCCCACACCGCTCCCTGCACAAGAGATCTGGGAGCCGCAGTTTGCTTACCTTCAGCTGATAAAAGTCATCTGTCCCGTCCTTTCTTGCCAAACACTGAACAATACTTGGCACAGGGGAGTTACCTAAACGTGGACCTACAGCAGAAAGCAGAGACAGACTTGTTTTCCCTCCAGCAGCAGTGACTAACCGGGGTTACATCAGCGTCACGCTGCTACGTTTGCTGAAACCAAGTTCCCTCTTTGCAGCAGCCTGAACGCACTTCCACAAACTGAAAGCTGAAAAACCCCAAAGGTCTTAAACTCTGAAACCTTCTGGGACAACGTTTCATTTGTTCCTTGGAGAAACATTTATCAAGGCCCAAAGGTGGCCCAGCTGTTTGCAGGAGTCCTCATTTCTGCATGTCTGAACCACACAGCAACACCCACGGCAACTGCTCCTGCCACGCCTGGGAACCAGCTGCCACCTCTGCAGGGACGGCTCACCTGTGTCCAAATCTGCCCAAATTCCAGGGTAACACAGAGTCTCCACTCCTCAGTTTAAACCAATCAGCTCCAACTGATCATTTCCACAGCAAAGTCTACAACTCTTGCCACTGTATATAACTAGTTGTGAACCCACAACTGCTCTAGCAACTCTTGAGAGCTGGCAGAGAGGCCTTGCCTTGGCACAAACCACTTCTAGAGGCCACTGCTGCAGTATTACATTGTCCCTGTGCCGATGTGACAGCACATTGCAGGCCAGCAGGGTCAAACATCTTCCCACACCTCTAACCAAAAAGCCCCCAGAGGAATTTGCTCTTTAACAAAGTTTAAGAACGTAGTAAAAAATAAAAAAGAGGTAAAAACAAGGGCTCCTATTCCTCTCCAAAGCTCTGCCTGCCTTGCTGCACTGGCATCCCACACCCCCCTCAGCTCAGCCAAGGTTGCCCTGCACATCCAGTGGCTCTTGGGTAAGACACCGAGTCCCACACCCGCCTTCCCTCATTCCATGGTGCCTCGTATTCTCAGTTTTGCCACCAGCAGCTGCCCCGACAAGCGCAGAGCCCCCATCGCTGCTTACCCAGGATGAAAGGCCCTGCTCTCTTGGCGTTATTCCCAGAAATCCCGGCGCACAGAGCCTTTGCCTTGGCGGATGTTTCCCCAGCTCCTCTGTCCGATGCTCGCCGCTTCATCCTCGGCTCTTGACAGGGAAGAGACAGCACAGCCCGTGAGCCACCGAGCTCTTCCCTCCTGCTACCCCTCGTTTGTACTGGAAGCTCTGCCCACTTGTGTGTGCACACAGGCAGAGCAGGGGTGGGCTGGAGGCTCCCAGCACTTCTCCAGGCACAAATCAGCCTCGGAATTCAGAGCAGCATTTCTTACAGCAGTCGTTTGAGAGACATAGTGGGAACGAGGCAAGATAATTAAAGCTTGTTTTACAGCAAAAACAAGTTTGCGAATTAACATATTCCAAAAACCTCTGAAAGAAGATGCCCAAGTTATCCCTGTGTATGGGTGGCTGCTGCTGCTGCCTGGGGGCTTTTGGGGGATCCTCCATGGGGGATCCCCACAAAGCATCACAGCCGCCCACCAAGCCCCTCAGAGGCTCGAGTCTGTTCCTCAAACAGCTAAGAATGCACAAAACTGGCCATAACAATTAATATCTTTCACCTTTCCCAGCAAGGGCGTAGAAAATAAGCACGTTATTTACATAATATCCTGAGATTCAATTAAATTCACAATGACTTTTCAAAAATTTATTTTTAGCCTTGAAAAAAGTTACATCTCCATCCACCTACAGCCAGGGCAGCTGAAATTTGGAGTCCGGCATGCACCAGCTCCAGCCAACGGAAGCTCTGCTCCCAGCACACCACCTCTTCACCTTTAGCTCTTGGAAAACAGCTTCAAAGGCTTTCACAAACATTCATCACATTCAACGTTTGTGCTCTCACTTTTTAAAGATATTTGGGGGTGGGTGGGTGGGTGTGAAGAGGAGCCAAGCACAGCTCCATTTCCTCGCTCAAACCAAACCCTGCGAGTTCTTCCCTACGAGGTTACTACAGCAGAGTGGAAAACATTTTCTGGCCTGCACGTATTTGTTTTAGAAGAGCCACAGTGTTTCACCAGGCAAGAGAGTGATGAAGCACCCGACCTGAGAGCAGTTCCCCCTCTGGCAGTCCCGCCCTTTCCGTGGACACAGCGGATGTCACTGCATTGATTCATCCAGCAGCACCAGTCCCCAGGAGCAGGGACAGCCAGGCAGATAAGGGGAGCAATCTTGCAGCAGACTTTGCATCCCTGCACTCCCAACTCCCACTGCCTTCACGCCTCAGCAGGGCACTGTCACCAGGCCCAGAGAGCTGGACACAGAGTCCTGAGCCCCACGGGCTCCTTGTTCCCTTCACATCCCCGACCCAACATCTGATCCCGCCTTATAAACTCCTCCCCTCCTTGTACATCGTCATCTCTGCTGGAAACATGTGAGTAACATTTCCACTGGAGAACCCCCCCCAACCAGGAACTCTGGGATAGACCCGTTGTGCAATCTGGGCTGGACACGCTCCCTGGCGCAAAGGGAGTTCCTGTAAACAGCGACTCACGTAGTTCAGCATCAACTGTATCGTTACTCTTCCTCCAAACTAGGTTTTCCAACGTCTCAGCAGACAGGAGTCATCACCTCGGAGAAGGCTGGATGGGCAAAAGGTCGAGGACTCTGTAACATGAAACAAGAGGCACTTGCTGCTGCGGTTGTGGATTATTGTGACCACAGTAATGCATTTGGGATGGAGCTGGAGACCTGGCCCACACGGGTTTGTCACACTCTGTTACCCTCTCAGCGCAGCCTTCGCAGGGAATCACATGAGCAACATCAGGCTGCATCTTTTCCCACCCAAATACCACCCAGGGCAGCACTTATCAGTGAGGATTAACCCAAGTTCACGTTTCAGCCTGGCTCACGGCAAATCCCAGCTCGTGGGAAGCTGTGCTGGACACGACCAGAAACGCTCCACAACACTACACTAAATGGAGCACAGCCCAGCTTCCTGCACGGGAAGGCAGGTCCCAGTGTTGCCCCACTCCTTCCCGGGCAAACCTGGCCAGGGACAGCTCAGACCCGAGTCATCAGCACTCCCAGGGACAGAGCCTCAGCTCCCATTGGAAGGGCTTCCCTGGGAGCAGGCGGAGTTTGGATCAGGCAGGCGTGCGGAGGAGTCGCTGGCTGGGGGATTACAGGGAATGTTTGCAGGGCAGATCCCGAGGAAAGCAGCCTGTTGCATTAAGTGTATGAAATTTGGCCAAAAACACACCCCTTGTGTCCCAGCTGGTCCTTGGAGATCAGGATCATCCCACACTGGGAGCAGGGAGAGGAAGTCTCCCACTGACTGTCTCCAAGGGCTTTTGGCTCTTCCTCCTCACCAGGAGAACTTTCTGCCCC
Source organism: Pseudotriccus pelzelni (assembly GCA_035584735.1). Classification (NCBI taxonomy): domain Eukaryota; kingdom Metazoa; phylum Chordata; class Aves; order Passeriformes; family Tyrannidae; genus Pseudotriccus; species Pseudotriccus pelzelni. The sequence continues at coordinate 2,488,628 of JAWMRA010000023.1, read as the reverse complement.
CCCTCATACACAGCCCAACCTTCTCTTCCTCCTCCAGTGTCGCACACAGCATGATCTACGTGGGGAGCTGAGTAAGAGAGTATGTGGTAGCATGTACTTCATTAAGCTGATCAGCATACGCAGGGTGTGCGTTTTAAAATATGAACGACCCTTAATCAGGCAAAAGTTACTTTTGGCCATAGTGTCCTTCAAAGTTTCAGTCACAGGACTTTGTTTTGCTCTTCAACGCCAAACCGGGCCCATCGTGTCTGCACCGTCCCTCCTCCCATGGCCAGCTCAGCCTTCCCAACACAATTCCATCCCCAAAGATAACGTGGAATGCACAGGGGAAGCCGCGGCCCTTCCCTGGCTCATCATCCCACCGGTGGGGTGGGCTCTGCTCCCCTCCCTCTGCACGGCATGGGGGAGATTCCCTGTGCAGGAATGTTACTGTTACCGGGGGCTCTGGAAGCGGAACCCTTCTCTGAGAGAAATAAACATATGTATCTATATATATATCTGTCTCTATAAAAAAAGCCCTTTGTATGAGTCAGTGCAGCCCGTGTTCTGCTGCGCTGCCCTTCCGGGAAGGGAAGCCTGCTCCCGAAACGGAGCCCTGACTCACAGGCTTCTTGGAACTGCATGGACACTCATTCAACTTCTTCCCTGGGCGAGCAGTTCGCTCGAAACCAGGCACAGAATCTGTCTGACCGGAGAAGGAAAAATCCCAGGGCACTGGGCAGCACGAGGGGCTGGGGCACCCCTGTGCCGTTGGAAGGCAAAGGAAAGCAAGGACTGGCTGAGCTTTGCGAGCTGGGAGGCAGGAACAGCTCTGGCAGCCCCCTCTGAACCCCCTCAGCAGAAAAACTCCTTCCTCAGCCAACCTGCCCATCAGGTGAGCCCCGGGCACGTGAGCAAGGCACAGCCAGCACCGGGGAGTGCAGGAGCCCAGCACACCTTACCTCCACCCACAGCCAGCTGTGGCCAGTCTACAGCTCCTCAGGGACAAAACAGGCTCCCACAGTCCAAGTCACACAGGGGAAAGCAAATTCCAGCCCGGCCCCCCGCAGGCAGCCGGGGAAACTCTGAAGCACAGGGTTCCAGTACGTAATTTCAGCGCAAGCAACAAGCCGGGCTTTCTTCAAGCCCTTCTGATGCATCAACACATGAGATAGCCAAGGACTCATCTCTGGGAGTTCCCTCTTTGGTTACATAAACACCAACCTCAGCTTAACCCTTTCATGCTGAAGCACAGGCCACATCCCCCGGGAAAAGTCCCTGCTCCAGCCCAACGCCCTCCCAGGACTGGAAATGCGGCTGCAGCACCCGAGGCTGAGCCGCTGCCCCAGTGCAGTCCCCAAGCACGGGCTGCTCCCCTGGCCAGGCTCTGCTCACCCTGCGGACCCCAGCAGGGGAGGGGTGTGGTGTATCCCGAGGTTTCATTTCTCTTTTGTTGCTCATGTCACCGCCGATGTGCCACAGCCCCTGCAGCAGGAGCTCTGTGCCCAGCGCGGCGTGACCCGCACACGTGCTGACACCTCCCAGCGAGGTGTGGCCCCGGTTTCTCCCAGCAGTGACTCACCTGGCCCTGACTGGAGAGGAATGGATTGAAGCTCCCTGCGCACAGTGCCAGGCCAGGGTTGCTGGGGTTTGCAGTGTGACAGCACACCGACAGGCTCACCAAAAAACACCAACCAAAGACAGGCGTTTCACACAGAAAACGACCACGGGCACATGGAGCTCCCTCCATCCAGCACAAGCTTCCAGCTGGAGCTCCCGGGCAGGAAGGAGGCACCGCAGTACAGCCAGGATGTCTGCACTGATAACACCCCCCTTATTCCACCTGTGCAGGCTGGGCAGCTCAGGCACCAGTCAGGGGGCTGTCCCTAACCCCAGGATGGTCTGGGTTGGAAGGGACCTTAAAGACCATTCCACTCCACCCCCTGTCACAGGCAGGGACACCTTCCACTAGGCCAGGTTGCTCCAAGCCCCATCCAACCTTGCCTTGGACACTTCCAGGGATAGGGCAGCCACAGCTTCTCTGGGCACCCTGTGCCAGGGCCTGCCCACCCTCACAGGGGAGGATTCCTTCCCCATATCCCATCTAACCCTACTGTTTCAGTCTGAGGACATTCCCCTGTGTCCTGTCACTACGGTTCCTGAGGAAATATCCGTACTTTTTTCTTTCCTTCTTTTACATGAAGACAGATTTGTTTTTAAGTTTACACCCAGCATTTTCTTCCGGGGCTGAAATGGGCTGAGCAGTGAGAGGCAAATCTTTAAAGGATTCAAAAATCACATAGAAAAAGTGAGTGTATTTTCTCATTTTAATCCACTTTTAATCTATCTCTGTGGGAATCATTATTATGACACAGCATATGTAGATTTTAAGTCCAAATACCTTACTATTAACTACAATACCAAGTCATTTACCTGGTCAAGTATATCTACATTATTGTCCCCATTAGTTTCATTTTTAACAGTCCCACCCTGTGTCTCCATAACCAACAATTACCTGCTTCCTTGCACTCCTGCTCCAGATGGAGAGCAGGGAAGCAGCTGCTTGGTTGAAAATCTTATTGGTGATGGATCCTTCCTTGATGCAACTCCTGACCATTGTTACAGCTCATACTCAATCCTTCAGCAAGCTTTAGCCAGTAAATCCTGGGAATTAAAGCATCATTGCTGCCCATCACATTCCTGATGTGAATTAAATGATATTTTCTTTGGTGAGGTTTTTTTTTTGTTTGATTTGTGCTTTTTTGGGAAGTCGGTTTAAAACCTACAGAAAAACAAACAGAGAAACATACTGACTGTATTTAGCACTTTTCTCTCTTTTTCAGGCTCATTTGCACTAAATGAGTTGGTCAGTCCTCTATGGTGTGAGAGGAGGAGATTGACAGGACCTCAGCTCAGAGAGGACCTGGGATTGTGGCTCAGAGTATTAAACCCTTATTATTTAGATATTCCAATACAAATATGGGTGCAAAGGCTTCAAATAATTTACAATTTTCACTAGCTTTAATATTTGCACATTTGACTTTAATTTGCTTTCACTCTGAGCATCAGTCCCCCCCCCAGCATATTAAAAATCAAGACAAAAAGATGGATTTGGAGGTTATTCAAAGGTAACTCTCATCTTCCACAGCAAAGTTTGATTTTTCTCAGGGAAGGTGGGAAGTTTAAGAACTATAGAGTTGATTTGAGTGCACATGAAAATCAGTAGAAAAACTTCCCAGCCAAGACTTCTCAGCTTTTGCAGACCCAGTTTTCCTCAGAAAACTAATTTTTTTTCAAAAGCGAAATTGGTACAAAACAGAAGGCAGGGGAAGAATATCTGGCAAAAGTGCCTAATGCAGTAGATTTGAAATGCCCCATGGAGTTCAAGGTACAAGTGGAGTAGGACTGCAGGAAACTGCTGAGGAGTGAACGGAGCAGGGTGTCCTAAGGCAGGTTGGCAGGAATTGCACAGCCTTTCCCAATTCATTAATTCAAGAATTAATGCTCAGGATTAGAGCAGAAATTACTTACAATTCCTTACATTGTGGTAACGACATGTAACATGGAAAATGAAAAATGCATGAGGAGGAAGAGTTAAGAAGGTCTCCTAGAAGTGCCATAAGTGAGGTTTATAAGACTCTATTGAACAGCACAGGGTGGTACCGACTGACATTTGGGTTTCCCAGAGGTCTGGGAGAAGTCATGCCTTGACCAGAGAAATAAAATAATGATCCAGGCTCACTGGGGAAATATATACATTGAAAACAAATGGTATTAGTCAGTGCTATAAAAGCTGCAGCCGCTTCATGAAAATGATGGAAAACTGGAAAACATGGATCATGAAGACTGGCAGTGCCACCAGGAGATGGCCTTCTGCTGGCTCCAGTGCCACTGCAGAGATGGGTCTGCACAGGGAATAGGAAACCCTGCAAGCACTTCCCAAAACATGACCCTACACAGAGTCATTTAGGGTGGAAAAGACGTCCAGGGTCATCGAGTCCCCCCTGTGCCCCAGCCCAGAGCACTGAGTGCCACATCCAGTCATTCCTTGGACACCTCTGGGGTGGGGACTCCAAACCTCCCTGGGCAGCCCATTCCAGTGCCTGACCACCCTCTCCAGCAAGAAATTCCTCCTGATGTCCAACCTGACCCTCCCCTGGCACAGCCTGAGGCCGTGTCCTCTCCCTCTGTCTCTTCCCTCTAAGAGCTGCCAAGTATGAGATAAAACAACGCCATGCTTGAAAGGAGTAACTTCATGTGTAGCTACAGTAGCTTCTGTCAATTGAGAGGTCTGCTGAATTACTCTATTTCAGTCTGGTTTGCTGAGCTCTTTAACTCACAGCTGAATGACTCCTTGCAGCTGATGCCCATTAGGTGACATCTGGTACCCTGCACTTACAGCCAGGGATGTCTGTGTAGTCTTCTCGTGCACACAGATGGTGGACATTGATCCACTGACCATTCAGCACAACTGGGAGGTGAAGGAATGAAAGTTCATGGCGGTTCCCAGGTTCTGTGCTCCCGGTTTTCTCTCCCTCAAGAAAAATCAATGCAAAATATGACCCACTTGTCTGATATCTCACATCCAGCAAGGTACAACCACAAACACAACCCTAAAAATCTGACACCAGGCAGGTGGTGTTTTCTCAGATGGCTTCTTTTCTTTTTAAAAGTAATAAAATATAAAAAATAGCAAAACAAACACAGACACAAAAATAAAACAGACAAAAAATCCCCAACATTCCACACAAAACCCTGAAGAAAACAAACAAAAAAAAAAAATAGAATGAAGGTCACTGTAATTGTCTTGATAACAAAGGCTGTTCAACAACAATTGCACTTGTCCCTGTTGTCAAAACATGAACTGCATCCAGTAACACCACCAGACATACCAAAAATAACTTCAATAAAAGCCTTCATACTCCTTTTTGCTTGTACTTTTAAAATTTCCTTGTCCAATTATTTCCAGTCAGGGCTGCCATTCCAGTCCTGGGGATAAAGAGCTTCCAGTTCCATTACAGATAAACACCCAGGTATTGATTGGAGCATCTCCCACACCAGTCAGAACCAGGACACAGAGTTTTAAAACCTGTTCTGATGTGGCAACAGTGAAGTGGCTTCCAGGGATGGGGCAGCCACAGCTTCTCTGGGCAACCTGTGCCAGGGCCTCCCCACCCTCACAGGGAAGAGGAATTTCTAAAATATTTTCCTCCATTCTCAGTTGGAAATCGAAAAGTTTTAACAGCATAACTTTACTCAGCAACTAAGAAATTCTGTTCCTAGTCTTGTTAGACGGGAAGGGCATAAGCAAAACAGTTTATTTTGACAGAGAAAAGACTAGATTTTTAAAAAACTTTTGAAATTGGTGAGTAGAAGCTCAGGTTAAATCTGTTGCAAGCAACTTTTTGTCTATTTACTCTCGATACCACTTAGAAAAAGCCCTGTAATTATTTTAAAGAAATTTTTAATGAGGAAATACCTAAAATTCCATTTTAAATTTCATTCCTAATTAAAAATAGAGCTGCTAATTATAATGCCTATCTCCTTTAGAAGGTGCTGCAAGGCTTAATTAATTGTCGGTAAAGCTCATTTGAGGAGCTCACAGGATGGAAGTGGAAAATTGTTTATGTTAATCAGGAGGATGGCTATGAGAGCTCTGGAATGAGAGGGGAGAGCTCACCATGGGGATGGAATGAGACTTCTGGGCACATCCCATGAGGTCCCGCAGTCCTGTTGTCCCCATTTTACAAATGAACATCAGACCAGGACAGCTGAGGTGCTTCCGAGGTCGTAAGTCCTTCAAGGAGGTTGGGTTGAATCCAGATCACTTAAATCAGGGTCAGTGTATCAACCCTCCTCCTCAGATAGAAGCCTCTTCCTCTCCTCTAAGGAAGAGCATCACCCTCACCTTCTGTCCTGTGCCTGTCACTTCATCCAGAATCATTTAGGCTGGGAAAGACCTCTGAGATCACCAATTCACCCTGTGCCACCTCCAGGGGTGGGGACTCCAAGCCTCCCTGGGCAGCCCCTGCCAGTGCTGAAAGGATTGGTACCGTGGCAGAGCCCTTGAGGAGACACCACCCAGCTCCTGGGGAAAGTTCTCCACACTCAGCAGTTGTGTTGGAAACTGAGGGGATGCACAGATGTGCACCCAGATTGTAGGTGGGGAAAATTCGAGCTCAAAAAGTTGCACACTTCGTTTTTGTGGATTGAATTATTGTTTGGGACTACCCCAGCATCTGTGCCCCACTGTGTGTTTTCACCACCTCACCTCCACATCCTCTCCACTTGCCACTGCTTGGACAGGCAGGCACTTAATCCCATCACTAACTAAGGAGTTTACACCAAGATGACATAAAAACATCGCAAAGAAACCTCTGTGGCATAATTGCACTTTTCACAACAGAAATATTCCAAAGACTGTTGTTTCCTGTATATTAGGAAGTAGTTCTTCCCTGTGAGGGTGGTGGCACAGGTTGCCCAGAGAAGCTGTGGCTGCCCAATCCCTGGAAGTGTCCAAGGCCAGGTTGGAGCAACCTGGGCTAGTGGAAGGTGTCCCTGCCCATGGCAGGGGGTGGCACTGGACAATCTTTAAGATCACTTCCAACCCAAAACATCCTGTGATTCTATGATACAATCAACTTTTGCTCACTAACAGGAGGACGTTCCTCTGCCTGAGCTCTGCATTTGACCCCTACTGAAAAGCTCCTAAGAGGGAAAATGGGAATTTAAGAAGTTTTGAGGTTCATTTGTTATCAAAATCTATGTCTGTGCCACTTTAAACAAACAAGTTCCCCTTTGTTTTTGTTTAAATATATTGAATTTGGAGGGGCAGTTAAATGTTTCATGGGGTCAGTCAGTGCTGGGATGGGATCTGAGTGACAACCCATCCTATGAGCTCAGACTTAGGGGGAGACCCAGGACTAAACAAAATAATTTCTGTTCCTCATCTAAACCTAATACCAAGTCCTGACCCAGTTTTTGGGGAGAGAGGCTTGTGATTACCTGACAGGAGCTCATATTTGTAGGAGAGGAATAGCAAGAGCACATTTAATCTTTCATGCTCCTGGTCCGACAGCTGCGCTTTCGCTCGCTCAGCTTTCTCCAAGGATGAGCAACGCAGAGCTAATTCTTATCCACCCCAAATTTCCAGACAGGAATATGCCAAAGCTGTAGGAGCTGTTTATCTGCCTGGAGCACTGACTGTGTGGGTCCTGGCTGGAGCACACCGGGAAAGCCGTGTGTTTCACGGTTAATTCCAGGGAAGAGCCACGCAATGCTCGGTGGATAAAAGGCTCGTAGTCCCAGCTGGGAAAACAGTTCCATTATCTCCCAGCTGCACAGACCTTCCATACGGCTCCGTTCTGCCTGGATGAACACTGTGCCTTGCTGAGAGCCTGAAACAGTCCTGCAGAAAATTGTAAAGATCCTGAGACATTTCCCTGCTCAGATGTGTAAGTACAGAATCGTGCTGTCTGCTGCAATGTGAATAATGCTGGGGAGCTGCCTGTGCTGGGGTGGGTTTTTCTCTCCTTCCTCAGCGATTTTCATCAGCATGAGGGGGAGAGCAGGAAGAAAATTCGCTGCTTTATTTCTGCTGTGTGTCTGTAAATGGCTGGTGCTCCAAATGTGTACGTTCTTGGGAGAAAAAAAAAACCCTATATAATGAATTTGTATTCATGTGAGGCAAACAGAGAGGCTGTGCAGGAACAGACACCACAGGTATTTTATTGGAGTCTCTCTCACAGCTCTGTGCTGCAGTAAAACGGACAACACAGAGGATGACAGTGCTAATTTTGGCACTTTCATATGACTTTCTACAGCATATTAAAAGATGAAGTGGGTAATGAGAGCCTAACCTAATTCCTGCCAGCTGAAGGTGTAAAAGCAACAAATATCAATCTTCAGGAAAATTTAGGTAAGTCCTAAAAAGGAAAGTTTTCCCTGGTGCTCATTTGAACCATTAAAGAAAAATACAAAGCAAGTTCTCAGCTTATATTGAACTTTGATTTGCAGGACTGTTAGTTTTGATATGGTTATTTATTTATACTCTATGACACAGCTTTAAAGGAAAAGTAATACTGTATAAAAAGTTTTGGAAGTCTGTGGTTTCAGAAGCAACTGCTTGACTAGGGCTTTATATTAAATAGTATATTCCCATAGTGCTTTTTGGGCGAATCCTTGGATTCAGACCGTTGTGGCAGGTGTAAAAGGGCTCCTCCAGCAGCTTTTGCACAAGCAGCTCCATGTTAACGATTTCCTGCAGCACTTACGGAGCTGAATGATTAAACAAGATGCAAGCACCCTGCAGCCTGTGCAAATAACACTTAGTTGGCCTTTTGTCAGCACTGCAACCGTTTGCAGATAAATATTAGGAGTTAAAATCACTGTGTTTACCCCTCTGGAGGAGCACTTCCTTCTCCCCTCTTTTTATTTTTTACCCCCCAAAGAGAGGAGACCTGTCACTTCCACACTCAGCATTCACAAAGTTCTGATAGTTCAGGGGATTTTTATGTGTGTGCAAGAAAAGCCTGCAGTGTTTGTGATTCCAGGCACCACCTGCCCACAAATAACCCATCTTCATCAGCCAGCTTTGGCTTTGGCGCTCCAGAGGCACTATGTCAGTGTTTCACATTCCAGGAGTCGCTGCTTCAGAGGTTTTATGACACTAAAAAGTCCCAAATCAGTACCTGTATGAAGTTAGCAACCACCATAGATCACATTTTATTGTGTGAAAAAAAGAAAAATAAACCACACCATTGTATGCAGCTGGAGTTTTCAAATGCTGCTGAGCTACTGATGGCCACGGATTACGAGTTTTACCTTCCATGCTGAGGATAAAATGGTAAATAATATATAACAACTTAAGTGCTTTAAATTAAACAGGAGATGTGTCTCTTTTCCTTCTCTTCCAGATTTATTATCACTATTAAAAAGGTTTGTGGGGTATACTAAGCTCCTCTAAAATTAAATTCTTGCCATTGAAGTAAATATTTAAAAAAAATCAGAGAACAAAGTGCCAGCGTCCCCAAGGGGACCTGAAACACAAAGCTGTGTGTTTACATGGTGTGGGCACTGTTTGTGTTTGGACAGAAGACGTTCATTAGATGTTTGTCTCGTAGGTGGGAATAGATCAGCTCTTCAAAATAGCACCAAACTTGTGTTTTCCCCCCAGAACCATCTTAGCTGCTTGTTACTACAAGGCAAAATTCCTTCTGTTTAAAGTTGAGTTTATTCCAGAAAATTGCCACAGATTGGCCTCTATTATCCCCTGCTCAGGTGCTGCTCCCCTTCCTGCAGCTTGCTCAGGGAACCCAAGACACTAAAACCTCTTCATGCAGTTTCCCCAGTCCCCCACCCTTCCCTGCTTGGGCCAAGCTCTCCTGACCTCTGTGAAGGACCAGACTCCCAGGAAATCTGGCTCAAAACCTCCTCTACTCCTGCCTCAAAAACTCCTTTATTCCTTCTCCCTAAAAGGCTGCACTCAAAGTTGATTACAATTATGCCCACAGGCAAATTTGTAGCTTAAGTTTTCTACGTAAGAGGCAAAGTGTCTTGGAGAAGTGAAAGCACAAAGAACTTCAGGCAGAGTTTTACAACTGCAACCTCCTGTGTGGTAAATGCCACCTGTGGGACACTAAACCCCTGCTTTGTAGCAACACACCAGTATTAGATGATTGGGTGACCTTATTTACACCCACAAACATCAGATTTCACAAGTCTCTTATTTACACAAAATCTTTCTACAATAGAAAGGATATACAAGATAAAAACACCACGAAAACAACCAGAGCAAAGTATCTTCAAGCACCTGAACCACAGTAAATAGGAACAACCCCAAGCAAAATGGATCAGGATATTGTACTTAACAGCTTTTAAGGAAAACAACCACACAAAACTAGCATGAGACAAAGCATCAGAGGTATGGAAGGTCCCACCACACTGCTGGGAGGCTTCTAAACAGACCAGGGCAGCACAAAGGGCCAGCAAGATGTTTTTGCACAAAACAAGACATGGAGACTTGCAAACATCAATAGCAAAGGATCTGAGAGCTCCAGAGAGAGGCTGAGTGGAAAAGGCTGAGTTTTTCCATACCTTTCTGCTCCCAGCTCTGTCCCCTCTCCCCCACGAAAGTCCTGGTGGGCTCCCAGCCCGGCTGCAGCACCACCAACCCTGGTTCTACCTGGTGGATCAGCTGCAGCTGGTCAGCATTTCCTGCTGCTTTATTCTTGAGGGTAAAAGGTGTTTCCACCCACTTGTTCTGGGAGTGTAAAGATAATTGTCCCATCTTATCACAGCCTTCCAGTCCCTAAAGGGGCTCTAGCAGAGCCAGAGAGGGGTTTTGGACAAAGGCATGAAAGGACAGGACAAGGGGAATGGCTTCCCACTGCCAGAGGGCAGGGAGAGATGGGATATTGGGAAGGAATTCTTGGCTGTGCGGGTGGGGAGGCCCTGGCCCAGGTTGCCCAGAGAAGCTGTGGCTGCCCCATCCCTGGAAGTGTCCAAAGCTAGATTGGAGCAACCTGGGCTAGTGGAAGGTGTCCCTGCCCATGGCAGGGGGTGGAATGGGATGACCTTTAAGATCCCTCCCACCCAAACAAAGTTATCATTCTATGATCTCATGTTTTCAGTCATTTTGGGGGTCTTTTTTTTCTGGGTTTCCTGCAAGAAGAAAAACTCCATAGTCTTCAGTGCTCAGGAAAATGACAGAGAGAGAGGGATGGGGAGGAGGGAGTTGGAAAGAAGAGGAATTTCCCTCACTTACACCCTCTAATATATTTTTAGCCTATAAAGACAAGAAGAAATGGATGGAGTCAGTCAGAAAGGCAGTTTGTTTTATTAAAATTCTTGACAGCATCTGCTGCAAGGCTCTTGTTAAAAGAGATGGAAAACATCAGAAAGATGAGAGAGAAACAGTGTTATGTCCTTGCTCTTTACACAACATAATAACGTGGGAATGAGTATAATTGGCTTCCAAATCACTGTTTTTATTAGCCATGTACAAACACAAGTGACCCACTGCTCAGGTGCACAATAACCGTCCCTGGGCTCTCATCACACTCTCACCAGAGGCTTCTCAAACAAATAAAACACATTGCCTAATTTTTATAAACTAAGTGCCCATCTTTTTCTGGACACCAATAAGATCCATTTTATATAAAAGACTCCTCAGAAAAAAGATGAGACCTGTTTCATATGAATTAAGCTCTCCCATGGCTGTAACCAAAGCATGAGGATCCCAAGTCCCTCTCTTCGGTGATATCTGCAGGGAATCTTTTATTAAACTTATTAAAAATCTCTTATTGGACTTATCTCTTATTAAATAGGGGGAGGCTGGCTGGAAAGCAAGGAACCTCTGCAATACAAATGGTGTAATTCCCTCCATTCCCATTCCAGCATGGAAGGGGCTGAAGCATCCTGTCCCAGAGGAGCTGGTGGTCCAGCAGTCAGGGCTCTCATCCCACCTCTGTAAACTTTTGATGTGCAAAAAGAAAAAAAAGATCAGTGGTCCATTTGCAAGTCTGGCTTGGGTAGATCAAACCCTTTCTCATGAGGGTTCTTCCAGAGGCAAAATGATCAAAGCCTGGGGAAGGGCTGCCCACAGAGCCAGCAGTCTGGGATTAGGGCACTCCAGGGATACAGGAGATTGCCATTTAGGTGGAGCAGATCCTGCTGTTTAGGTAGAGCAGGAATTTCATCACTGGTTGTAACTCCAGGCTGTTCTGGACTCTTGCTCCAGCAGTTTCCCCATATATTTAAGAATTCTTCCCACAGCAAATGTTGTCAGAGCTGCTGAGAGCCTTTTGAAGGGGCTGGGCTTTGATGACAGGGCATCTTGCTGGTGCTGTCACCCCACAGCATGGACAGCGTGTGTTCAGCTTCTCAAACTCCACTGCTCGTGGACTTGGGCAGAGGAAAATATTAGAGGATTTTAGAAGATTAATGAGGAAAATGCTCTCTATTCTGGGCAAAGGACATGCTGGGCTGGGTTGTCAGCAAGTGTGAGAAGACTACCTTTGATCAGCACCTTTTTTTTTTTCCTTCCCATCCCTGTGATTAACATTGGGAATAAAGAAGCTGTTCAAGGTTCCTACAGTTAAATTAAGGACTTTTCAGCTGTTTACCGAGTATTTCCTTCTGTGCATTTTGTGCTTCGTCCTGTCTGTTATGAGGTCAGCCCACTAAAAACAGGTCTGTCCGGGGCACAAAATATTTGTTACTCTTTCTGAAACCCTAGTGCATCATATCCTTCACCGCCACGAATCCATTTCTCCCAGACATTCCCTCTCAAGCAGAGCGTACAGTGAGTTTGGTGTATACAAGTGGTACCTTTGGTGAGAGAAACAGGGATTAAAAGCACTGAAGTTTCTGCAACTTCATGTCTTCAAGCACTTGCTGATAATCCTACCATGAAATTACAAAACCAGCAGGGCCAGAGCAAACCTCACTTCAAATTGTGCTTCCTCCATTTGTAAAGGAATCCAGATAAAGTGTCGATTTTTATCACCTAAATTAGACAGCTGTGCCACATAGACTATCCAGCTCCCACCCCTCAGCTGAAAACTCCCAGCTGTGTTGGTAAAACAAACCAATTTGGGTTTGTGTGCAGTGATCTGTGGTCCATCCCTGCTTTCCCAGTGTCCCACAGCTCCATGAAGGGAACCCACAGGGAATCTGGAGAGGGACTGTTCATCAAGAACTGGAGTGGTAGGACAAGGATGGGTCCAGACTGAAAGGGAGTAGGTTTAGATTGGATATTAGGAAGAAATCCTTTACTGTGGGGGTGGTGAAGTGCGAGTATTCAAGGTCAGGTTGGACAGAGCTTGAAAAAACTCATCTGGTGGAAGGCAGAGCTGAGCTCTTCTCTGGAGCTGATTTGCAGGGTTTTCTGAGTCACACACAGACTCTCCTGAGAGAAATTTGGGATGTCTCATCCCTGAAGTGTCCAAGACCAGCTTGGATGGGACTTGGAGAAACCTGGGCTAGTGGAAGGTGTCCCTGCCCATGGCAGGGTCATGGACTGAAAAGAGCTTTAAGGTCCCTTCCGGCCCAAACCATTCTATGATTCTGTGACTCCAAGGAGTCCATCCTTGAGGCAAACAAAGCAAACCAAGCACATAATTCTCAGTGTGGGGCTGTTCTCAGAGCCAGCACACACAGCCTTTGGAGAGCCACGCTGGGCATCCAGACTGACCCCCCCAGCACAGCTGCTGATCCCCTTTCGTGCCTCAGTTCCTTGGCAGGCCTGTTAGCAGCCACTGTTACAGCTCATTCTGGTGTTCAGAGTCAGAGAAACCCTGGCTGGTGTTTGCTGGGAGCTGGTTTACACCTGGCACCGCCGCATTTAAGCTCTCCCCAGACTGATGACATCGTGCTCATTTCCTGAATTCAGCCACTTAGCCCCAGATGGCTTCGTTTTCCTCGGGCTGGTGATAGCAGGGAAGCTGTGCAGCCTCCAGGGATTGGGGTGAGGAGGGAATGTCTCTCCCAGGGATTGTTTTGGCGAGGTTTAGCCAGGGCCCTTGGGCTGCACGGCGGGTCAGAGGTTTTACCCCTGTTATACTCACTTAAACTGCCACCTTTCGCTCAGCTCTGATATCATTAGTGATGACATATTGCTGAGGCCTCTCCACACAGGTCACCCAGCCCTTCCTGGCACTATCACACAAAGCTGAAAGCCACATCTATATATTTTTAACCCTCTCTTTCCCAGTATTATTCACTCCGAAGCTCCTGGAGGTGCAGATCTAATTTCACAGCCCTAAACCCACTCAGGTCCCTCCATTCCACTGTATTTTCGGTCCCAGCCCAATTTTTCCACCCAAAAATCCAAACTAAATAGCAATATTTACTAAGTACATAACTGTGTAATGCCTGAGCAGCTGCATAAGCATCTTTTTGATGAGGGCATAGTCACAGAGACTTGTCAGAGGGATCTTTTACTTGCAGGGAGAATCTCTGTTTCCTACTTAATTGGAATAGGAACAGTTTTATTCTTTTTTTTTTTTTTTTTTTTTTGCAAAAACCTGGTCTAGTGGAAGATGTCCCTGCCCTTGGCAGGGGTTTGGAATGAGATGATCTTTAAGGTCCCTTCCAACCCAAACCATTGTGTGATTCTGTGAAAAACCTCACACAAAATAAACAAATGAACAGCCTCCTTTTTCAAGGACAGAATTTTGGTTTGGGCCATCAGTGCCACAGGGACCATCCTTGCTGCAGCTTCAGGGATGTTTCCTCCCCCACTGCTGCCCCTCTCCAGTTTTGATTCCATCTGAGGCATCACCTTGGCTTTTAGCAGCTGCCTGAAGCAGAGGAGAATCCTGGCTTATGAACGTGCTCACAATTGCTGCAGTTCCAGCCAGGAATAAACTGTTTTTAACCTAAATACTCCTCTGAGGACACTGAGCTTGGGGGAAGATACATAACTGTGCTGTACCTGGTGCAAGCACGGCTAAGTGAGCCTGGTATGTACTGGATAACTTGGGAAAGCAGTTGGGAAGAGAGGGGAGGGAAAGATGAACAGTGATGAGCACAGATAAACAGTAATGACCTCTTTATATTGTAGTAAATGCAAGGTTTTCAAATAAAGCAGAAACTACTGCAGCTACAGAGACTGTAAAGGCATCCAAAATAAAAGCTTTGTCCAAAGGCAGCCCAAAAAATGCCTCAAGAGGAAGGAAAACTCCAGTGTGTTAAACTCCCCTTCCACAGTGGGGGGGAGGTGGGGCTGTGGTTGGTGCTGGGTCACCACGGTGGGTGCTCCCCATCACCCTCCTGCCAGCTCAGGGTGGGCACCACGGGCAGCAGAGCCTGCAGAGTAATCAAAAGGGCAAATCAAAGAGGGATTAAAATGACAGAGCAAAGTGGGCAAAGCTCAGTGCAAGAAGCAGCACTGGAGGTGCATTCAGATCATTCACATCTGGCATGGAATGGGTGCACTCTCAGCTGATGTGCAGTTAAATTTGCGGGGAAAGCAGTTTTGCATTTTAACGTGAAATTCCCCTAAGGTGAGCCAGGATCTACCACTGCATCTTCTAGAACTCTTGATAACCAAGGGAATGCTGTTGGTATTTTGGGATGCTCTGGGGAAGGCTATGGGGAGTGCTAGTTGGTATTATTCTGTTCTAGATGTATTTCAGCGTTAATTGTACAGCTTTACTGAGAGATTACTAGTTTCAAAGTTAGTCTTATAGAAGGTGTTGAATAATGGATGATATTAAATTTTGGGATAGGGATTCAGAGGATTGATTTGGAAGGCATAGGTGTGAGATACCCAAAACTGAACTTCTGTCAAAAATTAGGAGAATAAAAGTGAGGCTTGAAGTGCAAGAATAGACAGAAAGCACCTTACTCACTGATTCAGGCAAAACAGAAATGACTAACCCTGTCACGATTTTGCCTCTTTGTCTGGCTGACTTTCTCAGCAAGATTGATTCAAAATCCATCTAAGCCCTGAAAGGAATTAGCAGGAAACCACTTTGTGTGACAGTGCTGAGGGGATGGGTCGAGCAGCCAGAGAACCAGCAGCAATACCCAAAACTAAAGCCCAAGCCCTGCCTAACCAGGGGGCCTCTTAAGTTCAGTGAAGTGTGAAGAAGTCACACAAATCTCTCACCTGAACCCACAGAAGCAAAAGAAGGATTTTAAGAGAATTAAACCCAAGTTAGTAATTTATTTTTTTTTTGAGATCATAAAACCATAGAATCACAGAGTGGTTTGGGTTGGGAGGGACCTTAAACACCATTTTGTTCCACTCCCTGCCATGGGCAGGGACACCTTCCACCAGCCCAGGTTGCTCCAAGCCCCGTCCAACCTGGCCTTGAACACTTCCAGGGATGGGGCAGCCACAGCTTCTCTGGGCACCCTGTGCCAGGGCCTGCCCACCCTCCCAGGGAAAATTCCTTCCCAATATCCCATCTGACTTTTTTCAGATACACTAAAGCTGATCCACAAAGGTATCACTGATGATTTTCCCGACTGTCTTGCAGAAAGATCTGTCATAAAACGCTGCAAGTTTTTTTGCTTGCAAACAGGGCCAAAATCAACCATGAAACATTGATGGGTACCAGGAACACCTGGGGAACGTCTGTGACACTTGAATGAGTTAAAAGTAGTAAGGAAATGGAAGTGCAATTCGGAACAGGCTGCCCAGGGCCATGCTGGAGTCCCCACCCCTGGAGGGATTTAAAAGCTGTGTAGATGTGGCACCTGGGGACATGGGCTAGTGGTGACCTTGGCAGTGCTGAGTGAAAGGTTGGACTCAGTCTGAGAGAGCTTTTGCAGCCGTAATGATTCCGTGATTCTGCAAATGATACCAAAGGAAAATCAGGTGAGGTCTCTTTTAGTGACATTCCTTACGGGGCCTCGCAATTCAAAACCATATTGGACAAATCAGGAGGCTGAAAATGGAAAATTTATGAGGAAAACACATCAGGAAAAGGACAATTTTAATAAAACCTTGTGAATAACCTTAATTCTAGATTTTTTTGCCTCTGTGTGTGGACGCCCTAGAAAATGACCCACATTTGGGGGGTGAGAGAGGGGGAAGAGGAGACTCCTCAAGGCTGTGCCCTCCAACCCACCTCACCCCTCTGAGGTGGATAGAAGCTCCTCTGTGGGGGCTGTAAATATCCAGCCTGCTTTTACTGCAAAAAGAGGTTAAATTTGCTTCCTAGACCCAACCCTCTCCTCAGCAGCACAGGGGATTCCTTTCTTAACTGACTGGTTTTATCCTATATTTTAACTGAGTGCGGAATGGGGTATAAGGACAGGGTTATAAAGGAGGTTCAGAGGAAAGCAAGAGTTGAACCCAAATCTCTGGGGCCTGGTTAAGGCAGCAGCACAATCAGAGACAATCCTGGAGCCATCTCTCCCACCTTTTGTTGACTGTCCACTGCCAGCCTGAGCAGTGCTATCAGTGTTGGAGGAAACAGTTGAGGAAGTAGCCAAAATTTACACCATCACAGGAAAAACAGCCGCCTTGAATGGCTCAAAACTTATCCATGGCAGACCACAAGTGATCTGAGAGCTGACCTGAGCATGACCACATTGTTCTGCCTGAAATCCTCCTGCATTTATGCAGAATGAGGTTAATTTTCAGTCTCTCATGCCAGGTCAACGACCATGGCTTGAAATAGATTTTTAGTCTTATCTCTGCTTATTTTTCCCACATATTTTAGTGGCCCATTTTTTTTTGCATTAAGCCTGATAGCTGTATCCACCACTGCAAATGCATTGTTACCTGTCACACCTCTCCCACCAGCTCATTTATTCTGAAGGACAGAGCTATAATTCATCAGGAGCAGACACTGATTATTGAGGTGGGTAATTGCGCAGGCTGGGGCCTGGTGATCAACCCTGGGCAAGGGCTGGTCCAACAGCCAGGCTGGAACACGACACACGTGGTGGCAGGGACGGTGGTTGCTGCTGATGGGTCGCCTTGTGCTGTTTAAAGTAAATCCTGGAGTACTGAGTGTGAAATGGTTGTGCCTCAGACTCACCTGCCAACAGGGGTGTAGATAATGCTGGTCAAATGCACAGCTACTGTTGCCCTAAAATCAGACAATCCTGGGATGGTTTGGGTGGGAAGGGACCTTAAAGCTCATCCAATCCCACCCCCTGCCGTGGGCAGGGACACCTTCCAGCAGCCCAGGTTGCTTCAAGCTCTGTCCCACCTGGCCTTGCCCTTTTCTAGTTGGAATAATACTAATTAATTCCAGTTTCTGCCTCACCTCCTTGCTTTAAGAATCAGTAGTTTTTATTGCAGTAGTTTTTATTTCCATTTTGCAGTAGTTTTTATTTCTGTAAAAAATAACTACGTTTACAGCCCTTCTACATTACATATATAAAGTCCTTCTAGTTTAAGGATATATACATATATAGATAGATAGATATAGATACATAGATATAAATTCAGTCAGAGGCAAACATCACTAGGAATCCAGTCAGTGGCCTTTCTCTGGATGAAGCCTTTCTTTCATGCCTGCAAGAAGGATGGCGAGGGACTTCTCAGAAGGACATGCAGAGATAAAGCAAGGGGATGGCGTTAAGCTGAAGGAGAGTAGGTTTAGACTGGATATTGGGAAGAAATTCTTCCCTGGGAGGGTGGGCAGGCCCTGGCACAGGTTGCCCAGAGAAGCTGTGGCTGCCCCAGCCCT
>JAWMRA010000023.1:2453894-2470391 GCA_035584735.1 Pseudotriccus pelzelni | reverse complement strand
GGGAAGAAATTCTTCCCTGGGAGGGTGGGCAGGCCCTGGCACAGGTTGCCCAGAGAAGCTGTGGCTGCCCCAGCCCTGAAGTGTCCGAGGCCAGGTTGGACAGGGCTTGGAAAACCTTGTCTGGTGGAAGGTGCATCTGAGCTCCTCTCTGCAGCTGATCTGCAGCGTTTTCTGTGTCCCAGACAGGGAAGGGACAATGTGATCTCTTGGCTGTTGCCAGTAATTTGCATTTTCAGAGAGATCTCTGGTGGCTAAGCTGTTAAAACCCACCGTAATGGACATTTCTGTTTTCCTTTTATTTCAGTGTTTTGAAGGAACTGTAACGCTTTGGGTAAAATTCAAATCAATGCAAACCTCATAAGCCACTAAAATTTTATAGATGGTTATCCAATATGTAATTTGTTACACAATATCTGTGTGGCTCCTGTTTATTGAGACATAAAGACTTGCCTTTCTTTAAGGGGGATTTTATGTGAGGAGGGCAGAAGAAGGAATAACCTTTCATACCTGTTGTGCAATAAACTAAATTACCCTTAACCCAAACCATTTATCTTGCAGTGGCAGCCTAATGAGACCAAAGGAAACACAAACAAACCACCTGAAATTGTCTTGAAGGGACAACTTTTACTTCCATCAGTCTTTTGCCTGTAGCTTCCCGGGTTGGCCACATGGATGTGACAGTGGATAATATCAGATGCTCTGAACAATAATCCAAGGAGATGACGAGGCTGTAAAGTTTGTGAAAGGGAGTTTTCCACCCCTGAATCCCACATGACAGGGTGTGAGTGTAGAGATGTTCCGGGGTGGCTGCTTATTTGGTGTTTATTTTCTAGTAGGAGCTTTCTGCTGGATGGGAGAAAGAGAGGGAAGAGCAGGAAGCTTTAATCCCTCACTTCCCAGCCCAGCTGGGCAGCAGCCTGAGGGTGCTCAGAGACCATCAGCTGGTGATTTGAATCAAGAGGGTTGGAAAACCTCTCACAAAGAACGATTCCCACCATCCCCAGGAAACACACTGCAGTGTGTTGTGCTCATGACTAAGATGTGCTTTTCTAATAATACAACTTCTTTCTTTGCAATATCCCTTGGCCTGTACACAAAATCATTTTTCCCAGTGTAATTTCAAAGCAAAGGAACAAAACTTCACAGCAAATGTGATTTTGGGGGGCTTTATTTTTTTGTTTGTTTGTTTTTTGGTTGTTTGTTTTTTGGTTGTTTTTTTTTTTTGATCCAGACACACAAACAGAAAAGAAGCTTTTCCTCAGTAGGTCCTGCTTGAAATACGAGTGCACTGACCTGTAGATACACAGAGAGTAAAAGCCTGTTTGCTGCAACATGTGGCTGGATCATCAGCTCAGTGAAGAGCCAACTTTTTGGAAAGCTGATCTAAATCATACTAAAATCACTGGGATGTGTTTCCCTTTCACAAGCCTGAATCAGCCCTCGTGTGCTGCTTATTGGCTCCCTTAAATACTGTGTGATTTGCCCTCCCCATAATGCAGTTGTGGTGATGTATTGACTGGACAGAAATTGCAATCGGTGTTGATGAACTTGCACACTGATGAGGACTGATTTGCTTGTTAAAGAAATGAAAGCTAAAGGCAGTGGATCCCCTCAGACCTAGAACTTGTTATTTCCCCTAAAGCATGACAGATTTTAGTAAGAGGAGCAGACCAAGAAAGGAATATAATCAATCTGGGTGTTGCTCTTAGCCTAGAACTGGTGAAAAATTTGATTTGTGTGATTATGTAGCAACAACATTGTTTTATATGTCAAGCAAGAGAAGAAATAGCCCATTGTTTAGATCACCAGCAGTAAATGGATGTTTCCAAGACTGAAATGCGGGGCCATCTCATTGTTATCATCCCTATTCAATCTCTAAACTCTTGCTGAACCTGTAACACACCCTGGACTGGGAGGGAGGGTGAGCCAAGGCTCAGAGTGACACGAAGAGTAACATCAGCAGAAGTTATTAGTGCCCATGGGCAATTTATGAGCTCAATCAGACATGGGAATGACAAGAAGCCTGGGAAGAGCTGCAGTATCCCAGGAAACAATCTGCATTATTAGGAACATCACTCCAGTGAAGGTATGATGAGCTTGCAGAACTGCAGACACTTCACTTCAAGATCCTCCTCAATGTCTCTCCCTCAGAACAAGAAGCACTTTTAAGCCCATTAGAGACCAAACTGTATTTTGAGGATTTGCCAGTGCAGTTCCAGGGAAATGTGTAGAAACTTGTTGCTAGAGCAGCTTTGCAGGTATGTGAGACTGGAAACGGTGCTCACACAATATTCACTGTGCAGTCACTGGGATGGGTTTGATAGTCCTGGGATTGGCAAAGGCACAACTCCCTCCAAAGCTGGGCTGTGACTGGTGTTGGTATCAAAGCTGAACTGGTCTGAGCCTTCCTGAAATGTGGCATAACCAGTGAAGTCTCCTGAGCCTTCAGAAAAGGATTTTTGGAAAGACCTCAAATGGAAATTTCATGATTTGAAAGTTGTGGATCCTTGTCCCGTGGAAACACTCCCCAGAGGAGGTTTGTAACCACGGGGTTTTGGCTGTTCAGGTTCACCAATCAAACTACTGTTTCAAAGGAAATGTTCTTTTTATTTTTAACATGTAATCCCAATTCAGCCAGACACCTTAATACATATTTTGCAGTTGATATGAGAGTAATCCTACAATTGCAGCAAAGAGAGGAACTGAAAATATGTTAATTAATATCTTCTGCTGCTGTGGACCAACCATTCCACAAACCTGGCATTAGACAGACCATGCACTTACAGTCTAAACACCCTTTAAATTCAGTGTTTTCCTTGAGCAAGTCCTTGTGTTGCTCTTGATGGACATATTAGCAGTGTTAAATAGCCAGCCTCCAGTTTTGAAGGCAATTTATCTCAGGCACCTTTACAAAATGTGGGGAAAATTTGGGTTGTCAACTTGTTTTGTTTTCATCGGTATGGGAAATGTAACTGTGATTCCTTATTAGCAAATGGACTCAGGGATTTATTGTAACAGGGCATTTTTTCATGCTCCAAGTGTAGTTGGTTTGGCTTAAAACAAAGGACACTCTTTCTGAGAGGTCTGGGGAAATCACCTACTTTAATAGTGACTCCAAGGGGCCAAAGTTGCTTTTGATAAGAGATAAAAAAATGATAAGGGGATAAGGAAATATCCCCTTTATGAGGATAGACAGATTTTGATATTTTTATAATCTGTTATACCAACAATCACAAGAGTTCACAACAAACAGTTGGATGCAGGGATGAAACCAAAGAGCATTTCCTTCATTCTACCACCACATAAAAACCTCAGCCAGGGGTGGACTGAGAATGCAGCAAGTGCTGGAGAATACACAGGAATGCTTGAAATGGAAAGTACACACCAAGAGGGTGGAAAGGGAATGAAGAACAGCTAAACATGCAGGTGAATTTTTAATTGCCACGACAGCAATACCAAAAACCTCAGGATTCTGCATTTCTCTTATTAATTGTAGTGCAGAGCAGCTGAGCTGGGTGCTCAGGGCTGGGTTGTGGTGCGGGATGTGCACCCAGGTATACTTTGGGGTATTTAATCAGCAGAATCATTTGCAGAAGTGCTTTGCCGAGTAAGTGCTCCTCAAAACGGCCTTGAGTGAGACAGGGAGTGTTTAATTCACTCCCATTTCTTTCCTGTATTAGAACACATCATCTGGCTTTGTGTGGTTTCCTCTCCATTATTCTCTGTGATTCCAACAACATATTTTGGTGCATAAAGAGAGTAAATGAAAGTACTGCATAGAAGGGTGTGAAAGAGGCTTCTCAGAGCATTGACGGTACAAAAAAACCCAGGTTAAAGTCCTATTAGCTTTCAATGGTCAGTCTAACGGGTGAGAAAACAAAGCAGAAATGAAAACAAAGTTCTACCTCTGGAAAAATATTGCAATGCCAGTAAAAATCTCTTGCTAAATATTTATATCCAGTCCTGGCCTTTCATGGCCCTTCCCATTTCAGAAGTTTAGAACTGATATATTTTAAATGAGGGCATACATAAATAAATGCATCCTAAATATCAGCTGGCTCCTAAGTAAAATTGTGATTCTTATCATAAAATAGATAATTTTAAAGGCTTTTTTTCTTCCAAATATCTTTGGTCCTGGTTCCTCACTGGTGTAAATTAGCATTTCTCCATGATGCTTAAAGTTTCTCTAGTCACACCCCTGGAGCAGCCAACCCTGTTTACCTGTCAAAACCCCAGAACACCTCCAGAATAGCAAGTTCAAGCTCAAATCTCTTTAGTGAACCCAGGAAGAGAAAACATCCATAAATCCTGATTATTATTCAAGCTAACATTTTGCTTTTCTAACCTGCTCTGAGTGTATATATATAAATTGTCTGCTGCATATCCAGCAGATGCAAATGCATCAATACCTGCATGGGGGACTTGTTTGGAGTTCAAGATAATTATCAAGAAATAAAATCAATATCTAGCAAATCATCTGCCATGAGCAAAGCAGGATTCTAGCAATAATTAATGTAATGAAATGTGTTAATGTTTCTCTCTCTTCCTTTTACCCACTGGTAAAGGTCTGATTTCTGAAGGAGCAAACAGCTCATAAACAAACCCAAGGAAACAGCATGAACTGCAGAATAAATTAATTAATAAAAACCAAATAAACAATTACAAATCAATTCATTTTAGGCCCAAAATTACATCATAATTTTCAAGCAACTTGATGAAACTGATATATGTTATGTGAACTGACAGTGAAGGAACTTAAAAGTGTCTAGAGAACTTTAAGCAAAAAAATAAAACACAATTATAGGAAAAGGAAAATAGATGCTTTTAAATGTGCCAAGTCATTCTCTGTAAATCTCTAAAGTTATGCTTATATTTAGATCACATTAATATGTGCTTCTCTGTATATATTCAAATACACCTCTCACAATCAAGTTCTCTGTTCAAATTACCAATTTAGATATTTTAAAAAAGAAATCTGTAAGTTATTCTGTGACTTGAAACACGACCATCCTCTAAAAATCAAGACAGTGTTTAATGTTGTTAAAGCTGTTAGAGATAGACAAGGTTATTTATATTTATTAAACCCTGATAAATCATTTCTCTTCAGAGCTTTAACTGGGAATTGTGGACCTTCTGTTCAGACTCTCCCGGGCAGGGAAGGATCTCCCAAATTCCAGATCCTTGCCTTTCCTCCTCCCTGGCTTGGTTGATGTGCAGGTACAAACCTCAGCTGACATCACCCTTTTCCATGTGCTCCAAAACCTGTAGCAAAGGTGTTTGCTGTAGTGGAACCTTTAGAAACTCCAGTTCTTTTCTCCTTGGCTTTTGTTTAAAGGACTTCTTCCTCTTTTTTTCCTTCTGTATTCCACCAGCATCCAGACATTTTGCTGGAGCAGAGGAGGTAAATCATTTGTATGCCTGTTCCCATCTCCAGATCATCTTGAAACCTGTCTAGACACTAAAGCAATCTGTTTACTGCACTGATTATTCCACTTGGCTATATCCCCTATCTTAAAATACATAGATTATGCTGAATTAAGTCCAATTTCATCCAGAAAGCAACTGATTATTTTCTTCTTCTCCTCATTATCAAAGAGATTCTAAATGATAGCAATAAACAGCAACAGCATCACCAAGGAGGAAGGGAATGATCATCATTTCACACTGAATCATTTACTTGTTAAACAATAAGCCTTGAAATTAACTTTCCCTCCTGACACCCAGGCATGCACATATGCAAATAAAATGATGAGAGGCTTCATCTTGGGCAAAACTGCTGGTCATGTGGGGTTCAGCTCATCTTAAAGTCACCCTGGCATCCCAGTCCTGCTTGGTCCTGCTTTTATTAGTTAGTATTCACCCTAATCTCACTGCCAGATGGTTTCAATCCGTGCCCACCCAGGTCACCCCAGAACTGGTCCTGGCCCCTTTATTTATTGCTGCACAGTATGGCTGTTAAAAAAATCTAAATATTTCCTGGCAGCTCTCTGGGGAAATCTGCAGTTAATGATTTCCTTTCAGGGGGCTGTTAATATTTCCTGCCAGGATGAAGTCCAGTTTTTAATAATTTGGCAGATTTCCAGCTTCTTGTACAAAAATTAGCTTTGGTTTCACTTCTGTGATGTTGTTGTGGTTGTTTGTTTGCCAATATTAACTCTGCTCCCCGAATTTCTGAGGCAGGAGCGGCAGGTGGACACCCCAGTCCCCTCCTGAGGGGGTTTCTCCAAGGCTTGAACTCTCTGGTTGAAAAGAGGATTTCTCCAGCTCTTCAAAACTGGATTCCACCAACGAGGGGTTGGAGGGAGGGTTGGAGTGAGATGGTCTTTGGGGTCAGAGAATCATTTAGGTTGGAAAAGGCCTCTGAGATCATTGAGTCCAACCAATGGCCCAACACCGTGCCAACCAGCCACCAAGTGCCACGTCCAGTCTCTCCCTAAACACCTCCAGGGATTGGAACTCCACCACCTCCCTGGGCAGCCCCTGCCAACATCTAATCCTGCAAGAAACTCAGGAGTAAGGGCTTTGTTGCTGAGGAGATTGTTTTATTCGAAAGGAGAGGACCATAAAGAGATCACAATACCTTTAATATGGATTTAATAAAAAGATCTGGGATATTAAATGCAGAGCAAGCAGAAGATTAAAGGGAAAACACTGAATAGCAGACTTTAGGGTGGCCCAAATGAAAGCATTCCTGTGATATGAGGCTCATATTGAAACAACTGCTGCATGAGATCTTGAGAGAGATGAAGTCTTCAAGATACCATTGTAAGGGTTTATCAGCAGTTCCTTTATTAACATCCATATCCTTGAAGAAACAAACCTGCACGCTATCTTTTGATGACATTCTAATTCTGATCCTATTTTACTGAAGAAATGGGAATTTTGGCACTAACTTCAGTTGAAATAGAATGATTTTTTTGTCATCATTACACTGATAATGTTTGGAAGGAGGTGTTCTGGAGTTCTTCAGCTTTCACTCACAGATATGAAGTAGATATTAAACTTTTCATCTGTGAGGAATAATGTCTGCTCTTTACTCCCAGTGTTTGGGTACCATCAAGACAAGCAGCTTTAGTGTTTGTGAGCACATTGAAAGGAATGTCATAATTTGTTTACAGATGGTATTGTCGGGTTTGGTAAGTTTAACACTTTCAGATCTCTTCAGAAAATGTATTTGATGATGTATTGAATTGAAAATTGATCCGCACTTACAGTCCAGCCAAACCTTTGAAGCCTTTTTATCAGCCCTTTTCTGTCTCCGCATTTGCTCAGTAATTATTGCAACTGTATTGAGTGATTAGCAGAGAATCCTCTTGATGGAAATTATCTTTATGAGGAAAACTTATAAACTCTAATTTACATGGGAAATGTTCATTTCTGTAGTTCATGGAAATCCCTGAAGTTTTCATCCCACCAAAACTTAGAGAGGACAGACTTCACAGAGATGATGGAATGTCCATTCCCACATATTAGGGATTAAATGACAGCAGCACTGTTTCAGCTACAGAATGTGCAGAGCTCTTGTGTTTGGCTCTTGCAGTGCTGTGGTTTATTGGCAAAGAGCTGGAAATTCCTATACCAGGGTGACTACCTGGAATGACTCAGGAACACTGTAGTCACAAACCAGACCTTTACATCAAGCTACGGTCTGGCTGAAGTTGCCATCACGTTGTAGCAAACATCACAGCTTTAAGCATTTTGATTAACAGGTTCTACATGAGAATTTGGGCTTTGGGCAGCTCTGATGGAGAATTCTGCTTTATCAAGAATTCTCTCTGCAAATTATTTATTACAAACGTAATAAATTCTGCTTTTCCTGTTGCACTTGATACGACAGAGACTTAAACTGCACAAAAAAGCGAAGTGAAATGGGAAATGGAGTACAAGGATCTGTGTATCTGCAGACACAAAGAGGTGGCAGCTCAAGAGCACATCAGCTTTTGGGGAGCCACTTTACATATCTCCTCCAGACACTCCAAGGCTTGAATCAGATTTGCCTTCCCTCAGTTGCTGCAAACATGGCACTTAATGCTAAATGCTGCTATCACTGCTGCAAATCTTCCTTTAAGGTTATCCATTTTGCCCCAGGAAGCTTTTTGGCTGACATTTTTCTATCTATCAAACAACATAAGATGAATTATTGCTCTATTTTGTCCCACTCTGCTGCTGCCTCGCTTCTGTTTAGTTTATGAAAAGACTTGCAAGCTGGAAATGCGCTGTAAGAGGCACCTGTGCTTATCCCAGCTACAAATTTCACGTAGAAAACACATCTTCCAAAAATCAGAGGCATAATTTCTGCCAGCCACAGAGAACACAGCACCGAGCCACACAGAGCTGGAACTGAAGCCCAGCTCTAGTAGGGGAGGAGACCTTGTGTTTCTTGATATCACATTTCAGGATCTCAAAGATGAGGAATTTAATCACTGCAAGTGGCTGCTGCCTCCAGGAATATCAGTAATGAATAGTAATGCTCATGACGTGTTTCTAAACTACTTAAACTGAAACAATTTCTCTTTGCATGAGACAGAGTAAAATGGGGTGACTAACTAAGAGCATAATTTACTGAATACTTAAGGGACACTTGTAATGATGTGCCTCACCTAATTAAGGGACAAATATTTTATATTAGCCTGAATTTGGACATTCTTACAAATAAATGATGTTCCAAAATATAATTCTGTATGAGACAGGGACTGCAGAGTGGAAATTACTGCCAACTGATAGACTGGCTTTGTAACTGTATGTTGTCTTTGATTGACTTGACTCAAAACATGTTTATACACAAAGCCAGGCAGGACAAGTGGAGAAAAGCCATGGAAAAGGTGTTATAGAGAGGAATGAAGTTATTGGGATTTTATTTATAATTGATTCAGGCCCACAGCTCTGGTAATGGGATAAGAGTTTACTTGACTGCCACGAACCATTCTGGGCAACCTGAATTGGTTGGATATTTTATCCCCTAAAAAGGATTTGCTGATGGGTCTGGACTGAAGCCAAGCCTTGGCACAGCTGCAGATGTGCAAACACACCCTAAATCCCAATATGTTGGCTGTGCAAGGGCACCCAAACATTCCCCACACTAATATTCTTGTTCCAGGTGGCCCAGAGTGAGAGACCAAGAGACCAGCCAGGGTTTATAATGAATAAAAAAGACTTTACCACTCTTCAAACAAAATACAACTTCTGGGCCAGTCTCCTCTCCCAGTGAGATACTTCTGTATTTATTTATCCCAGCTGTCACTGCAGGGAGCCAAAGTATATAAATATATAATATAAATTAATTATATAAAATATATACATGTATAAAAATAAAAGCTGTATATATATAAATAAAGCTAATATGTCTTCATGCCCTAAGGTACAGGAACCACCAGCAGTGCTGGTCCATGAGCAGTGTGAGTACGTGAACAAAATGTTATGTTGCCCCTGAGACAGCCCTTTGAGGCTGATTTCTGGCACTGCACACTGTGTGTAAATTGAGAAAAAAAGAGTCTCACAATATTAGTGAGTAAGCTGCAAACGACATGGTGATATGAGAGAACTGCACCTTTCCTCAGGCTGGGTGCAGCAGCAGGGCTGGGATTGCATTCCACCACTTACATTCATTATGGCTTAAGCACTTCACTATTGAAAAGCATTTTTATGCTGATCTGTCCCCAGCATAACCCAACTGGGGTTTATATCTTTCAGTCTCTACATTTGGGTTAAGCCCAGCAGATTCTCTCACTGGCTCTTTGCTGGTGAGACGGTTCCTTCCAGCTGGGGATGCCCCCACACACGACCACAACGTTTGTGCTTCTGCATTAAACCACTTCATATGGTCATCTTCTGATGAAAGGGTTCCCTCGCTGATTCCTCCCCTGGGCACTGAGCAGCAGTGCCAGTGGGATGCTGAGGCACATGGGCACATCCTGCAGTGCCTTGATGGCAGAGGAGAGTTTCTCTCTCTCAGCTTTTTATTTCAAGCTCTCTAATTTTTGCTAGGAAGATGAAACCGTGTAAAAAAATCAACATGGTTTGTAAGGTGTTTGAATCCTGTAGTGTTTTGTACTTGGCTGTTAGGGGAAGGTGGGAGTTCTCTGCAGGGTCCTTAGAATCATGGAATGGTTTGGAAGGGATATTAAAGATCATCCAGTTCCACGGGCAGGGACACCTTCCACCAGCCCAGGTTGCTCCAAGCCCCATCCAACCTGGCCTTGGACACTTCCAGGGCTGGGGATCTGGTGGCCTGTGTGGACATTCCAGTCCATCCAGGTTCCAGGGTGCATTTTCCAGCTCCATCCCTGGTGCAGTGCAGTGCAGGATGGAGCAGCGCGGACAGTCCCACCCTGCTGAGCTCTGGCCGTGGCCCCACGTCACAGTGGGGTGGGTGGATGTTCAACCCTGCCCAGGGAGGGCCCGTGCCAAGGCCCGGCTCTGCAATTTGTGAGCTACAGACCTCACTGCCAACAGCAGCTGGGAGTGTGTCACTGTCTTGGCTGGAGAGGTGACAGAGCTCTAACGAGCTGCTGCCCCTGAAGCACCCTGTGCCCGGGCACTGCCCAGCCCTGACACCTCCTCCCCCCCTGGGCACAGCAATGCCCAGCCCTGGCTGAAAGCCCCGTGGGTGGGTGCCTGAGCTCTGCAGGGGGTTTGCAGCACCATTCCCTTGCCTTGGACACAGCTCTCTATCTGATCTGTTCACCACTTGGGGCACTGGCACAGGCTGCCCCGGGCAGTGGTGGATTCATCACCCCCTGCAAGTGTTCAAAAGGATGTGGCACTTGGGGACATGGTTCAGCGGGGAACACATCAGTGCTGTTAATGGTTGGACTCGATCCTGGAGTTCTTTCCCACCCTTAATGATTCCATGGTTCTGTTCCAGTTCTTGCACAGCCCTTCCCAGCAGGAAATCCGAGCAGACTTTACAGGGCAGGTCACAACGTTCCCCCTGAGAGGGCTCTGCACTGTGTGCTGGAGACTTTTGGCACAGATCCAGGTGTGGCCAAGCGCAGGGTGCTCTATAATTGATCAACAGCCCTGCAGGGGCCAAACAACTTTGATTTAGCTCAATTCAGAGAGGGGAAAGGGCCAGGCTGAAGCCAGGAGGTTGGAAAGGGAAGGATTTGGATTTCAGTTGGAGGGATGTATCCCACAGAGGGAGGTGTGGAGGGGAAGCCCTGGCAGACACCCAGGAGGGGTGGGGCAGTTGTGCTGCAGCATTGCCAGCTGAGGTGGCCCAAACTGGGCACTGGCAGCTCTGCCCCACACACAGGGCTTTGTTTGCTGGCGAGAAGCAGCACAACACTAGCACCCTGAGCCTTTGGGAATTATTTGAGTCCAAAGGTACTTTCCTAGCCTGAGAGGGCCCTGATTCCAGAGCTGAGTAGCCAAGGACAGCCAAGGATGGAGCTTCTGCAGCCCTTGCAGTGCCCTGGCTGGCTGTGGGTGCTGGCTGGGAGAGGGTCCAGTGAGAGATGGAGATCAAAGGCCATAACCTGGAGGTACTTCTGGACCAACCAGTCCCTCTGGGGCTGACTTGGAATCACAAGGAATCCTGAATTTTTGCTCAGAGAGTGGAGAGGCCCTGGCACAGGTTGCCCAGAGAAGCTGTGGCTGCCCCTGGATGCCTGGAAGTGTCCAAGGCCAGGTTGGAGCAACCTGGGCTGGTGGAAGGTGTCCCTGCCCATGGCAGGGCGTGGGACTGGATGGTTTTCAAGGTCCTTTCCAATGCAAACCACTCTGTGATTCCATGAATTCTTAGGAAGGAAATTGAGGTTTTAAGTAGGTCTGTAGCCACAGAGACGGAACTGTGCCCCCTGCACCCACTGCCACTCTGGGGGGGAAGGGGCAGCCTGGCCCCAAATCCCCACTCACTGTCACCTCCCCCCTCAGACAGCAAGGTGATAATCACCTCCCCTGGCATGGGGAGGGTTAATTAGCCCGTGTTTGTTCAGAGCTGTGAATAGGTAAAATGCTGTCTAAGTGCAGAGCATTATGATTAATAACATCCAGGCTGCTAAAGCAAAGTGCTTAGAAGGATTCCGAAAGGATTATTCATTTATATGAATACAGAGGATATCTACAGTTACATTAAATGGGATAAAAATCTGCAGGGGACCTAAACCCTCACGCTTCAGGACATAAACCAGCCATTAGCTGCCTGGGCTGGGGAGGAAGATCTCTCAGAACACTTTAGCATCGTGTCACACTGCTCAGCGGGGGCCCCTCATCTTCCCTGCCAGCATCCAGGACCCGCTCCTCAGCCCGGCCCTGTGGAGGGGAGAACAAGTCTGTGTCTTTCTGGCAGTTCACAATCACACAATCACAGAATCTCCTGAGCTGGAGGGACCCACCAGGACCATCCAGTCCAACCCTTGGCCCTGCACAGACACCCCAACAATCCCACCCTGTCCTTCAGAGCGTTGTCCAAACCCTCCTGGAGCTGTGACAGCCTTGGGGCCATGATCAACAATGTTGTGACCACAAATTCTAGTCCAGAGATATATATTCTATCCAGAGATGTATCTCCTGCTCCCCTGCCTGTGCTGCCTTGTGCCCCCACTCACTGGTGCCTCACTCGTGTCCTGCACCACCTTGGTGAGCCCCCAGCCCCTGCTTTGCTCCAGATCCACCACGGTCAGTCAGGGCAGTGGGACCAGCGTGGCACGAAGACAAATGGCACTGAGCTTACCACTTCGTGCTCCTCTGCTAAAACTGAGGAAAGGAGGGAGCCTGGGTGGTGGTAGGAGGTGCTGAGAGCAGGAGGAGTGCCGGGGGTGAGCCCAGACAAGCAGGGTTGTGGTTGCACAGACCTTTCAGGCTCTGCCCGTGCCTGGTGTCCAGGGGCAGGCTCAGAGCACCTTCCAGGCTGGTCCTGGCTGGTGTCACCTCCCAGGGCACGGGCTGAGCAGAGCCTGATCACAGAACACAGGCCAAGTCTTGTGTCTGCTGAGCACATCTGCCATCTGCACCTTGGAGCAAGGCTTTGTCACAGCAGGACAGCAGCCAGAAAGGGAGGTGGAAGGACCTGTAGATTGAGGAGACCTCTTAGAGCTATGTTGGTTCTGGCTTCCCCCAGCAGCACCCCTGACTCCCTTCAGCAAAGAAACACCGTGTGTGTCTGCTCAAAGTACTCCCTGCACCACCAAATTCTGTGTTTTGTGGCTCAAACAGGCGAATCTTCAGCAGTTTTGCCCCCACCTTCAGCAGCTCGTCTGCTGTACTTTGCTTGGGATTTTTCAGAGTTCCTTCACATTTTGTTGTGAGGCTGTTGGTTTTCTTTTATATTTTATTTGTTGTTGTTGGGGCAAAAAAGAAATGCCAAAGGTGCAAATGTATTGCAGAGTGTTGCAGGAATATCTGGCTGTGTGGTGTTTTTAGTCACAGCAGTAAGAAGAATATACCCCAGATTTGATCTTGGACAGTGACTAGAAGATAAGGATTGCAAGAAATTAAACTCAGGAAATGCAGAAAATCATAATGTAGGAAATTAAAAGGCAGTAAATTCAGGACCGATACAAGTTTTCCTGCAGTGTGTGGTTAGAGCTGCATAGCTCATTGCCAGGAGCTATTAAGTTAGGTTGGAGGTGGGTATGAACACCCTGATCAGCTGCAGTTACTGTGAGCTCAGTGAACATGAAGCACTTTAACCCTCTTCCTGCACAGCACAGGCTGACCCTGCTCGTGCTGGTGGTGACCGAAGAGCTTCTTCAAGAGCTCTGAGGGGTGATGGTGACTGTCTAGGTGCTGGGGGGTGTGAAAGCCTCTGTCCAGCACCAGCACCTCCAGGGGTGCTGTCCCTGTGTCTCTGCTGGGGTGTCTGAGGTGAGGCCAGAGGAGCTGGCTCCTAGAGGGCTCTGCAGGATCCTGGGGAAAGGGTCAGGCTGGGGGGAAGAGCTGCAGCTTTTGGGTTGAGCAGTCTGGAGCAGAGTCCTCTGGAGCTCACCTGGTTCAGGCACTGCCAAAGGTTCAGCCGCAGCATCTTTGTTCTTCAGCAAGAACCCTCTGGAGCCCTGCAAGGCCTCCCACCTCAGGAGGAACTGACCTCATGCCTAAGCCCCCAGTGCCAGACCCAGGGATATTCTGGGATGTCTCGTTTTCCTCAGACAGCCAGGCCCCTGCCAACGATTCAGTACATCCCTCATCACCAGGGGATGGCCTGGGGTATGACCCTGCGGACCAGGGTGAACTGCGAGCCCCTCTCCAGCTAGCTGTGGGGGGCTGCCCAAGCAGCACTTCCTCCCATTTTGCAGGTGAAAGTGCTCAGCAGAAACATGTGACTTGCTGTGGGTGCTCCAGCCTGGAGGTCCCCCCGAAGACAGGAGGTGACAAGGACACCCAGGCACTTCCCTCTCTCTGTGCTCATTACACCAACTGAGGCCCCTTCCTTCACTGAGAAGGAGCCAAACCCAATTTGTGTCATCCCCTAAAGTGCTCTCTAATATGTTACACTGGCTCCAATTAGGTAATGGCAGCCCCAGCAGCAGAAAGAGGGAGGGAGCTCAGCCTTCATCCCTCTCTGGGCTGTGCTGTGACACCGATCCTAACGAGCGCCAGGCACAGGGGTGTCCCCTGCGCCGCTCTTTGTGACGCTGCAGCCCTTCAGCACCGGTTAATGTGCACTTAACACCAAGTGTTACCTGAAAACGATGCTCGGCGAGCGGGAGCCGCCACGGGGCCGTGTAATTTCTGCTTCGGAATGGGATCCTCCGCGGGCATCACAGCGGAGCGCCCGGGGAGGACTCGCCGCACGCCGGAGAAGAAAGGGAGGCTTGAAGTGAAGATTTAAAGAAGGGGATGGAGCATCTACAAAGCAGGGGAACACACGCCCTCCAGCTGTGGAAGGAGGCAGAAGGGAGACCGAGATAAAAGGGGAGCTTTGATCTTCCTCGATCCATCGGGTTTCGATCAGCGTGTCCCGCTGTGCCGGGGCTGGCCGGGGGCTGGTTGTCACTGCCTCGGTGCTGAGCTGGATGGCAGCAAAGGCACGTTCAGCCCTCCCCCGGCCTGTCCCCGGGCTGGGCTCCCTCTGCTCAGCCGTTTGGGACCCCCGGGGGTCCTGCTGCTGCTCCCACAGCTGTGCCCGAGCTTTGCTGCAAGAGGGGACCGCAACAGTCCCCTGGTTCTTGGGTTAAAAGCACTTAAACCCAGTCCCTGACTCACCTATATCCTGCTGCAGGACCCAC
The DNA here is from genome assembly GCA_035584735.1 of Pseudotriccus pelzelni. Taxonomy (NCBI): domain Eukaryota; kingdom Metazoa; phylum Chordata; class Aves; order Passeriformes; family Tyrannidae; genus Pseudotriccus; species Pseudotriccus pelzelni. The sequence continues at coordinate 2,455,224 of JAWMRA010000023.1, read as the reverse complement.
AGGAGTTCAAGGCCATGGGAGAGGCCAAATTTACCCTGAATCCCGGGGCTTCTTCTGCTGGGCTTTGGAAAGACACGGAGTGCACCAGGAGCAATGAACTGGTGGGTTTGGGCACTGCTCAAACAACACAGAACACCTCACCCCCCTGTTCAGATGCCCAGGGTGATACAAACACCCGGGCACTGTTCCTACTCCCACAGTAGGTGAGGAGCTCAGGGCAAAATGTAACCCCTGCCATGTAAGGAAGAGAGCCAGAGCTCTCATTTCCACAGCCCCCAGCCCCAGGATGCTGCTGGCACTGGCAGATCCATTTGGGACTGCAAAGTCTGCCTGGTGGTGAAGAGTGAGGGCTCCCCTTTGAGCAGTGCGGGTGTCCCACTCTCCAGGAAACAATTTGGAACCTTCAAGGCCAGTGGAGGCCCCACTGCTGAGGTACCAGCAGCACAAAAGCAGGTGGCTGAAGGGGTTTTGCAACTTCTTTGCAGTGTTTTTGCTGCCCTGCAGTGAAACAGGCTCTGTCCACCCAGGGGAACCAAACCCAGCACCCGAGGGGGGTTCACACACAGCAGGGACCTGAAGCACAAAGCCCTGGAGAGGAGAGGTTCTCACACCCATTATGTGATGTGACTTAATCAAGGCAAGTCCAGGCTGATCGATAAGACCCTCTTGTGTATGTTGGTCATTTACAGAGTTCCCCAGGGCAGTGGGCACAGCCCCAAGGCTGCCAGAGCTCCAGAAGGGTTTGGACAACACTCTGAGGGGCAGGGTGGGATTGTTGGGATGTCCGTGCTGGGCCAGGAGTTGGACTTGGATGATCCTGGTGGGTCCCTTCCAGCTCAGGATGTTCCAGTTTATGATTTCTTTTACTGCACACCAGGAAAAGAAAACTGGAATTCTGGCCCTGTGTCCCTGCTCTTTCTGCAGCCCCTCCATCCTCCCCACCTGCCACAGAGTCCCTGCTTGGTGTCACTGCCAGAGTGGCTCAGTCACACTTACAAATCCTCTTTGCAATTTCATTCATTTCAAAGCTCCCTGTTACAGCTCCAGTCTTTAATCTCACACTCCGTAAATCAATCACCAGGGGAGCTGAGGAGCAGCCCTGCCATGGCAGGGCAGAGCTGGGCAGCTCCTGCCTGGGGATACGGGGCTGGTGCCACGAGGTGCCCCTTGGGGAAGGCAAGAGACAGTGGCAGGAACCCCGGGGGAGAAAAAAGGATGGATCTCAGGGAAAGGTTCTTCCCCCAGAGGCTGGCTGGCACTGCCCAGGCTCCCCAGGGCAGTGGGCACAGCCCCAAGGCTGCCAGAGCTCCAGGAGGGTTTGGACAATGCT
>JAWMRA010000023.1:2433792-2447973 GCA_035584735.1 Pseudotriccus pelzelni | reverse complement strand
CAGCTTCTCTGGGCAACCTGTGCCAGGGCCTCCCCACCCTCACAGCCAGGAATTCCTTCCCAATATCCCATCTAAATTTCCTGTTAGTTTAGAACCACTCCTCCTTGTCCTGTCCCTCCACGACACTGTGAGAAGCCCCTCTCCAGCCCTCCTGTAATCCCTGTTTAGATACTGGTGATATAATTTTAAGAGATTATCTCCAGCTTGTCCAAAGCTCAGGTGGAGAAAGACTTACCACTGCGGTTTGGATACCTGATAAATTCCTTTGCAGTTTGGTTACTTGATAAATTACTTTATAGTTTGGTTACCTGATAATTTACTCTACAGTTTGAGGTGCTTTGAGGGCTTATTTGGAGTTATTTTGAGGCAAGTATGCAGTGGTTACTCTTTCTTGTAATCCAACTGCATTTATGAGTCTAATTCAGGCTGGAGAGACGGGAGAGAACAACAGCAACGCTGTGAGACATCAAGGACCAATTCACTAGGCAAACAAAGTGCAAAGGCTGCAGCCCACCTCCCTCATTAGAAACATCCTTCTGCAGCAAGACCTTCAGGAGACAGGAATGCGGGGGGAAGCATCACTGAATGTGCCAAGCTGCTTCTCTGAGCTGGCTGGAGCAGCCCATACCCTCTCCCCGACCTCTCCCGGGAGCGGGATGTTGCTTGGCATCATCCCTGGACGTGCCTGGGCACACGGAGCAGCGGCCCCGCGGTTCTCACGGAGCGGCAGCCGCGGTGCCAGCGGCTGTTCCTGCGGTGGGTGCTCAAAACCAGCGTGCCAAGCCAGCCCTGCCAAGGAGAGCCCCAGCCCTGCCCCAGGCCCCGGCTGCTGCCAAAACCACGGGGCAGCTGTTGTGTCATAACCTCACAAGAAATGGGAACAACTCGGACCTCGGGAAGAAAGAAAACATTCTCAGCTGACCTCTTAAGGGAGGGAGAATTGCCTCAGAAGAGCCAGTTTGGACACATCCCAAAGAGTTTGGGAAGCAAAACATGGGCAACCAGCATCAGGCTGTGGCAGCTTTGCATGGCCCCAGTTAATGCTCCGAGAACTGCTCACCATCATCATCCCCGTGCTTAACACCTTCATCCCCAAAAAGCACCTCCTCAAGGAGCAGGACAGAGCTCTGACCACACTGACAGCTGCTGAAATTCCTTGATATCACCCAAAATGCCACTCGGGTCTTTTCTTTTTGAAAGCAGGTCTACTTTCATAGCCAATATTTGGTTTCTTTCATGGAAAACTGGATTAGTTTCAAATTTTGGTGTTTGCTTCTCTCCCATTTGGGAAAACAACACAGTGACAGTCTTAAAATTGGTTAGAACTTCATTTGCCTCTGAACTGTGTTTGTCTGGGTAACATTAATAGGTGGGCTGTGGTTAAAGCCAGGAGGTTTTTCTGTCTCCTTGCTCCCTGTCCATATAATGTGAGGTAAATTACAGGGATACTGCTCTATTTCTGCAAATTAAGAGATATTTTTAAGGTCCCCATCAGCACACAACAGAGAGATTTGAGACATTCCTGAGAAATGCACATATTTTCTGGATACTAAACTGCAGAGTCCTGCTGGTAAATAGTGGGTTTTCAGCTTGTTCACATTGAAAACAGAATTGATCTGTGAAAAATTTCAAGTAAAATTGAATAGAATTTCTTTGTGGTGCTTCATCTGGCAAATCTGAGACTCTGCAGCACGATCCAGAATATGGCTGTTTGTTTACTACAGTTTGAAACTGTGTCATAAGATACATATTATGTGAGGAGCCTAGAAATGCACCAAGATTTCAGAGGCAGAATTGCTCTGAGCTCTTTTATTAAACGAAACATCCATTTTCTCCCAGGCAGAAATCACAACCGTCTCCATCATAAAAATGATCAATAAAGCACTGGCTTGCAACTCCTGCTGCCTGGTTTAATTTTGTTATTGAAATAAAGGTTTCTCAGTGCATGGAATTTCCTGGGGATTAATATCAAAAATCAGCATCACAATGCACCCACCTCTTTGTGCTGATTTATTCCCAGAAATCACCCACTGCCCAGACCAGAATAACAAACATGCTTGTACCCAGCTACCCCAGGTCCCACCAGCCAAATCATCCACAGGCCATGCTGAGAAGCAAAAACCAGCAGCTATTTTTTGGGCAAAAATGGCAGTAGATTTTGGGGGAAAGCTTTTTGAAGCAATACTTTGGAACTTCCCACATCTGGCTCATTGTAGCACCAGGAAAAACGGAGCTGGGATGTTTGCACGGGAACCTCTGGCCCGGGGAATATTTGCGAAAAACAACTTCAGTGGAGAAATTTCTAAGTGACTTGAGGCTGTGGTGCTGACCCGAGGACAATCTGTCCACCTGCACTGTTTGGGTTTACTTTCCATTTCTTTCTATTGGTAAAATAACAGAAATACGCACTAAGGTTTGTTGGTAACCAGCCTTAAAAATGCAGCACACTTGGGCAAACAAATCCACAAACGGGATTGTCCAAGAGAAGGATTCGTTTCAACTCCCCACACCCACGACTGATGTACCTGGTGGCTCTTCTGACCTCAGCATTGATTTGAGAGGTCAAAAATTTCCTGGCAAAACTATTTTCCTATAGAAAAACACTTCCCTAACAAAGCCAAGTTGTTTATGAGAAAAGAGTTGTTCTAAAAAAAGTCCCTTCTATAGAAAATCCAGGCAGAAAAGCTTCCAAATTAACACAGAATCCCATTTAAGGGTTTTTTCCCACATAAAAACTTTGACAACATCAGTTAGATAATTGCAAAAACTGGTGTAAAAACCCCAAATACATCCGAGATCAAAATCAAAGCTCCTATTAAATTACTGAGTTATTTAGCTGTTAGATTTAGTTTTTAATTCCATGAACGCTTGGTATCCACCAGCTTGTTTTCTGGAAGGGTGGAAATGGGAACTTGCAAATGGGCAAGAATTCCTTCAGTCCTGGGCAATTAGTCTGGCCACATGAGTCAAGGCTTTGCCTTGCACAAAAATCAGTGGGAATTTCCACTGTTGGCCTTGCTGGGCCTGGGTTTGGCAGAGTGATCCCAGTTCATCCAGAGATCCATGGCAGCCTTTTGTCCCTGGCTACGCTCATCTTGGGATTAACATTGGAAGAGCTCATACCTGGGGGTGTGTTGAAGTCTGAAAGCTGAAATCCTGTGCCTCAACCACACAAACACTGCAGTGACCTGGCAAGAATACTGCTCAGCCCCCTGGGATCTTCCCAGCAGACAAGAAACCGGAGCTTGGAGCTGCTTTCCCCCTTCCCCCCTTGTAGTGAAGTTTATTAGCTGTCAACATGTCAAACTTCCACTTAGCTGGGCAGCTGTGACCAGCCAGACCCTGAGATCTGCCAGGAAACTTTAACAGAGCCATCAGCTCTTCACATGGGGAGGTTGTGGTCTGTGAACACCCAGGTGGGAGGGAGAACACCAAGACTTAGGTGAGTTCACCTCTCACTTGGTGAAGCAAAGAGAGGTGAGGGCAAGGAAGAAGCAAAGAGAGACAATCCCACTTATTTTTGTTTGTGATTATCCCAACGGGATTCACCACAGGGCTGTGGTGTGCACCTGATGCTGTAAGACAGGAGCACCTGAGCTGTGATCAGGGATTGTCCAGCCATGGCTGCCGAGCACACAAGTGGCCCTGGGATTCAGAGGGTGGGTGAAACAATGATCAGACACTGAGGAGCTGCCCTAAAGTGTCTTTTGTGATTATAGGTTACAAAATACTTCTCATATATCTGCCTTCCATTTTACACCTTAAGTTTTGTGGACAAGATGGATGGGTGGATGTTGGTGTGGCCCTTCAGAGGAACATAGAATGAATCCCAGAATGGTCTGGGTTGGAAGGGACTTTAAAGCTCATCCCACTCCACCCCCTGCCATAGGCAGGGACACCTTCCACCAGCCCAGGTTGCTCCAAGCCCTGTCCAACCTGGCCTTGGACACTTCCAGGGCTGGGGCAGCCACAGCTTCTCTGAGCCTCATCATCCTCACAGGGAAGCATTCCTTCCCAGTATCCCATCTAAATCTACCATCCCAGCTTAAGGCCATTCCGCCTTGTCCTGTCCATCCAGGCCCTCATCCAAAATCCCTCTCCAGCTCTCTTGGAGCCCCTTGAGGCACTGGAAGGAGCTCTAAGGTCCCCCTGGAGCCTTCTCCTCTCACCCCCAGCTCTCCCAGTCTGTCTCCATAGGAGAGGTGCTTCAGCCCTGAGACAGAACAAGAAACATCACAAAGTGTGGTGAACATTTAGGAGTTGAGAAAAGCCCATTTTTGCAAACACCTTTTTTTCTATCCCAGCAATGTCTGGCCGAGGAACCACAGGAAGATTTTGGTTTCCTGCTTGGAGAAACTCCCTCCTGTGGAAGGAATCTCTGTCCCACATGGCAGGGGTGGATGAAACGCCAGCATTTCCTGATTTTCACTCATCTCATCATCAGTTTTGTGTCATTTTAGAATTATCTTTATGCTGAGATGATCCTATCTGGACTATTTATTGCATTTTTAGGGTCTGAGGCTTCAAATGGTGCAGTAGAACATGATTTTACACAGGGGAAATTGGGGTATTTGTTTGGAATCTGTACTTTAATTACTCACTATCTCTTCCTGTTTTTGCAGAATACCAAGGTAGTCACAGGAAGACACACTTTACTTTCTTCCACTGATTGGATGGGAGGAATTTTTGACCTTGGAAAGTGGAGATGGTGTTGCTATGGAAACTAATAAGTCTGCTGCCATTCATGAGCTGCAGCACAGGTAAAATGTTCCACTATTAGTGTTTGTGATTGATAAATCTATATCAGTGTCATAATTCTTCAAGAAAGTAGAAGCAATTACCAAAACTAACAGGACTTGTTTGTATGAACTGGTGACTAAGGAGCTTTTCATTAGGACATGCTTTAATTTTAAACAACTCCTGGTTCTGCCTTTGAACCAGGAAAGCACGTTTCAAGATCATAAGAAAGGTGAAATACAGGTAGAAGCTTCAAAAATCAGTCTAAAATACAACTGTTACTTGGGTAACAACATCCATGAGCCACCTTTCTTGGCCACAACATCACCAACCCCCAGGTGAGCAAATGGAGCTGAACTGAAAACCAGCCCAGTTTGGGAGTGTTGAATAAGGACAATCAGAAGATAAATGCACAAAAACGCAAGAAAATCTTGCTGAATGCCCAAAGTAGATGTAAAGGTTTCTTTCTTTGCCTCCTGTTGGTGTGATGATAGAGCCTCATCCACCCACCCTGTCCCTGATCCAAGTGCTGGGCATCCTGACAGTGCCCAGGTTGGATCCAGAGGACCCAGGGTGGCTGGAGGAAGCAGGACTGTGCTCCCGCCTTCTCCTCCTTGAACATCCCCTGTGCTTAATTAAGATATCAACAGTTGGTAACATATTGTGAGGTAAAATGTTCTTTTCTGCCTGCCTGGGCGTTGCTCGCACCGAGGGTTTGGTATTCTGAGTTCACTCCTTTTCTGAACCTTTCTTCTAATTAAAAGCATATAACTTGACAATCCTGCTTCATAAAGCCATCTAAATGGGATTAACTCATGTGACTCATTACAGTCCCATCTGAAAACAGGCACAGAATGGCAACTGAACTCTTTGAGGTTATAATGAATTTGGGGATGAACTGACCCCTCACACTTGGCTGTGATAGAAACCATGACAACTGACTTTTGTCTACAATTAATGTATTGAACTCTAAATAGGCAGGATATTACTCATGTACTTACGAGGAAATTGTATTAAAGTGACCTCAAATGATACTTAAATTAATTATGTAGTGCATGAGTCAGCAGCTGTTTGAAATGAAGCGGCAGAGCAGAGTGCAGACTTCAGTAGTATATTAAAACACAATTTAAATTAAACTCGGTGCCATTTTATCTCAATGTGGAATGTAAATCTCGGGATAAAAAATGTAAATCTCAGGATCAGACTTTCCGTTAAATCAATACTAAATGCCCATTTCAGTAACAAACAATCAGCATGGTCAGGACTTCGTATGAAATTATTGTGATATATAAAAATATTTCAAGCAAGCAGTGGCTCATTTAAGCCCAGATTTGCTGAACTAAACACAACAAACACCTGTTTAGTGCCCCAACATTCCCTTTTATTTCCCAATTTCCCAATCTTTTAGGGTACAAGAATTCCCCCTATAATTTCTTGATTGCTTTAGGTTGTGAAATCGATGGTGATCCTGGAATATGAATCACTGGAGGAGCAGCACAGCCTGGTGATAGACAAGATATTTTTACACCCGTGTTTTGGAGCTCCAAATATACCCTGTTCCTTCAGCTTTTTTTTTCCCCACAAAGCTTTCGTTTTTCAAACTTTTTGTCATCTTCATCATTCTTGCTAAAGGATCATCTTTTAACCAGCCCAGTGTCCTGGGCCAGCTGAGTTAAAAGATCCTGGGAGCTCACTTCTACGTGAGCATGTTCAGGTTTTTTGAAGGCTTAAAAATAGATAAAAAATTACATATTCCATATTCCCAGGCACCAGGGGTTGATCACAACGGCCCTTTTGTCCTGATCCTGCTGTCAATTAAAGGAAGAGCAAAGTCTCCCACTGACTTCAGTGAGATAAGTTAATTTATACCTGGGTATAAATTAACTCCATTGATTTCAGTGGAGCTCTGCTGGTTTTCAGTACATGACATGCTGAAATATGTTTGATGATAACAGTCAAACTGCAGTTATGGGCAAAACTTCTTTGATTTATTACACGGATGGTTCACATCAATTTAGGAGTAACAGAACTGAGTGGGAAAATTAGGAACTAGTCTCAATGCTGAGCAGAGCAGTTCTGTGGGCTGGGATTTGGAAGGAAATTCAGGTTGTTAAATGACATTGGTCACTCATTTCTTCTTTGTTTCTGCCTCAGTTCTACCAGACATGTAGAATGAAAATGGTTTTGACCTATAAATTAATTTCAAATCTAAGGATTAAACGCCCTGTACAGGCAGAGCTGGGTATTATTACCCCCCAAAATGGTAATTCAATCGCTCAGAAATCAAACTACCCTCTATATTCTCTTTATGTGGAAAGAGCAATATTCCCTTCAACCCTTATTTTCCAGCAGAGCTTTTTTATGTGACTCAACAAGGGTCTTTGGGGTTTTCTTGCAAGTGCCGTAGGGGACAAAATAAAATAGACTAAAACATTCACAGTGACACAGCAAGGGAACAGATTAGCCTTTTTTTATTTCCATAACCCATTGCTATTTAAATGAGATAATCTGATCTGAGCACAACACCAGAGGCAAGAAGGGTGATGAAGATAAACTCAGAGATCATTACTTTAAATCCCGTGTACTTGCTTTGGGTATATATGAAAACCAGCTCCTGCTGCTGCTGCTGCTGAAATTTAAACATTATTTGATAGGAATATGTTAAGAAAGAGCACTCACTTTCTGGATTAAAGATCTAGACAGGATTCTGAGAAGTTGGAATGAACGGAACTGTCCAAATTGCTGAATAAAATCAAATCATTGTCTCTTCCCACCGAAACTGTCCCGAGTTTTCCTCCTATGGCTGCTCCTGGCTCCTGCTGTTGTGCGAGGTGGGTTGCCAGCAATATCATATTCAGGGAAGTTTTTATTTTAGGTTTTAATCTCATGTTGCTGCCTTAAGCATGCCTCTGACGCCCCTCAGACTGTTCTTTGGATGTGGGTTCCAGGTCTGGTTCTCCATCAGGCTGCACTAACAGTCCCCTCACCTCTGTCTCTCTGGTCCCTCCATTCTCTCCTCTGTCAATCAGGGTTTATGGATTCTGTTCAATGCTGTAATTCAGGGAATAATATCATCATAAATACATTGCAAATGCCATTTTTCTGCCCTTTTCTATCACCCAGTTTAGGAATGCAGGAGAAATACAGGTTGCAGAGCTTAGATAAGGAGAGACACAGTCACTGCTTGATTTTTCCAGGTATTGGGGTAACAAACATGTCTGTTGGTAGCTCCCTACTCAGCAGGATGTGTAAAATCCCAATTTACATCCCCTTCACTGTGAATATCTGAGCTTCCCTGCTTCCTTCTTCCAAATCTCCAAGGTTTCTTACTGCTCAGGAAGAGGAGGAGTTACCTTATCATTTCTGCAGTTTGTCTTTCTCCTGGACAGCTTTATCCAAATTTTCCTTGCCCCTCCCATTTCTACAGGGGAATGACACCTCTTCCACCTGGTTCCTGGTGGCTTCAAGCAAACACATGCACAGAGAGGTGACCTTTGCAACTGCCCTTTGCACTGCTGAGGGTCCTGACCCCATCAAGGAAACAAATGGCTTTTCTGGGGTTAAAGATAAGGAAAAAGAAAAATGTCAGTAAATGCCACCAGGCCCTTAAAATTACTACGGACAACATAAATGAGCCCAACCAGCCAGTCTGATCTGCATTTTGGAAATGAAGCAGTATTTTTTTACCCAATCCTTTGGCTTATTGCCTTCAAATCAGCTGAAGGTGCTACTGCAACCTCCAGGGTTGTATTTTGGCCCATCGTTTCGAAACTGCTAAACTGGAGAGAGAAATTCCCTGAAGTGAAGTGTCCTGGTCCTCCTTTGGGTCACAACGTGATGAATATTGAATACATCACATCCCACTCTCTGCCTGCAGTCTCTTGCAGATTTATTGTTGGCATAACAGCACCTTTAGGAAGGGAACAGCAGACCATATATTTTAAGACAAGTGACATCTTTGCTGTTTCTAACAGCAAATTGTGGAGATGAACTAGTCCAGCCTGGAAATGTTCAGGGTTCTCTGAAAAACCAGAGGCCTTCACAGACCTGCTGATGAGTCAGAGAACGATAATAATTAGTTCTCCCTTGGACAACATGGGAGTTCTCGTGATTTGGGGGAACAATGTCTTCTTAGAAAAACTTCTTAAAGACGTTGCTAATCACACCCCAGCTTTGCTCTCCTCCACACCCAGCTGGGATAATCCAGGGATGCTGAGGGAAGACACTGTCTCAGGAAGGTGGTTTCCTAAAGAAGAAGCTGCTTCTCCAGCAGCCAGAGGCCCTGGCACAGGCTGGTGTGGGCAGTGAGAGTGGGGGAAGAAGGTCTCTCAGGTGTGACCTTCATGCTCATCTTCCTCTGGTACCTCATTTGCTTTCCCCTTACAGGGAACAGATCAGTTGTGTGGGTCTGACATGGATCAGCAGCATCCTGGCTTAAAACTGGCATTCCAGGAACTTCCACACATATGTTCAGATACAAAAGCAAGACTTAATACTTACAGCATTACCAGGAAAAATATTATTAGCAGAAAAGACAAGAGAATGTGTGCACGGTGGAGGAAAAGACAACATAGATAGGAAGATAAATTAATGCATTTGTCTAATCCATCACCCAGCTTTGCAGGCATCACATTTGCAAAATATCATCCCAAATACTGCCTTAAACTGGAGAGTGGGTGAGTGGCAGAGAGTGAGCTGCTGGTCCCTGATCAGTTCTGAAAGGTCTTACACAGAGCTGGTCCCTCTGTACTTCATTCCAAGGACAAGAATGAGCACTTTCAGTACTTGAATTTGCTCTCTTTTATCAGAAGGAAAAACTGTTTCTAGCTCGAGGGCAAAACCCAGACAAAATAAGGCAATATGGCAGAAAAGTGAATCTCTGACCTCAGGGCAAGGTGACATAAAGGAGGAATCTTCTGGTGGCAGAGGGCTGTGCTTGGGAAGCAGTTCTGGCTCTGCCACTTGCTGGCCACTTGACCAGGAGGATGTTACAGAGCCTTGTGGAGTCTTCAGGTATTTCCTTCACTGCTGAATTCCAAGAGAGATATATTAGTTGCTCAGAGAAGCTGTGCCTGTCCCAGCCCTGGGAGTGTCCAAGGCCAGGTTGGACGGGGCTTGGAGCAACCTGGGCTGGTGGAAGGTATCCCTGCCCGTGGCAGGGGGTGGAATGAGATGAGCTTTAAGGTCCCTTCCAACCCAAACCATCCTGTGTTTCTGTGATGTTCACACCAGTTTGTGGCTTCAGCTGCCCTGGTAACGAAATACATGCAAAAAATGATACTAACCCCAATAAAGAAGTGCCAACCTGCATCAGGAGTGACCCTGAGAAGGGCTCAGCAGTGGCATTCTTGTGCCTGCTCAGATTCCAAGGGCAGCTGGATCACTTTGAAAAGGCAAGAATTAGGGCAAAGCTCAGCCATTCTGAAAACTTCAACCCTTGCATTTAGTGGATTTAAGTGGATTTGAAGCTTTTCCCTGAACAGACACAAACCCACCTCAAAGCTCTTGTTCTGAGTGGACAACAGAGCAACACTGCCATGTTTCCCAAGGAAACCACCTGCTGGACACAGGGAATCACATTTTATATTCCGTAACACGGGCTGGACTCATGTTAGAGGAGAATCTTCCTCATTATCCTTCATGTCTGAGAAAAACATCTTTTTTGAATTCCCCTGAGTGCCCAGACACGCGGTGAAAAGGAGGTTAGAGCTCAGGTGCTGCTTGGAGGGTGCACTTTCAAACTGGAGCTTGCATTGATTTAGCTGTCAGGAAGCTGGTATTTACAGTTCCTGAAGTTCAGTGGAGCATGCTGGAATTCATGGAAATCATTACCAGAGCTTTATGTTTTCTATATGGCTCTAGTGTATAAGTCTCCTCTATAGTCTGAAAGGCCTAACCTATTTTTACACTGGTTTGAGTAATTATTGCTTTCTAATCTCTTCAATTAGTTACTTTACATGATTTTTTCCCCCTACTATTTAAATTTTACATGGTTTTCTTCTGTTTCATATCAAGCCATTTCATCTCCCTCTACAAAAGGTTCATTAACTTTGTAAAATAACATCCTGGTACTTTAGAAGTCTTTTTTTTTCCTTTTTTTTTTTTTTTTTGCAACAGCTTCAAAGATAATTCAATTTTATTTTATTATCACTGCCAAGAAGTTGAAATTAGCAGGTGATTAAGCACTTCAAATATTTTGAGCTTTTTCTACTGTCAGCAATGGAAAATTTAAGTATAAAAAAATTAGGCTTGAGAAGGCCCAATAATATATCACTGAAACAGTTTAGTGAAGCACAACATTTTAAAGTAAAATTGCTGGGTTTAAGCAATAGCTTTGGATGTCTCACTTCACCCTTTCAGCTGGCTTTTAAGACAATTTGTTTGAGAGATCATTATTAGAGCAGAGCATTTTGTTTGGGAACGTTAAATTAATTCCACAGGGCTGGATTTTGAGACCTCCCCCCCATTTCAGAGCTGCTCCACCTTGAGCCAACATGTTGTGGTCATCAAAGACTTACAACAATCCCTTGGAGTTTCATAATCAAATCCAGCATATTTTTATCTTCATAACCGAAGCTTCAGTTAAAGAACTGACACACAAAACCCTCAGAATTTATTATGGTGAGAACGATGGACATGCAATCATAGAACAGTTTGGGTTGGAAGGGACCTTAAAGATCATCTCATTCCATGTCCTGCATGAAATGTTGAGAAAAGAGATGTCAGTGGGCAGCAAGAGCGAGAGGGATTTATCTTGTTTGCAGAAAACACACCTTGGAAATGCAAAAATAAAAATAAAAATGAAAAAACAAAGAAAATCTCTTTTCCTTAGAAACGGAAACCCAGCCCAAATTTTCCATGCTGTTTAAAATTCCCACCCAGCAGCAGCTCTGCACACATTAGCACGGGGGAAGATCTTGCCCACCAGCTTTCAGGAGCTGCAACAATATCTGCTGCTTCCGCGTAATCACGGGCTGATCATCCCTCGCATTGTTTGCAGAAGCTGGAAAATAAAACGTCTCTAGTTATTGATTTGCCACTTCTTTTTCGTTTAGAGCCCATTGATCGCTGTTTATGTGTGTGTGTTCCTTGTTGAGCAGGAATTAACATTGAAAACTTCTTGGAATTCACTGCGTTCGCACCCACTTGGCATTCCTGAGGTACCACAATCACTTTAACTGAGGGGGGGTGTGTTTCAAAATTCTGGTTCATTTTCTCCTCTGATCTCTTGGCAGCAAAAAAAGATTCCTGTACAAAATCCTTTTTTTTATTTATATTTTATTATTACAGTTGGCACTTGCCTTGGACAGAAAATGTGGTTGTCACGGAGTCTGAGCTCCCAGAGTGCTTTCAAACCACCCAGTATTATTTAGGCTGTGGTTCTGGTGCCTACATTACAAAAATAAACCTCTTAGGGATGGGAGGCATTTTTTTCATCACTGCCTGGAAAAGGAACTCTTGTAATTGCCACTAAAATTGCTGCTGGTGTGTGCCTGGGAAGGCAGCTCTGAGACACGTCCTGATCTGTAATTTCGGGAAAAATACGGATGGATTAGCCTAGTGGAGGCACGTGTAGGGGCTGGATGAATGGGAATATCTGAGATAGCCCTGAACCTGCTGCTATTTCCATCTGTAAAACACTTCTCTCCTTGCTCTTACATTCACATTCTAGAGTTTTCCTACTTCTCAGCTCCAAGCACAGTCAAAATCACATTTTCCAAGAGACTGGATCATAGTCCTTACCCAGCAAAAAGTAATGCAAACGGATTGGTTTTATTGACCTTGTGTTTGGTTTTCACCCTCCAGACCATCACTTTTCTGTATTTATTTCATTCATATTTAGGGTTAATAAAATTAAAAATTAAAAGCAATGTTTAGCTTTCATGGAATGACACAGTTCCAGGAAGTGGAGAGAAAACCCCACAGGTACCATGTCAGGATTTCTGTCAGTAATTGCTCGAGCTGATGGCACAGTTATCATAATTAGCATCCAAATAAGGCTCTCTGAGGCTTCTGCAGTAGTTAAGAGGGGGACAAGAGGGCAAGTTTTGAACGTGAAGGTGCAGTTCATGCAAGGAAGGGTCTGCAGTCCCTATTTTCCTGAGCCTCTCTCTGTGCAAAGCCCACCCAGAGGTGACAATCCCTGTCCTAACAAGTCAGCCTGAGGAGGACACTATCTAAGCCCAGGTTTGCAGGAGAGGCAAAATTATAGACTTTAATTATAATCTCTGTGCCTATATTTTGATGTATTTGATTTTTAAGCTCTTTTAGAATTTCAGCAATAGGATTTTTTTTTTCCTTTTGCATAACATAATGCCAGGGTATTTTGTCCTTTGTTCAATATTAATGCAAACTTTATTGTTCTATTCTAATTACAATCTCATTATTAAAGGGGCACTATGTTTTCCCCTGACAGATATTGCATCTCCCTGTTAGTGGATCTTGGTTATTCCACGCTAATCATTATTAATAATTTGTAGCAATTGGATTGGTATTAGAATATTACTTTGCTAAATCACTTTTGCTGCTAATTAAGGCACTATCTGTGACATTGTTTAGCTCCAAACATCATGTTCCTGCTTTTCAGCCCGCTCTAATTACCTGTAACTCATTCATTTCTACCTATAAGTCAGGTCTTTTAATCCACACTTCTGAGCTTTGCCGTGGTGGGAGCTGCTGTTGGCGGGAATGAAAAGCTCTCGTGGACAGAGATATTTGTAATGACAAATTCACCTCTCACTGCAGCTCCTTAGAAACAGAATAATTGCACTTGATGGTTCCAAACTGGACACATTAGAGGGAGGAGGGTTTGGAGGGAAAAGTGAAAGATTACTGAAGTCATCCAACTATTGGAGGCACCAGTGAGGAGAGTCAGCGTGGCTTTGAATTGCCATCTGCCCACAAAGCTCTGTGAGATCAGATCTGTCACACTCTTTCCCGGGATAATATTTTTTTTCTGAAGAAGCAACATCACTTCATTATTTGCCCGGGAACATTATTCACTTTGGCTGCCAAACAGAGAGAATACACACAAAGGTCATGCTTGAGTCGGGAGTGAGAACTCACATTAATGGCCAGGGGGCTGCTTGGAGCGTGTCTGGAGAGAGCAGGGTTCTGTTTCAGTGACAGGACAGCTGACATACCCTGTATATTGCAGACATTTGGCACAGATGGAGGAAAATCAAAACCACTCTTTCTGTGCAATTCTTTATGTAGGTGCTTTAGTGGAGTGTAAAAAGGTGTAACGGGGTGGTGGATGTTTGTGTGAAATTGCTGTGCTGGAGCTTTTATCATAAAATCTTTCTTTGGTCGTAAAATCATAGAATGAGGGAACGGTTTGAGTTGGGAGGGACCTTAAAGACTGTCACATCCCACCCCCTGCCACGGGCAGGGACACCTTCCACCAGCCCAGGTTGCTCCAAGCCCCGTCCAACCTGGCCTTGG
>JAWMRA010000023.1:2423123-2433486 GCA_035584735.1 Pseudotriccus pelzelni | reverse complement strand
CCTGGCCTTGGACACTTCCAGGGATGGGGCAGCCACAGCTTCTCTGGGCACCCTGTGCCAGGGCCTGCCCACCCCCAGCTCTACCAGCAGCTGTATCCTACAGAATCAGGTTCTGAGGCAGGCAGGGATTCAGGCACTCCAACATCCCTGCAAAGCCAGGGGGAGGTTATTTATAAGCACTGATCTCCTCTAGGGGTACAGCGTTTGCCACAAGATTTCCTTTAAAGCAGATGCAAAGCTCGTTATCATTTGGGAGAATTGTCTGGGGGAACAGAATTGTCTGGGGGAACAGAATTGTCTGGGGGAACAGAAGCACGTTATCAAATCAGAGGACATTGTCCTTTGGAATTGGCCTCTCTTTTGTGGAATTGCTGCGCGCCCTTGGCCAGCCTGGGGTTTGTATTGTTTCACTACCCAGGCTGAGCTCCTCCCAGACCTCAGGACAGTCTCCATCTCACAGACTGTGCCCTGAGCTCACCCTGGAAAATGACTTTGTAGTTTAGACTAAAATCTACTAAACTCTGAGTCACGTGCTCAGAGGGCCTTCCCCCCAACCCCAAAGTGATTTATAGAATGCAATTTCTTCATCCTGTAATATTGCCTCACTTCATACACTTATGCCAAACAGGTTTTGATGATTTATTACTTTTCCTGCAGCTTAGAAAAAAAAAAGTGTATCAATACAGGCAATGACAACAAAACTGCAGGGGTTAATCTCTAGTAACTCCTTGTTGAGCATTAATCAGATTCATGTTTCAGTCATATTAGTCTAAAACTACTGAAATCACTGATGGTATAATGCAACTTAAATCAGAATATAACATGATACCTCCAACTACTGTTTCTATTTAAATTGATTCTGATTTACAGTGAATATAGTAGAAATAAAAGAGGTTTTTTCTGTGTCTTTCTAGTAAACATTTGTGGGTTTGCACAACACAACTGGTTTGCTCTAGGCCAGAGAAAATGTAACCATTTCTGCAATAGATATTGAATTCATATTTGCCTGACAAGTGACCTTATCAGCTATAACTTGTCATCTCTTAATTAGTCTACATTTATTTTATTCACTCAATTAACCCCCAGCCTCTCCAGGAGATAAGCTGATGATACACCAAAGTGTGTGAGTGGTGCTGCAATTAAATTGGTGCTGCATATGCACTGCACACATTTGCCTCAAAGAAAGGTAAAGCTCATTAATATCCCTCCAATCTGGCTGCAAACTGAAATGGTTTTTATTGCCAGCAATGCCACTGACTTGCAAGAGGAACAGCAGTGCCTTGTCTTCAGAGAATTTAGGAACAATCACATTAGACTGAGTGCACAGTGAGATTTAGAGACCAGCAATATTATTAAATCATATCTTATTCAATCTCCATGTTATTAAATGACATGGTTTTATAATTGCTCTTGGAAGTTTCCTTTTCTAGCAAATCATAAACAAGCGCCCCCTCTGAAATCTGAAGGCACCTGAAGTTTGTCTGGATTCCAGGTTCATTTTTGCTTCCATACTTATTGTCATGCCTTTTCACGATGGAATGTTTAAATTGATAATTTCTGGAAATGGACAGAAGTACAACTTCAGGAACTGGGTAAAGCTGCATTTCTACACCTCCAAAGACATAGATCTGCAGATTAAAAATTTTGAATTGAATTTCTTCATGACACAAATGCCCAAGTCCTTAATTTTAAAAAAATATCACTGTGTTTTACAGATCTGAAAGGTCATTTGTGTGGAAAAGAGTGAAATCCTATGAGTAGAATCCAGCCCGATTTACTTTTTGTGCCTTAAAATAACTTGGGTTTATGGTTTAGAATAAAAGGTCTAAACCCCATGATTGGAAAAATCAACAGAAATTAATTTAAATTTTAAGGAAACCTCACCTGAACCAAGATTTATGTGCAAAATGCTGCCTTGTGCATACACATAATTTACAGGGAGAAGCTGAGACAAGAGCATTTTTGTGAGTCCAAAGGTGGACATTCATTGCAAATCAAAACAATAAAAGAGCCATATGTTGTGTTGCCCTGAAATTTTACTTAAATATCTGTGTATCTTTCAAGATATTAGGGATGGGAAAACAGAAACATGAGGAAAATAAACGTGTTGAAAGAAGACATGTTGTAAACTCAGTTGGATACAATTATTGAGGAGAGGGAACATGTAATATCCTACTTGTTTTGCTTTAGAACTCTGCAGTCTAAACCTGCCTAAATTAGAGCAGCATCTATCACTGATTATGTCATTCCCAGAAATATGGCCTTCAGCAGGTTTGTCATAACTCTGCTGGTGATGCTCCACACGGGCACGGCAACATCAGTCACGATGATACAATTTCCCAACCACTACAAGCCAAGCAAATATGTTCCCAGCCTTCTGGGATGAGCTTTCCTGGAGATGGATGGCACCCGGCTGTGATGGATGGGCTGGAAGGAAGCAGTTCCTCAGCCCTCTGTGGTGCCTTTCCACTGGTGTGATCAGGATCCCTAGGGAAGGACAGGGAATTAAACATCGAAATCCCACTGAAATCAGGGGCTGCCCCATCCCTGGAAGTGTCCAAGGCCAGGTTGGATGGGCTTAGAGCAACCTGGGATAGTGGAAGGTGTCCCTGCCCATGGCAGGGGGTGGAACAAGATGGTCCTAAAGGTCCATTCCCACCCAAACCATTCCATGATTCAATGACCAAGAGCCTGAATTCAAGTACCTCTCTTTGTCTTTACAACCTGAAATTCTCCACCACCTCCATCTCTTCTGACTTAGTTTTATTTCTAATATCATCTTTACATTATTTTAGCTTGTTGGATTCTGCCCTTACATATATTTTTGTTTTCTCTTTGCCTGTATAACATTTATCTGCTCACATTTCCCCCATAATTAAACACTCTCTACTCCAACTCGAGCGATGAGAAGCAGCTCCTGCATCGAGTGTCCTCCTCCTTTGTCACATCACAGAATCAAACCACTTCCCTTCTTTTATTTTTTTTTTCCCCAGATCTGCTTCAGTTTGAATTTCACTGGTGGCACAGATGAGACAACTAATCCAATTTCCCTCTATGCAGAGAGTCCTTTTGCACTTCTCTCTGCACTTCTCCTTTTTCCCTGAATAGCCGTCATTTAATGCCCCGTTATCTTGGATGGCACTCATTTAGTGGTTTATTAAGCAGTAATTCAGCAGCCTGTTATCAGTTCCTACTAGAGCCTGGAAAAAATATGCCATCCAAGCACCAGAGATTTCTGCAGAATTACAGCGATTTTGGGATTTTTGGATTAGGGAAAAATTACCCAAAAGTAAGAGATATGAAATGTTTTCCCTGCATTTCATTATTGGCCCTGTGCTAAAGCTCCCATCGGGCTGCTCCAAATGGAGATTGCCTGATCCTGTTTCTGGTGCAAGCCCAAGCTGTAAAATTCTACAAAAATCACGGAGGACACAATGGACTGTGAGGTCCTAAACCTGGACTCGGTTCTTGTGCCTCCACTCATGTCCTTCCTGAAAATTTCCTGATGGGGAGAAGGCACAAAGCTTAGATTCATTTTTTGGAGCTTCTTAAAAATCAGGAAGTTTAAGTGAAGTAAAGGGTAGGAACCCAAGCGTGCCCTAAGCATTAAATACAGGAGCAGCATAGAGGGGTCAAAGGAAATCCCAGCTGGAAAAAATGGGTTTGCAAAAGAATTTTGATGATATCAGAGGTAAAGGCTGGATTGGAAATGACAGCTTTTAAGATATGCATGAAAACAGAAGGGTTTTTTTATTGATAAATCATTCCTTTTCCTCCAAATTGCCAGATTACAATAAATAATGAAAAAGGAGCGGGGAAGAAGGTGATGAGGTAAAAGGAATGAGCTAAAGAGGTGGTGAAGTAGCTGAACTGACACAGGCCATGGAACAGGTACCACAGTTATGAAAATCGCTTATAAAAGCACTTCTGGTTGTGTTTTCCCTCTGGAAACACGACCAGGAGATACAAGAGGACAAACCCACACAAGGTTCCCCCGCGTGTCCTGTCATCCCACACTCCAGAGGCTCTTCCATGGAGCGAGAGCCTCGGAAAGGATTAACAGGGGCACCTCAAATCCCTGCATTTTGGGCTGCTGCTGTTTCTGTTTAGCACTGAAATGATGTCGGGCATCGACACCAGGAGGGGAAGGGACTGCCCTGAAGGGATAATCCACTTTCCCAATATTCCCTGTTTTTTCCAGACTGTTGACATACCAGCAGCTTTTCCCCTTTCCATGCCCCTGGTTCCCAGTTTCCTGCTGATCCCTTTCCTTCCCACCTCTGCTCCAAGGCAGAATTTCAGCGCAGCCTTAACATTCTTCCCTCCTTCCAGCTGGGTTTTGTTTTGCTGTTTATGCTGTCATTTTTTTTTTTTATTATTTTCTTTTTTAGAGACTGCATCAGATAAAGGTCATTTTTACTTGAATGGAAAAGCACAGTAATTTTGACAGTGAGACATTCCCAGCTTGCTGTACATCAGAACTGTTGATATTAGATCCTTTAGAAGAGAGAGACCAGAGACAAAAAATTGCCTGAGCAACTCAACTGCCAGCAGTTATTTTCCCCCCAAAAAATAAGTATTTACCAGGTTATGCCTGCAGCTCCTGCTAAATTTTAGGATGCCATTACTGGAAGGACTTTAACTTCATTTGTGTTTGCTGTGAAAAAAAAAAAAAAGATCATCAGGAAGATATTAAACAGTCACAAAAGATGACGGTTTCAAATGGAGGCTTTTGGCTGATCTATAATCATTTGCTTTGGCAATTTTATTTGGGAACATTAAGGCTGATGGTTTACACTGCGTTCCTAATTATTGCTGAAATATTGTGCTGAAATGCAGAAAGCAGTGGGTTAGTGGGGTTTGCAATGTTCTAACTGGGTTTTAATCAATGAGTGATAATGATAGCTTGTGTTTTGACTTTCCCTGCTTAATTGCCAGCAATAAAGCAGATCTTCATTGATGATGTTCAGCAGAGTTCACGTTCATTCATCTCCCTTTATTCTGGTTATTTTTAAAGTGCCTGGGAGCTCTCGGTGCCAGAGACAATAACAAAATAGCCAACGTTAATTATATTTCGCTTGCTTAGTATTTTCCACAACAGAGGGTGATGATGCCCTTTCTGGGGAGCTTTTGTACCTCCCTGTTTTCTGAAATGCAGCAGGTGTCCAAAGGTAAAGCTACATTCCATGAAACCCCAACCAGATTTTGCTGTTTAAATCACTGTTTTCTTTCGGCTGCTGCTGACAGTTGTGAATTTTTTTTGCCAAGATGCCAAAACAATAATTACACAGAAATATTCCAAGAGTGAGGCAGATCTGCAGGTGCTGCTGGACAGGAAAGTTCATCTCATCAAAACAACCCCACCAGGTCTGATCTCCCTCATACCAAGGTTAGATCTTCACTGGCCAACAGTCAATTTTGCAGAAGGCTATATCTTATTTTCGTTCAAGAAAAATCTTTTTTTTCCTTTAAATTGAAGTTCTAAATTTAGTTTCAATCTATTAAATGGATGTCAATACTGTGATGACAAATGTATGTAAATCAGGCAGTCAAGACAATAAATATTTTGATAATATCCTGCCTGAATAATCTAATTTAAATCAGGACCTGCTAGGTTGAAAATGTTATAAATACCGCTGGCATTCCTCTTCAATTACGTGTAAGAAAATAAAGACCTTTTTAATCTTGCCTGGATCATTGCTTAAGATGATTTATTTTCCAAGATTTTCTTCCCAAGTTATCAATCATCCACAAGCAAGAAGTAGGTGGCAGCCTGAAATTTCTATATCAGATCTTTCTGCGACCTGAGGATTTTTCTTGTTGGGGGAGTAATTTCTGGGTTGCAAAAAGAAAGGGTGTCCACATGTTTTTCCATTATCTTCACGATCTCAATTATTTCTGAGTGTTAGTCTGGAATATGAACCTTTCTATCTCCATATAAAATCATTTCTTATTCCAAAGTGGTTGGATATTTGCTGCAAAATACCTGCCTGACAGTGAGGCAGCTGCCAGTAGCTTCTGCACGTGGAATTTGCACAGTTCTCCAACACCAACATATTAGACCATCCATTATAATTTATTACACAGCTCAGCCAACATAAACAGAAGAGCAAAGAGAAATTATTAGCAGAGCTCTTCCCTCTTTAACTACAAGTGTGGAATAGCTTGTAAAAATGTATTTGCACTATATATTTATAGACAGTATAAGATAAACACAGGTTGTGTTTTACGCATTTCACCCACAGGGAAGTCTAAGGAAAAATGGAGTATCAGTTGCTTAGGGTTGTTTCAGTAGAAGTTGATCCAGTGGAGCTCAGGAAAGGTTTTCACTGATTTCAAAGCACTTTGGCTCAGTGTCTGCATAGCAAAAGCTAAAAAAGCAAAATTGATGGGGCATGAAACTGAATCTACTGAAATTGTGAGCCAAGCTTAGCAGCCATTAGGCCTCTGAATACCTTAAATACTGAAATTACTAGGAAACTGAAAAAAAAAACAACAAAACCCCAAAATAAACAAACCTAACCAAAACAAGGCGTTCTAGTGAGTAGGTCTGTATTTGATCAGTGTTTCTCCAACAGATTCACTTCCCAAGTCTTTCTGCCTCGGGGCAGGAAAAGAAGTGCCATGGAAGGTGGTAAAGATTTGTGTGAATGAACTTCAAGGTGAAAGGGCTTGGCAGTCCCAGACACCTCAGGCTGCCCAGGAACAGAATGGAGGAGGAATAAGGCATTTCAGCCTCCTTGAAACCCCTCAGAGGGTTTATTTTAACACAGAGAAATGGAGAAAAGAGGGACAGAGCCTTTAGTCCCCTTGACTTGCTGAGGATCTCCAGGAAGGAGGGGATGGAGCAATTCTCTTTTGTTTCCCTCTGCATCCAGAGCCACTGGATGGAAGTGTAGGGCTGCAACAAATGCCATGAAAAGACTCAAATGAGGGTGGAATGGACCTTAAAGGCTGGAAGAATTTCCCCCAAATTTTCTTTAGTTTTTGCCTTGTTTTATGTACAAGCAGAACTGCAGTTGATCAGGTTGTCCTGTGCCTGCTCCAGTCAGAGTTTCACTCTCTCCCCCTCCACAGAGCAGCTCTCAACAGTCACAAGGAAATTCTGGAGCCACCACACAAAACCCCAGAGCTTCTCAACACCAGCAGTGGCAAAAATTATCTGAGCTTCATTAATCACCATCCTCTAAGATGGCAAAGCACAATTTTGCACCGAACAAAGGTAGAGAGAAACAAAGTGGTGGGTTTATTTAAGTGGCAGGATATTAAATGATATAGCTGTTATCTTTTTCCTGTATTATAAATTATCAAATGAAGCCTTCAGCCGGTCTGGCGGCGGTGCCAAATGAATATTACAGCAGTATAATGCAGCAAACAGGATCTGCCACTGAATCTGGGGCTCACTTAGAACTGAAATTACAGGGAACCAAATGTTTGTGCAGTAGGTTGGGAAAGGTTCATTGTTATTTATTCCTCTTGCCTGACAACACAAAAAATTTAATGAAATTAGGAAATAAGGAAGGGGGCACATCAGGGTTAGGGGACATCAGAAAGGCACAGCCTTCCAGCTTCCTCAGGGATGTTTGTCTCCATAATTAGGTGTCTGTTCCACAAAGTTCTCAAACTGAAAGACATGGCCAAATTCGTGACAGAAAACAAATCACAAATGAAAAGCTGATTTCCCCCTTTTATTTACCTTGTCTACATCTGGCACAGTAGGACAAAACCACCAGAAAATCTTTTCATTAAGCCAAAAAAAGAAATTGGAGCACTGTTACTCACATTTGTTTATTTTTAAAGAAATGATTACATTATTAATACAGATGACACATTTATAGTCCCTGCCCTGAGTCAGGCTGTGGTGCCTTTCCACACATCCTCACAGTGAATTGTTCATAAATCCGTGCTCATCTCTGGTGTAAATCAGTGCAGCTCCACTGAATGCTCTCCAAACCCATTAGGAGCAATTTTCCTTCTCTGCAACTTCGACTCCTGCTCTGGAATCTTCAGGGAATATCTGGAGGGTTTGTCTGCAACAGAGTATCGTGGAAATCTGAATTAAGAGCCTGATTGCTGAATTCAGGGTGATGTTAAGAGAAACACCACATTTTGGCATTTAGAGATCTCTCATTAATTACTTTGGAATCAGAATGTGTGTATCTGTTAGATGGGTGATAAATTCCCTGATACCCAATTATATTCACAGAAAGTACTGAAGCAATACTGCTTATCATAATAGTACAGTTAAAATATGTTGGAAGCATCAGATTTTGACAAAATCTTTTGTCACTCTATATATTTAATTGAAAAAGGCTCATAATTCTCAAGAAAATGGTAGTTTTTTGCATAATACTTCCTTAATTATTACCTGTGATATATTATACCCTAATTTTATGTGCTAGAGTCTGACAATGGCTGGTTATGTAAGTAATTAAAGCAATATTTTATAATTTTATTGTTTGTTTTCGCATTCAAGACTTCAGGAAATTGTGCAGTCAGTTCTTAACTTGAGCATGTTGTTTGCCACAGAACCTGCACCACACACAGATTCTGTTTGAATAACAGGGAAAATATTGGGATATTTGACTAATTCCTCAAGGGATAAAACTGAGGAGATACAGAGTCTTTTTCAGTGAAAACATTTAAAATTTCAGTGCCATTCACCAGGGCTGGAAGAGCCCTAAATGTTTCTAGTCTTCTTATTTTCCAGATCAAGGAAGGGGTACTTCCATCAGCCTGCTGAGGTCCAGATGAAATGGCCTTAAATTGCACCAGGGGAGGTTTAGATTAGATATTAGGAGAAATTTCTCCATGGAAAGGGTTGTAAGGGCTTGGAACAGATTTCCCAGGGCAGAGGTGGAGTGGCCACCATTGGAAGTGTTCAGAAGCCACGTGGATGTGGCACTTGAGGACATGGTTTAGTGGTGAACACGGTGGAGGGTTGGATTTGATGATTCAGAGGGATTTTCCAGCTTTGATGGTTCTCTGAATCTCTGGTTCTCTGAAAGAGGGACCTTGCACCGTTGGCTGTCACTTCATAGGCAGCTTCATACAGAAACCCCGGGCTTGAGCACCAAACTCCAATTTATTACTGAGCTCCTCTGTCTTCAGCAGTGCCGGGACTTCAACCCCTGCACCTCCTCAGTGCCTCCCCTTCTCCCCACATCACAGGGAGAGAGGTGTCTGCCTGGGTTTGGTGTCTGATAACAGAGACGACGTGGAATTTCACCACTCCATCCAATCTGACTCTTTCAACAGAAGCTGCAACTTGAAAGGAGCCCTGTGGCTCTGGAGATCTGCACATCAATGTCTGCAGGGAGAAAACACACAAAAGCCCAAGGCCCTTTGGGGAAATCCTACAGGTTTTAGGTTGCTTCTGCTCAAACCTGTACCATCGAATCTCCCTTTCTTTGTGTGTCTCCTGCTTCACTCTCTGAGCTGGATGTCAGTGAGAGGGAGAGGAGGGGAGCCTGTCTCCTGCTGCCTGTTCCATTGACAAGTTGTTTTCCTTTTCACAGAACACTTTCGTGACCTTTTTCTGCTTCTTCTTTCCCCATTTCTCTTTCAGCCTTAATATTTGATTCCTCGAGCTGTCGTGTGTTACTTTACTCGGGGTCTCATCCACTGCCTCTCCTTTTGCTTCTTTTAAAAGTCCTCGAGCTCCCCTTTGATGAGGGAAACAATCATCCTGTTCTGCTCTTGACAAGATTCAATCAAAAGCCCCAGTGTTATCTGCAGGGAAAGACTCCATGACATGGACTCTATAAACTCCCCCTCTTACAATTAAAAATTACCAATGACTTCAGCTGCGAAGAAAATTTAACAGATTTTGAAGGAATTTGGATTTTTCATAACTTTTCTGTTGTCATGAGGAGTAGGAGGTGTCTAACTCATCTGTCCCATCCTTTTTGTTAGAACTGACAGGTGTTTTACTATCCAGCTGATTTAAAAGAGGCCTCTTAATCAGGTGTCAGCTTTGGCCCATAAAGTCATATTAATGTTTTGGATCAGATATGAAGCTCTATCTAAGGCACATTAAGAAAGATTCATTAGGAACTCACTACCCCTGGAATTTACAGCCTTCCTGGCACTTAATAGCCTGGATAAATTCCTCCTTATCTGATTTGCTTATATGAATTATAGCAGTTTTGCATTTACAAGCTTTTTAGAGCTGGGATCTTACTGTTATTCTGGTCTCCTTGTGATCTTCCATGAGGATTAACTGATACAGTACACGTAGAATCATGGAATGGTCTGAGTTGGAAGGGACCTTAAAGATTATCCAGTTCCATGGGCAGGGACACCTTCCACCAGCCCAGGTTGCTCCAAGCCCCGTCCAACCTGGCCTTGGACACTTCCAGGG
>JAWMRA010000023.1:2392570-2423023 GCA_035584735.1 Pseudotriccus pelzelni | reverse complement strand
CCTGGCCTTGGACACTTCCAGGGCTGGGGCAGCCACAGCTTCTCTGGGCACCCTGTGCCAGGGCCTGCCCACCCTCAGAGTCTTCACCTTCCCAGGCAGCAGCACAACCCCTCTCTGCATGAGCCCAAGGGGGAGAAGAACAGCCCCAGCCCAGCACTAATTTGGGATTCTCCAGTGCAAGATCTAAATTGTTCTACACCCCCCAGGGCTCATCACCTCGGAGCGAGGAGCTCAGCTCCGCAGAACATCAGCAGAACATCCCCAGCTCCACAGAACGTCAGCAGAACATCCCCAGCTCCACAGAACATCAGCAGAACATCCCCAGCTCCACAGAACGTCACGGCAAGAGAAATGGTCACAGGAACGTCAAATATCGCAGACTTTGGAGCTGTCAGCCCAGCAGAGCTGTCCTTTTCTGGTCCTGGAGCAATGAGTCCTCCTGAGTTTGGCCACTTGGAGCTGATTCACCCAGGCCAAACCTAAAATCTTCCTCTTCAAATTTCTCTGGTATTACTCATTAGTTTGGGATAATGGTAATTAAAACTCCACCTTGCAAAAAAACCATAACAGGAAGGAAAATCTGCGGTAGGAAAGGGATAAAAGTCAGCTGGTTTATAATATTGTTCCACTGAGTTGTCTATACACACCCTGAGCCTGGGGCTGGGCCAGCCTAAGTTGCTCTCATGCTGTGATAACTTTGCATTTCCAGCTGGGCAGAAACCTCAGAAGGAGCTGAATCTGAAGCCAACCCAGAGCTGGACAACAGGAAAGAACAGGGAGAAGGATTTGGCTGGAAATTAAGTTGATTAAATGTGAATTGTGCTTTTTCTCCTCCTTGTTTGGATGAGACAATGGATAAACATTTCAATATTTATTGTGGCCAACTGAAACCTCTTTAAATACATTTGATGTGAATATCATAGCCTGGTATAACTCACCACTGCCCTCAAAGCACTGTCATCTCCCCTGCTGATGCATAATTATAGAGAAAACTCCTCTTCCATCGACAGCGTGTTAATCTCTGCATTGGCTGAAGACAATATCATGTAATGAATGAGGGAACGTTGATTCCTTTTCATCCTTTGCATCTGAATTCAGGCTGGCATAATTATGGTCTTTATGGTGATCAAACTGATTTGGTATCATAAAAAAGTACAGTTTAACTTCTTATAAAACATCTCATAACAAGAGTTTATATTTGCTTTCCAGCCCCACGCTGAGGATTCGCACAATTTTTGTGTATAAAAATGAGACATTTAATAAAATATTCCAAGAGATTTAAAAAAAAAATCTGAATTATTTAAATCTTTAAAAAAATATAAACAGTCCTACAAAGATTCATTTGTCATATATATCTCTGGAGAAATCATGGGGAGTGTATTGGATCTGGAGAATGAGGCAGAAATATAGGGCTATTCTCTATAGGAAACACAAAAGGATGTGTCAGGAAATTAGAAATGCCCAGCCTGACCTTTTCTCTAAATAAGAGATGGACTCCTAGGACACCACTGGCTCTGAAAGTGCACATCATTCCTCACAAATTTGGTGCTATATAAGAAAAGGATATTAAAGAGAAAACAAACTGATAGCAAGAAGGTGCCTTTGCTGAAATTCATGGAGAGTATTTTTGTGATGGGGACTGTGACACTGGGGAGGAGCTGTTTGAGCACATGCAAAATACTGTGTCCTTTTTCACACATGAAGGGTCTCCTGTGTTAAGGACATGGAAAGGGGATACAAGAATTAAGATGTTCAGTAGTCTACAAATGACAGATGGGTTGAAATTCCATTTAACACAAAACATGGGAAATTAATCCCAGCTTTACCTAAATATTTACATTTTTATGAGATGAAGGAGGGATTTTTATGTACATCAGGCACCTCAGCCCTGGCCCACCCAGCTACACGGATTTAAAATGTGGAATAGTCATCTCTGGGTCGTTTTGATGCTTCACAAAAGCTTTTCTCTGGGAAGGTAACGAGGACTGAGGAAATTAACCCAGAAGGGAAGAAAATTCCTCCCAAAGAAAAGACAAGTCAAAGGGTCAGTTGTAAAATCATTGAAAAAGGAAGTCTTCAAACTTGTCAAGGGATTAAGACCAGAAGAGTAGCAGGAAAAAATCCCCAAAAACATTATTTAACTATACCCAGCCACCAGCTCTGAGAGCTGTTCTGCTTTGTCCCCTGGTTTGCTGAACAAATGGTCCCACACCAAGAAAGACTGCCATGAAAAACAGAAATAGTTCTAGTTTGCTTTACAATCCATCATTCCAGCTTGCAAGTATGAAATGAAGGTTAATTATTTAATGCCATTTATTTTTTAAAAGGACCCAAAAAGGAAGGGGGGGGGGGGGAAGAAGCCCCAAACCCAACAAGCAAACAAAAAAAACAACTGAATAAAAACCCAGTGAACAAACCCAAACCAAACCCTGACAGCAGGCCACTTAAAGTATATAAAATAATGTATCAAAGGATGTGAAGGGTTGGAGGAGAAGGAGGTGACTGATTCCATTAGACTGTGATGTGACCAGGGAACACCAAACACAGAAACCCCAATTCCACCCTGTCCTGCTGCCAGTTGTTGTCTAAAGAACAGCTTCGAGGTAGATGTGGATATTTAATAGTTGGCCTCATCACTTCCATGGAAAATATGCAGAGGAGCCAATCTTCACTGTCACCCGCAAAATAAATCACCAGCACCAGGGATCTGTGATTTTATTATCAATCAGCCTTGAAATATTTCCTCCTTAACAGTCAAATGTCTGGAGGTGGATCCTCAGCTGAATATCAGAGCAGACCTTCACTTCTGACTGAGAGCAAAGGACTCCAAAGGACAATTTTATGTGTAAGGACACACTAAAGACACCTAATCTGAAATTATTGTTTTCCTTTCACAGGGGAAAAAACCCTTCATGGTCCTATTTTTATCCAAGAGCCATATGATATCACTTATTCCATGGGCTCAGCAAATCCAGGGATCCTGCTGAACTGCACAGCTGAAGGAGATCCACCCCCACACTACAGGTGAAGTCAACTTTGGGAAAGTCTTGTCTCCCTGTGAACCTTTGAGCTGGGTTTTAGTCAGGAGTAAAGAGTTTTATGTCCCACGAAATGTACGGAGCACTCCCAGCAAGGGTGTTCACAGGTAGACCAAATTTAGGGAAAAACATTTTGTCTGGTCCTGCTGCTAAGAAAATTCACCCAGGAAAAAAAAAACAACAAAACACCACAGCACTGAAAATCATCCTCAAAGTGTTTTAAAATACACAAAGTTAATTCCGAATCCACAGAACAGCTGGGAAAAAAGGGGAAGGTGGAAGCACAGCACATGTGTATTTGATAAAGTCTACGGTGACTGCAAATGACACCACATATGTTTATAATCCCTGCATAAAACTGTAGAATGATTCCCAATAATTCCAAAATACGGTTGTCTTATTCCTAGCCTTGAAAAACAAATTGCAGCCCTGCTCTGATGTCCTTGTTCACTGAAATTCCTTGGCTTATTGCAGGTTCTGCTTAAAAAATGGGGTAGAATTAAAAACTCCTTCAACCTCTGTTGTCTTGTTCATGGTCAATAGTTTTTAAACTTCTTATTTTCTTCCTCAATGGAAATGTTGTATATTAAGGGGGGGTTTACAAATCTTTTTCCCAATTACAAGAAAGCCTCAGGTGACTTTGCAGGACAATTGCATTTGAATACAAATAATCTAAGAAATGCAATGAAACTTGGGAACTGATGAATTCAGCATCAGAATATTGGATATTTTTTAAATTTAGGTTCTGAAACAAGTGGTCCTATAACAGAGGGAAGTATTTTCCAATGGCTGCATGAAGAAATTCAGGAAAATATGGAGGTGATCCCTGCCTTAACAGGGCTTTGTTAAAATATCCCTAAAATAACTCTTCAAAGAATTCTGTGTATTAGTAAACTGCAAAACACACAGAGTCATTAAATCATTGCCTACCCCATGAATTCATTAATTCCCTTCCTTCGGTGATGTAAACATATTAATTAGGAAAAAGCCCACACCAGGAGATGAACCCCTGATCTATATGCAAAGTTTAATAATCATTGTACCATGGTGATTAAAATGATTATGGGGATACTGTGAAGAATTCATTTGCAGCAACCAAGCCAGTGTCTTTGCATTTGTTTGGAAAAACAATTATAGATCTTAATTGGGAGCCGTGTAATGATGACAGCAGTTATTTCAGTGATTGATTCTGAAATTAAAGAGAACTGGCAAACTAAATACCAGAATCTCTCAGATTAGAAAATGGAAAGCTTTAGACAGTATGAAGCATATGGAAATCCTGAAATATGGCAAAATCCTGAGGCTGGCACGGAGAGCACACTCATGGGGAGGCACCTGATAAGATATTCCTCATCTTTGAGTTAAATTATTAAAAAAAAAACCAAGCCCAAATAACCCTAAAACAACAGCAAAACCGACTACAGCAAAACACAACAAAGAAACAGAGCAGAGGCACAGAAATGTCAAAACCGGCTCCTGAGCAGCGTGACCGTGCAGAGGGAGGGCTGGGGCTGACGGAACTCAAGAGCTCCGCTGGACATCCAGGGCAGATCCTCCAGGAATACACTCATCGTGCAGGTTGCCTTCGGTTTGTTACCTGGGGAAGCTGCCACCACTGCCAGGAGCTCTGCCAACAGCCACAAATCGGCAGTTTTTATGCCGTGATCCTTCACATAGTCGACAAGGAGCGGCTTGCCCTTGGTTTGGGCACTGCCATAAACCCGAACTGAGCCACTGGCAACTCTTGTGTGGGGTTTTCATCCTAAGGAGGGGTTGGCATCACGCCCACAGAGGTCAGCACAAATGATACAGGTGGCTGGGGTATAAAACCAGGGAAAAAACCCATATTTGATAGTCTTTGGGTTGCTGACAATCTAAAAAGTGCCTTTAACAAACCCCAAACCTGCAGATATTGCCAGCTGACTCCTTTCTTCTTCCTTTGGACCTCGTGTGGGCAACAAAAATTCAGCCCCAACGTGGCTGATGGCGAAGCCACAAAATCCCCCTTCTTGAAATATGTATTTTCTTCAAAACACAGACTCGGTTTTGACGTCTGTAAGCAGCTGTGTAATGTTGCAGACACAATCCATTTTCTGCTTAGTGGGCTAAGGGGCAAATTAGGTTTTAAAATAGCAGCGTTCTCATCATTAAATTATCATAAAAACTTCTCTCTCAGATTTTGTTGTGCCCTCTGAAGTGAAACCCTTCCTGATCTGTATCTCCAGATCATTTCTCGTAGCCAAATTTATGATTTATCAGTTGCAAAGGCTGCAAAGCACGTTCATACCGTGAAAAAAAATACAGCTGTAGCCAAGGTATAACCCACCTCCCAACTGGATAGATAACTTAGTTTGTATGAATAAGTTATAATTACTTTTTTGGACATTTGGGTGAGCACTGGTGACTAACAGTAAAGATTTTCCAAGGAATACAATTATTGCTATCATTAAGATTGATGTAAGGAGCAGTCTGGTGTGAAAAATGGTATCGTTTTGTGGTATTTAACTCCGTTTTTATCATTACAGGTATGCTACAGCACACTATTTAAGATAAATATGAATAGGCTCTGTAAATTATAAGCATAATTTGATTTTTTTCCCCTCAAAGGTGGAAGCAAAATGGCACAGATATTGATCTTACCATGAGTTATCACTACAGGTTGGTTGGAGGCAGCTTGGCAATCAATAACCCACATAAAAATCAGGATATTGGAACATACCAGTGTTTGGCCACAAATTCATTTGGAACAATTCTGAGCAGGAAGGCCAAGCTTCAATTTGCATGTAAGTTGGGAAGCTCATATTTATTAGAGCATTATTTTCCTATTAATTCTGCACATGGACTGTAATTTATTGGGTAATTAAAATATCATGGGTGACTCTGTTCCAAAGGTTTCACTTCTGCATTGTTTTTTCTAAAAAAAAACCCAGCATTCCTGGTAAATATTAATAACAAAACCAGACATCTGATTGTTGCTTTCCTCAGGAACAAGAATCTGAAAATTGAAAGGTCAAGGAAGATGACCACAATTATTCTCACTTAATAAAGGTGTTCCCACTCTTTAGGACAGTGGTTTTATCGTTATCCTGCAGGTAGTTCCAACTGGGGGGGAGGGGTAGGTTGCAAAAATTAGGTTTTGAGGTTTTCATAGTTAATGAGGTGTAATTGAGGCATAAAAACATCGTCCCTCTAATTGCTGCAGTGATAGTTGGTTATGTTAACAAAGAAACCCTCTTTTTCCTTCCACAGTGTGTAAAACTGTGAGCCATGCTCTGAAACGTTCCGTATTTCAGCTCTGAAAATTCAGCTCTGAAATATTTCACATTTCAGCCCCATCAGGTCGAGCACGTTGTGCCTTGAGATGATTTTAAATTGATTTTATCTTTGTTCCCCATTTCACAACTTCACAACCTTTTTTTTTTTTCACAACCTTTATAGGCAGTGACCGAGTTCTGTTGATGCCCTGGGGAGGAGGGGGAACAACAGCAACAACCAAAAAAACCCCAGATATTCCCTTTTTTTTTCTTTCTCTCCCCAGACTGAAGCTCTGAGCAGTCTGTTGCAATTGTTTTCAAATCTCATTAATAAAACATGTGTCTAAAGCCAACCTCGTGTCGCTGTTTCAGACACCAGCAAACGGATTAATTATTAATCGTGTTCCATTCCTCACAGCAAACCTCGTGTCCCAGGGTTATCCAAAGGAGACACTGGAGGTCAGGCTGGTTCACAAACTCCCTTTCAGCAGAGCTGATCAAAGGGTGTATCACGAGTACCTCATTTAATAATGTTTTACCCTGAATTTCTCAAAGAGCTTTGATTTCTGAGAGCTGGTCAAATCTAAAAAAAAAAAAAAAAAAAATTGATTCATTATTTTCCCACTTTTTTTCTTTTTTTTTTTTTTTTTTGTGAATCATCTTTTCAAGCCAAACTTCCTCGTGTGGGAAATTATTGCGAGATTTGGAGGTGAGAATTGTTCAGCGACAGAACAAATCCTGTTTTAGAATGAAGCAAGGATAGGTGGCCACCTCAAAACTGCCTGTGGAGTCTGTAATTCCCAAAGAAACCAGGACAGGAATGGAGCTGGGAAAAGACTGAAAAAAAAAAGGAATATCCTTAAAGGCAGGCACAAAGGAGGTATAAAATATCTTTAAAAAAGGGGGAGAGGAAGGAAAAACAGGAATATCTGTGAGAGAATGAAGGCTCTGATGATGCTTCAGCATATCATAGTAATCAATGGTTTAATTTTTTTTTTTTCTTGAAAATTCTACCCCTGATTCAAATTCCTGGGAGCTCTTTGGGTCTGGGAATCAGTTGGGAACTGATCCTTTGGAAGTTTCCCTAGGAGAAAAGAGGAGCTGTTCACCGCAATTCCCAGCTTTCTGTCTGAGACTGAGTTTTCCAAGGATCTAGAGAGGAGCGTGAACCTTCCCCTGGAGAGGGGGTTCTGCAGAGCCCTGTCCTCATCTCCCACTCCCGTGGATAATGTTGGATATCTGGCCTATCTGAGGCAAAGCTCATCCCAGCCACACCCAGCTGATGCTGCTAAAGGCCCTGTTTGCCACAAAATGGACTTTCTTGATGGAATTAAATATTTTCAGCTGTGTAAAACACTGGTCCTTTAACAACACTCAGTGCAGGTGACCTTTCCCTCTGAAGCACTTGACTCGCTAACAGCTGGAAGTCCCATGCCAGTATAAAACAATCAAAATGGGCTAAACATCAAGCAGTTCCTTTATTTGGGCTTCAAACCCCACCAAGACGCTTCCCAGAGTTCTGCAGGGAGCGGGTCACAGCAAAGCTGGGGCTGGTCTGCCCACAGCTGCCATCCTGCTTCAGTCCTCCAGCTCTTAACAACCACACAATGCTAAATATACCCCATAATCAAGCAGTGCACTCCTTTTTCATTAGTGGTGACGGATATTTATGTCCTTTCCCACAGAGAAGAGAGAGGACAGACAAATCAAAGCCTGTTATTTCCAGTGACAAACACAAACTTACAGGGAAAACGCTTCAATTTAGCAGCATCACTGTGAAACTGTGAGTTTTAAGTTGTCTTACAACAGGAAGAAAAACCCCTCACAGCACATGGAAAAATGTCATAATGACCTGATGAGAATAGTGGAACAAATTACCTCGAAACACTTATTTCACAGTTAACACTTCCTTGTTTCTTGTTTTCATGTTGCCATCCAATTTATTCCATTGTTTCAACCAATACTTCAGGCTATATCTTAAAATCCAGGCAGGCTTGTTGTTGTTATGACACTTTCATTCAATACCTACAAAATGGGTCTCTTCCCTGGGCTGGAATTCTTGGCATATTATTGCAAACCCCGCGATAACAAATTGAATCAAGCCTATTATCCAAGTACCAGAGTTTATGTGTATTTGTCTTTTTACTATGAGGTAACTAGCTCTGGGTTTGAGTTTGAATTAATGATACCTCCAGAAACCTATTGTAGGTGTCAACTTAATATGTGAGAAATACTTTTTGCTCTGTTCGAGATAGTGAGTTCTCCGTGAAGCAAAACAAATGCGGGGCGAGATTAGAAATATGTCTTCGGCTTCAGCTGGAGTCTCCTGCTTATCCTCTATTAAAAACAGAGCTGTCAAAGGAAAGCTGCAGGAGGAATATTGTACAGAAGGCAGTGGCATAGATTATTAAAGCTACAAGCTGAAAATGAGCGGCAGCATCAGGGAGAGAGAGCAGAGAGAGAGCACGTAAATGCATGAGTGGGACACAGGGGCTGGCAGTCCTGGGGTATCCCTGCTTCCTTCAGAAGGGTTGTTTTGTCAGAAACAAACTTGAAAGCTCCCTATAAATCCTGCATGTCTCTTGCTACCCGGCAAGCAGCACACTGTGGACGGCTCAAGTGTGTTCTGCAGGAGCTGGAGGTGTTGATGTGGAACTTGTTTAAGGGCTTTGGTGTCAGCGCCCAGCTGGTGCAGCCAGAGCCTGACACAGGCACGGGGATCCTCGTCCAGGGTGGAGTTTGGAGGCATGACCTGCCACTCACACCGGGCTTTCCCTGCTCCAAGCTCAGTGCTGATACCCAGCACAAGGTCACCCAGAAAACTCCAGCTCTACAAGCCAGAGGAGTTTGTGAACTATTCAGGAGAGCCAGCCTCAAGAAAGACTCGAGGCCATGGATTTCCCTCAGCTTTTACGCAGCTCCCACGACCACCGAGGTTGGAAAAGACCTCCAAGATCACCAAGTCCAACCAGTCCCACCCTCCCTGCTAAACCCTAGCACAAAATGCCACATCTGCTCGGTTTTGGAACACTTCCAGGGATGGTGACTCCACCACTGCCCTGGGCAGCCTGTTCCAATGCCTGACCGCTCTTTCAGTGATGAAATTTTTCCCAAAGCGTTTTTCTTGAGGCATTTTAGGCCTTAAAAAACCACAAAAGGCAAACAAAAACCTGTTCGAGAAAATGCTTCGATGCAGCTTCAACCAGAATTTTCTCCCAAGGCACGCAGGGGATTTGTTTTAATTATTTCCTCAGTTTTAAGCAAAAATAACTGTGTGCAAACAACTGGTCTTGAGGGAAATCCCCATAAGTAGCTGCAGTGAAACAGCCTGTCCAGGCCTCTTAGTCGTTCTTTTAGTTCTTATACACATCTGTAACAGAGACATTAAGAGAGATGCAGAAGAAATAGGACGTGCAGTTCAACAAACCAGAATAAAAAAGTGCTCCACCATGAAAAAGATTCATGTTTGCACCTAATTAATAATTATACAGGGCACAAACTCAGTAAATTCAGTATTAATTGAAAGCATCTTGTTGCCTAGGGACCTTAAAGCAGATTCTCAGCCGAATTGTTCTACCATCACTGGTAGAAGTTGCCATGATTGTGGCTTTCTCAGACCTCAGGCCCCCATGAATTCTGAGAAACAACGGCAAACATTTGAATTCATGCCTAGAGTTAGTCATTTTGCCCTGAACCACCCAAGAGGACACACAGTGGGGCCATTAGACCACGTGTTTTAAAGCTCCCCACGATGCTACAGGCCAGCAAGGAGTCCTCCTTGGAGCTTTTGGGCTCCAGCCACAGTCTCATGTTTTCTAAGTGGTGCCCAAGGGTTTTGCTTGATGCTTATTCTCCACAGCATTTCCTTAATCCTCACATCCTCCCTCCTCTTGGCCAGTGATGATGCGCTCATAGCAGTGGGGATGAGAGTGCTGGAGCGCTTGGAATAAAATCTCCAGCTCCCAAATAGCTCTCACTTGCTTTTTGTGGTAGGCAGAAGACACAGTTTTGCCAAAACAACAAATCGGAGGCAATGATTCCTCCAGGACAGAGTTTTTGCCATTCTGGAACAAACAAACAAACAAAAAAATAATTCGCATTTAACCATTTTAGGGGGAAATATATTAAAACCAATCAAATCCATTTAGTGTTTGCTGGATGCTGACAGGCTGAGCATTAGCAGAGCCCTGTTAGAGGGACGTCTGGGAGATGCTCAGCCAGCATGAAAGCCCACTTTTCATCTGATTACTTCATCGTGTTATTTACCTTCCACTGCACACAAATTACAGAAACATCACAAAGCAATCCAGCAATGCCTCCACATGTCATAACCCTTTTCACTCCCACTGTATGCTTTGAAACAGAAAATGGAAAAATCAATGAGCTTAGATCTGATAGTCTGAATTTGCAAAGGCTGGACTTGCATGAATTTTAGGC
This sequence comes from Pseudotriccus pelzelni, assembly GCA_035584735.1. Classification (NCBI taxonomy): domain Eukaryota; kingdom Metazoa; phylum Chordata; class Aves; order Passeriformes; family Tyrannidae; genus Pseudotriccus; species Pseudotriccus pelzelni. The sequence goes on along the minus strand of JAWMRA010000023.1, from coordinate 2,412,294 downwards.
TAAAAGCTACTCCTAGACTGGTTGTGTTGTGGTGCTGTGTGCGTCCAGAAATCCCTGTGTAACAATTTTATGCTGCTATTTGATTAAAAGGTGTGCTGCATGTTGTAACTACCACCTTGAGGAAAGCTCTCTGGGTCTTTAAGCTGGTTGTTAATTCATCAGCAGGGTGAGGGCTGGCATACTGATCACCTGGCAGCTGGGGGTGCAAGAGAGTGCCCTGGAAACGCCTTTCTTTTACAAAAGGAGGCATAAACTGCTCAGTTCAGTGTTCAACAAGCACTCAGGGATGACCAGCTGATAACAAGAGCAAACAGGAGGAAGAGCTCAGCTTGGCAGTGCCAGCTGCAGGTCATCATCAAAGACACACCCCCCAGTTTTACACCATTTACTGCATTTCCTTGTTCTCTTTAGGATAAGTTTAAAGCCACATTGAATAATAGAGGGGTTTGGTTTGGAGGGGACCTTAAAGCTCATCTTGTTTCAACCCCATTGCCATGGGCAGGGCCACCTTCCCCTAATGCAGAAACACATCTCAGCCTGCAGATCCATGGAGAATCAGATACTTGAGTCTCCTTTCTGGGCTCTGCACAGCCCTCCTGATGATCCTGGCAGCTCCTCACAGTCTGAATCTTCCTGTGAGCAGGTGAGGACAAAATGCAACCCATAGCAGGGACCCTCAGTGCAGATCGATCCTGTCTGGAGGGTGGAAATGCTGCTGTCACCTCCCCATGTGTCACTAAATAGACTTACAGCTCAGAATTGCCTTTTGGGCTTCTAACTGCAGGTACAGAATCCAATCTAACTGCAGCAGCAGCAGCCACCCTCCCTGGGTGTGGGGAGCTGCAGTGCAAGGTTCTGAAGGGAATGAGTTCCAAGAATATACCAAGAAACCAGTTTGTTACTTGGAAATAAACCCAGTGTTTTGACAAACTTCTGCCTGGAGTAAAAAGAAAGAGAACTTCCATTTATCAGTTCTGATTGCTATGGACACTGTGCCAATGCTCCAGCTCTCTCTGCAGCAGTTCCCATGGTGGGGAGTCCACGTCAAGGTCTTTGCTTAATGGATGCTCCCCATGGAGCAGATCCAGCAGCCTCAGGCATATTTTCTTTCCTTCCCCCCCCCCCCCCACTCTTTTTCACAATGTTTTCATTTAAAACCTGGTGAGAACCTGACATGCCTTGCTGGAGGGGGTCTGTACTCCGCTCTGCCCACCCTGAAGTGGGACACTGTGTGTCCTTCAAGGCCACTTTGAGCTGAACCTTTGCAGAGAACCACCGACGTGATGCAGCTCGATCACTCAAAGACCCTCACAACACTCAGCTTATCTTTCTGTATCTCTGTCGAGCTCCCCAGGATTTATTTACTGGCAGAATTCTGTGCATGCAGAGGCTCTCACAGGAAAAGCAGGAACATCCACCACTCACCAGTGCTGAAGCTGGAAGGCTGGAAGGGTTTCACCTGCGTGCTGACAGGACAAGGCAGGGCGATAATAGTTTCTATTTTAAAGCTCAGATAGCACAAGAATAGGATTATGCAAATCTCCTGCCATCCCTGAAGACTGAAAGAACAGCCTGAAATCTTTAAACCAGAAGATATGGGCATGTCTGCATAATGAAGGGGGTTTGTTTTTTCCATCAGTCCCTGAAAGTTTGAGTCTTCTCTGTGTTCTGAGAGCCCAGGACACTAAATGCAGTCATGGCCTCCTGTCTGTTGTTAAACACACAACCTGCAGCTCGTGGTAACAACATCCCCCATTTATTTTGTCCTAGCAGAACAAGCAGCATCAGAAAGTACTTTTTTCTGTCTCTCAGATGGTTTAAACATCTCTCTCTCAGAGTATTTAACCACAGTTCAAGGCAGTGCTGTATCAGGACGCTTGGTTAAAGCTGCTTTATTCCACAGGTTAGTTGCTTAAACTTATTATAAAAGGAAAGGTTCTATCTATGGAGATAAGTAATGTATCTATACATTGTAGAGATGTTGTAAGGAGCATTGCAGATAAAGTAGTAATAGGGAACATGCAAGTCTTTCCAGATTATCTCTGAGTTCTCTATTACTCACCCTTCCATAGTTCCTTTAAAAGTGTTTATCCTAAATCAACCCATTGCAGGCTGTACCGAAAGAGCAATATATGTGATTGAGATATGGTGGGTAACAAACCCTCCACCAGTCCTGGAGCTGCCAGATTCTGATTGATAAAATGTAATATTTTTGGAAGGATAAACCAAGTCTGTATTTGCAGTCTGGGTGATTTTCTTTTTTATCTGCTCTGCTTTCATTGCAGACAATACGACATAGACTCCAAGAAATTATTGAGTGGAATATCCATGATGTTCATGTGAGCTTCCTCATTCTTTGGAGCAACAACAACAAAAAAAAAACTATGGTGGAGGTTTTGAGGGGAAAAAAAACCCCTTTATTATTGGGAAGAAAAGATTGGCTTTTTCGAATAAAAAATAATGAAATTCATCAATTATTTCTGCAGTGAAGGTTGATCCTGTGTAATGCAAGGGGTTTAAGGTACAAAATGAACTTCTCTATTCTGCAGAAGGGGGAACAACGTGCCATTGGGATTTTCCATGGAATGAAGGAATGAGCTCATAGGCAGGGCTTTTCTCAGCAGGAATTTTTTCCTGGGCAGGAATTTGGAATGAGCTGGGATGTGCATAGACATCCTTGTTACACACATCCAGCAGTGTGTGAGTCCTCTCTTCCTTGTTTGTTTGTTTGGTTTTTTTTTATTGTGTGTATTATTATCTTGTTGGCACAAGTGCTATAAAAAGAATTAGTAGCCTGAAATGGGACTGTGACCACCAGAACCTTGGACATGGAGGCAAGAAGTTCTTCCTGCAGGACCAGGGTACAGCTCCTCCCTGCCGACAACCAGGTCAAGGTCCGAGGGAAAGGAATAGCTCAGGACTCATCTCCAGGTACTCAAAAAACAGGTGGGAGCAGGGGAAATATAAAGCAAAGAAAGTTTGGGATAAGAATTAACATCCAAGCTGACATTTGACCCAGGGCCATCTCCTGTGTAAGGCAGTCAAACGGGTGTAGTTGTGGCAGGGATAAATGTGGCCCTGGAGGTTCAGCCCAGGAAGAGAAATCTGCTTTTAAGAGCTCTCCAATCTGGAGCAAACTCCTGCAGACGGCCGAGTGACTGCGGTGCTGACAAGTGACAAGCGAACTGCGCCGTGACAAGTGAGAAAACTCTTCAGGAATATCAAATATTAAAAGTATATTCCTTACTTCCCCCTCCCTGGGAGAGGGGCAGCTCCTCAGCTGTGCCTCTGGCCTGCAAACAGGCTCTGGAGCAAGAGCCCTAAGGCTGCATCAACACTTACTGCTCAGTGCAAGTCCTGGGCTCAGTTCACAGGAGAACTTTAATATTTTATGCTGCTAACTCTGTAAAAGGGGGGAAAAATATAACAAAAACCAGATGTAGACCAGCTCTGTGCTCCAAGTTTCTTGGTGCACGAACAAAAATCAAGCCAGCTAAGGTTTATTTCCCCCCCCACCTCACCCTCCCCATTTAATTTAATTGTGACCTTCCATTTTTTCCTCTAGAGACGCTTGATATTACTTTGTAAAGGGCATTTTCGCTCTTTAATTGAAAAAGACAATCAGGCTGTGGCAGAAATTATTGTTCCCCACCTTGAAAATTAGTGCCTGGATTGGCTATTCATGTCATTTAAGCTGAATTGAAGAGCCAGGGCCCATGTGCATCCTAATGTGGAAATTACAGGTCCTCTCCCTTGGAAGCTCCAAAGCAATTTAACTAAATAAAGAAGCACTGATGAAGGTCCTTGGCTGATTACACAGCTTTGGAGAAGGACAAGACCCAGTGATTGTGCTTTTCCCTCTTGTTTTGGAAAGCTGCTCCATCAGGCTGAGACGAGCAGGAATTGGGGGTACGGGGCAGCTTTCTCTTTTAACCAGGGTGGGACACAGTGCTCGCCTAAGGTGGAAAATGAGATCAAAAGTGGGAATTACAGTGGATTTTTAACCTGTCCTGGGGAAAGGAGACACTCAGGCGTTGCCCAGGCTGATTGAGCTTCAAATCCTGCAGATCTGAGATGCCACAAGGCTCAAAGAGGGGAAGGAGCAGGAAAACTCAGCAGGTGTTGAGTAGAAAGCGCAAGTGTTTGAAGAGGAGGAAATGGGAGTTGCTAAGCGGCTTTCAGACACCTTAATTAGAGATAACACCCCTCTTAATCTCAGAATTGAATTCATGGAAAATCAATTAGAACATTTAAAAAATTGAGATTAGATGCTAACAGGAAAAGATTAATGTATTGACAGTATTATCCAGACAAAGGAGCTGTCAGAGGGTTTGTTTAGCGAGTTCTGAAAGCCGGAAAGGAGAGTTTACTTTCCAGTGAAAAGTTGTAGGAGATGAGATTAGCCATTCCTTTGGGAGATCTACGGAGAAAGAAGGATATTTCCGTAACACACCAACCTGCAAAAGGTACCAGTCCCCTACACAGCAATTCAGTGCAACAACACTGAGGAGAAACAAGAGACAGGGCTTGATGCTCGGGAGGTTTTCTGGGGTGAACAGGCACAGTTTGTGTTTAAAAAGGCTTCAGTCCCAACAGGTTTGTGAGGTTGAAATGAATGAGTTGCTACTTTTGATTTGGTTTTTGTTCCTATCAGACATAATTAAGAAGCAGCTCCCCTAATCCCAGGAAAACTGGTTGTATCTTGAGGTGTTCTGTTGGACAGTTAAACCTGCCACTCTTAACACCTGCAAGGCAGTTTTATATTAAAAAAAAAAAACAGTTTATAAAAGGAACCCAGATGAGTGTAATAATGGTGGTGATGAAATTAGAATAAATATATTAATGATACAGTTGGCAATTGGACAGGGCTTGGAGCACCCTGGGCTGGTGGAAGGTGTCCCTGCCCATGGCAGGGGGTGGCACTGGATGAGCTTTAAGGTCCCTTCCAACCCAAACCATCCTGGGATTCCATAACAACATCCTCAACCCCACTGGGGAAAGCTGGCTTACACCTTCTCCCCATTCCTCCCTTCATTCCAAAAACCTCCCTCACTCTGAGTATTCCCACTTTTATCAGAGAAAGCCCTGCCATTCCCTAACTCCATTCCCACACAATGCCATGTGCTTTGAGTGTTCTGAGCACAGCCTTTCCTCACTTAGCTCTGCAAAAGTTCCAGTTTGTGCCACGCACAGCTGAGTCCGTAATTCCCACCCTTCACTGGGAAGAATCCTGTTCAGCTGAGCATTTTGCTCAGTCTGACCTCATTAGCACACCCAACTGATTAATTGTTCTGTACCAACAGTCTGCCAACGTGCACAGATCTGGAAATTAAAAAAAAAAAAAAAATTAAAAAAAGTTGTTTTTTTGTTCCAACTCGCAGCTGAGAGAGCAACAGAGTGCGAGGGAACTCGTTGTTCTTAAAGTGAGATAAACACAGACAAAGAATGAAAGGAATTATGTAGGAACTAGGTGATAATTTATTTATAGATCTCTGCAGAAACACTGACGTTAGCAAATATACCATCTGTTAAATAGTCAGCCTATTCCTAAGTGCATATTAGCAATCTAAATGTGTGCCAAACACCTGATCTTAGAGCTCTTATTTGATACTCTTCCTGACAAGCAACATTATGCTTTATTAGATTATGTCATGTCACGTTATAAAGCTGTGCTAGGTAACAGGAGAACACTGGTTGTGCTCTGTTGGGGTAAATTCCCACCCAGGGCAAAGAGAAGTGGTTTTGAGAGCAGTCAGAATTGCAGAATAACAAGGAAAAAAAATAGAATATCTCCATTTATGTTCATCCTCAGGTAATTTTTTTTATATCTACTTAACACATTTTTTAGCTTGTAAGTAATAATTGAAAATACACACAAGCCCACAGGGGGGAAAGTGGATGAAGGAATCTTTGGGCAAAATAGAAACATTATTTCTGATGGTCCAACTCTTCTTTATCCCCCTGGACTTCATAACAAAGGGGCACAACTTTATAACTCGTTGCTGAACCCATCTGAATGAGGTGTCATAATAACCCGTAAGAGATGCTGCCTGCCTGGATAAAGGGTCCAATAAAGACAAAGAAACACTAATGCGTTAATTTTTCCTTTATTTTCCTTTGCTTTGCTCTCTTGGAAGTTTTTTGTTAATTTTATTCTGCAATGATTCTTTGTGGCAGAGACAGACACTGAATAAATTCACTTTGCACAATTATCTATCAAAATAAATTTCATATAGAAAAAAATAGATAATTTCTATTTAAGCCTATGAGATTTTGGGGGGTGAGAGTTTGTAAAAGATGCAGTGTGATGAAGACCTCAGAGTCAGGCACTGGAATGGACTGGCTAAAGAAAATTTCTATCCCTGGAAGTCCTTAAAAATGGGTTAAATAAGGACATCATGTGGTTGCACCTGTCCTGGGGGAGATGAACAGGTTAAATGACTGTTTATGTACCTCCATAGCTCCTTTCTTATACCTGTGGTGAGCACTAAGGGATGCAAATCTTCTCTCCAGCACTGGAAAATCCAAGATGGTTTGTAGAACTAAACTACCAACATGCTGGGGGAGAGCTCAAACTCCTGCAGAGAGGTTTTGATACTCAAGGTTGAAAAGTGGAGATTAAAAAAGCAAAGCCAACTTTTTCCCCACGTGGCTTTAAAGTGAGAATGGGACTAGGCTGGATTTTGGGAAGAGATTCTTCCCTGGGAGGGTGGGCAGGCCCTGGCACAGGGTGCCCAGAGAAGCTGTGGCTGCCCCAGCCCTGGAAGTGTCCAAGGCAAGGTTGGACGGGGCTTGGAGCAACCTGGGCTGGTGGAAGGTGTCCCTGCAGGGGGTGAGACTGGATGGGCTTTGAGGTCCCTCCCAACCCAAACCATTCCATGATACAACCAAAAGTAGTCCTGCTACCTGTAAAACAGTGGATCCCCTGAGAGATCTACTGCTTTTTAATTATTCAAGTCATGGCCACTTGTCATGGTTTTAATGGAGAAACACAGACAGGTGACACCACCTAAAATTAGAGTAAAAATGATAACATGACATAGTGTGTCATTAAACTAAAAATTGCTACCAGCAACTCATTACTTTCCAAAACCTATTCCAATTTCAGAGTTAAGTATTACATAGTTAATTCTCAATTGTCATGAAAACCTTTTCCTGTTCCTGCACAGCACCTTTTTATCACACACACCCCCCCCTTTCTTGGGTGTCTCATAAATGAAATTTTGTTCTCAGCAAAAAAATAGGCCTGATTTTCCATAGTGAAAAGTACTGGAAAGAATTATTTAGGCTGCACAGATTTTCCATACTGCTCAAGAAGTTTTTAACTCACATTTTAAGTAGAAATTGCAGTTTTTGTTGTATTAGCAGCTCAAGGCAAGTGATGGCAAAAGGTGACGTGACCCTTCCAGAATCCTAAAAAATCTGAATGTTTTGCACCTTCCCAATACTTTTTTTTTAAATTTAATATAAAAAGATACGATAATTTGAGGGTCTTTTCCCCCCTTCTCCCAGAGCACAAAGCCTCAGAGCAGGCATCCCAAGCAAATCCCCATCCAAAGTCTTTGGCAGTTGTCCCAGGGACCACTTTTCCACACCAATATTTTGTGCTGGCCTTTTCCTTCTCAGAAAACACTGAACCCCCAGGAAAGAAAAGAATGGGATGGTACATTTTCTCAGACTGAATTTTCAAAACAGATAAATAAATCCACCCGTTCAGAGGCTGGACCAGGAAGTACCTTCTAGGTATGGAACCGAACTCTAATTAACCATACTAGAGTTTTCTCTTTCAATTAGTATTCCAGGGTAGAATACAACTAAACAAACGATTTTTTTCCCTTATTTTTCTTGGTCTTTCTTGGGTATTTTTACCCCTCCTTTTAATACCCAGAGTGCAAGGCAGAGAACTGTCCAGCAGGCAATTAAAAGAACATCAGAGGTTCGACCACTTTTCCAGTGTATTGACAGGAACCATCTATTGTGGCTGTGACAGCACAAGGAGGGGCTACAGCTGGTTAATTCAATTCAGTCCCCTCTGAGGAGACAAAGTCTTCATAGGAGACCAATATCCAAGAGATGGAGAGGAGAATAAGAAAAATTAACTGTGTAAAGTTCAACTGAGGGGGAGAAAATTGATATATTGACATAAATAGCTGAGCCTGGACAGGTAGAAATCGTTATTGCTTTGACCAACGAGAGCTGTTTCTCTCTATTGAACTCTGGATCAGGGTGTTGTTCAGCTGATGAAAAATGGAACAATTGCTTGAAACAAGAATCTGCAGCAAGGTAAATAAAATGAGCTTAGGGCAAGCAGTTTGTGCCACTACGGTATAAAGAGATTTAAGGGGAAGCAGATATTTATTGTGTTAAAGTATAATTTGAATGTATTTCAAGCAGTCGTTTCCCAAATGACTCTGACAAATAAGGGTGAGAACAGGATCAAAAAGGAAATAATCACTTTTTTTAGAGTACATCTATTGTGTCATGTTTGGTGATTGAATTAGTTAAAGGGAATCAGACCAATAATTCTTCAGCATTTCAGTGAAACATGAGAGACTGAGTGTGGTTCTAAATTTGTTAAAAACCCAGACATTAATAGCCATAAAAAATCACCTATGGGACACAGGCATGGACATGTTTTTACAGGAGATTTCCCTAAAGCATCCCATGATTTCCTATGGAAAAACCCTCTTTCTCCCCTTTAAAACCAGTGCTAAATTTCAAGTCAATTGAAATCCACCCAGGTGCTGCAGCCAGTTTTGGACAGAGCAGACTCACTAAGAAAACAACATACCTTTATCATCACTTAAACATCCACTCAGTGGGAGTCCTGGTGAGGTTTAATTATCACTTATATATATAGAGCAACACACCTGCTTCTTATTTCTATACAAAACGAAACACCACAAAATGCTCTTTTTTTTCCCCCAACTCCTGCAGTTTAAGAGTCTTGTAAGTTCCAAAAAATGATGCTGGAAAAAGTAATGGAATTATGCACTGGCTTGGCAAGGAGGAATGATAAATACAGACTCCTGGAGTTAGAGTAGAACTGATTTATGAAGAAATATCTTGGGAGTACCATAGGACTGGATAATGGTTGGACTGGATGATCTTGGAGGTCTTTTCCAACCTTAACAATCCCATGATAAGAGGCTGGACGAGCTGTTTTTCTGTGCAGTATTTCAATTCACGTACCAATATCATGTCGTGCTACTGAATGTGTGAATCTGTTACTTCAATGGATCTCTCAGGATGGAATTAGCAGTAAACCTGACAGATCATAACCAGGTCTTGTTTTCTCCTTCTCTCTCAAGATCTGGAAAACTTTGAAACGAGGACAAGGAGCACAGTGTCAGTGAGAGAAGGACAAGGAGTGGTCCTGCTCTGTGGGCCTCCCCCACACCATGGAGGTAGGATGGGGAACTCTACGCTGGGAGCAGCCCAGGCAATTCCCTGCCTGATTAGCACTGGAATTTATTTCTGCATGAAGTATCCCCAGGTTTACAACAAACTGGGATTTCATTTCTTTAAAAGACTCTTCTTAGAGGCCCCTTTTTATTATCCCGTGGTTACTTGAGGGACTAGAACGTGTCATTGTTCTTTGGGTGTGGCGTGGCAAAGAAAGCACGAAGGCATCAAAGACCATCTGTGACATATCTCAGCTCCTTCTCCCACATGGAATGGCAGAAGAAAAGCCGTCAGCAATTCCTTCTGCATCAAAACCACTTCGGGTCTGCACGGAAAGGCTTTTTTTACCTTTTAGTGCTTGTTGCTTCAATGCTCTAATTGGAATCCCACATTACACACATTAGATTTGTCTTCTGCTCTTGAATACCTGATTTTCTCCCTCCTGATCATCATAGAAAAATTTAGATTGGAAGGGGCTTCTGGAGAGATAAAGTGCCTGATTAAAGGAGGGCTGATTACATCAGGTTTCTTGATAATTTTCAGTGCTTCAGGTAGAGAATGAAAAGGAGTTTTCTGAGGAACCAGTTTGGGGGGTGCCTTTGGCCTTCAACATCTTCCTTTCTGGGTGAGGTAAAGCTCAGGTGACACAAAATGAACCAGGGATGGCCCGAGCACAGCGTTCCAGAATATTCATCTAAGAGAACAATAAGTATAGGACATAAATTTCCTTTTCCCCCTTTTTATGTCTCTATTACCACCTCCAACGTCAGCATTTCCACAGCAATACAAAAGCTTGAACATGTACGGGATTTTTACTTAACATTTACTGCACCTACCAGAAGTGAGAAGCTCTTGAGTGATCTTTGGAGACTTAATTTCCCCCCTCCTAACTTAGACTTTACAAGTTTTGAACCACATACCTTCACAAACCTCCTTATGGGGTGTTAGAAACCGAGAACAAAACTGGTTCAAATCTTTTGAAGTCTGGAATAAGAACGATGTTTTCCTCACAGAACTACCTGGAGAGGACTGGAAATTCAGAATAGCAAATGTTATATTAATAAAGGGGAAATATTAATAACACAGTTACCAAATTGTCTTCTCCTGGGCTTAAAAAATCACCAGTTTTTCAATGACTTATGTCCTGCTGTTGGCAGTGACCACACACCCACAGGAGCTGCAGTTGTCCATGCGCTAGTTCCAAAATCCTCAGTTCTTCTTAGAGAAACAGTTATCGGACAAATTCCCAGGAGAGGGTAAATCTACAAAGAGGATGCAGGATATCAGAGAGGGAGAGAAACCCATCAACCAATTTAAAGCCCTCAAGTGCTGGAGAGAGAGGCAGTGTCAGGTCACTGGGTGTTTACAGCCATACGGAAGGAGTGTGTAATCAAGGAGATGAAGTGAAAGCTGGCCCTTAAGGGCAGAAAAGGCTTGGAAGAGTCCCTGAAATGTATCAGTGGGACAGACAGAAAGACAACACATCCATCCTTGAGCCACTGAACTATATACTTTTCCTCTTGCTTTAGGGGAAAATTATGATTTGACAAACAGGAATGAGTAGGAGAAAACATTCAGAACAAACAAATAGTTACCGGGTGAGTTCCCCCACATTAATTGAGCTGACAAAGTGCTATCCATGGACAAAGCCTTTAGCACGGGGTTCCTGGAGCTGCTGACCAACAGGCCTGGGAAATGCATTATCTGAAATAACAAGTCTCTAAAGAACAGAAACCGAGTTCTTTTGTCATCCATAAACACTGTATTTAGGACTCCAAATTATATACCACGGGGAGGAAGTACATGGTGTAACCTCTGGTAAGTCATATGCTGTCTCAGGCTGCTTAGGAAGTTGTTTTTATTGAAAAGACTGTATATTTAGGTCTTTTTATTTATTTTTTTTTTAATTGGAACCCTTGCCTGACTCACAATACCTGCAGGAGAAAGGATTACTGGCTGTGCTTACAGCTCCCACTACAAGCCTTCTGTACAGTACTTTAAATTTAGCAGGAATTAGATGTCAAGGAATTTGGAAGATAAACCACAGCAGCAGGAAAAGAGTTGCCTTTCCTATAATGTAATGACTTGATGGAAGACAGGAAACCTCTGTGCAGCAGCTGTTTGAAGCAGCTGTTATGAATACAGTTATTTTGAAATAAGATACACTAAGTAAAACCTCCTGCCAACCTAAAAAAACCTGGACCCGCTTCCTCTAACTTTAGAAGTGACAGAAAGGCAGGAGCCCAAGAAAAACAGGGAAGTTTCATTAACTGAAGTTTCCTCCCATATAACATCAAGAAGTAGGAAGAGGCAGCTGGAATGAGAGCTCAAGAAGTTTTTCTGCTGTCTCTGGAGAAGTGTTTCACTTCTCTTTCTACCCCTCGCTGCAGGGACAGGCTTGAGTCCTCCACCACAGCAACCTGCAGTTAAACTCCCTGCTGAGCTCACAGGAAAGCTCAGCAGATACCGGGTCACTCAGCTGTTAAAGCACTTTCCCTGATCAAAAACTATTTCAAATATTTAAAGCTTCTGTGTCATTAAACTTGGTTTTCCAACGTAGTTGACAAGATGTGCTACTTCTTTTTTGTACACGTTTCATAACTGAGACTGCATTGATAACCTTTTCTTGATTAGAGAGGAGAAATGAGTTATTTCAACTGAAAAGAGAATAAAGAATATTTAAGTCAGCTAAAAAAATAAAATTAAGGAAGAAATACAAAAGGGCTGCTCCAGCAGTTTTCATGTCAGCTTAGACCTTAAACTACCACTCGGAGAACAAAAATCCTCCAGAACTGTACTAAAACCATCCTCAAACTTGTACCAAAACAACCCTTAAACCAAAAGAGAGCCTGTGTTCTATTGCTGTGAACAAATATTAGGACAAGCGTGAAAGAAAAAAAGACCCACCTACGTTTCTATCTGAGATCAATTAAGACATTAAACATTAGTTACAGTTAATGAGCTAAAAATCATAGCCTCTAATTAACTTTCAAAAGCCAGAGCAAAGCTGCCCCAGGCTACCTGATCCAGCCCAAACCCTCCCTCCCCTATTTCTGCCCCAGCCTCTGCTGTTGTTATTTATGAGGCTCATTAACACACTTACAAAGTTCAAGGCGTGACATCCCTCCCCTTGTTAGCGAGGCTCAGGAGGACAGGGGTGCGCAGGTAAATTGTGTTTTTTTTCCCCCCGAAACATCTCACTTCTCTGGCTTAAGTTCTTCAGGTCAGCTGGTTTTCCCTATGCGTAATCAACACATAGCAATATTTAACTGTTGAAAAAGTGTTTCCCAGAGAGCTGTGAGGTAGAGGAAGCTGGAGGAAGCCTTAATTTCTGCAGCTATGCACGAGTCTGACCTGACTCTGATTAAGAAGCTGCTGCCTAAATGGTAATACTTGACACCAGACTATGGGGTGGACTGTTGTTCATTTATTTTCTTAGAAGTGAAGGCTGATCTAAAGCCTGTTCCCTTCAAGCTGGCTCCCCGCAGAGCTTTAAGGAAGTTGCTAATCTTGTTAGGAGCAGCAGGATCACTCCTGCATTTGCATTTATTTGTGCAGAAGAGCTGGGAGCTGAGGCTGTGGGATTTCTCTGTGCTGACACCACTGTACTGAGGCTGCATTAGAAAAATAAAACACTCTTATGGAAGTGGGAGCCCTGTGGACCCGCTTAGAGGGGGGGGTGTGCCAAATCCTCAGCCAGCCAAGGCTGGGGAAGGAGGTGCACGTGAAACTGGGTGTGTGGAGAGGATGGGATGAGACCGAGAAAGGTCTTTGAGCTCTGCATTTTGTATGAAACACTGCACTCGAGAGAATGCATAATCGGAGAAGCGTCTCTCCCTTTATAAACTGAGTGCCTTAGTCAGGGGCTGAGAGTCCCTTTCTCTCTCTGCTCCTGTGAATCTTTAATCCAGCTTTCCTGCAGCTCCGGAGGGAGGGAGGGAGAGTCTCCTCCCTGAGCCCAGCCTGGAGCTGCTCTGCTGCTCAACGAGCAGTGTGGATTTGGGTTTGCTCGGGCTGAGGGAAGCACTGAAATGTTCTGTTCCCCAGCCCAGCGTGTCAGGAGTGATCATCATCTGCTCCTCTTTGCCCCCTGTGCTCTGCAGGAAAGGCTCAGAGCTGTCAGGCCCAGGACATGCTCTCCTGCCCACCTGCAAGGTGAGGTGGAGTTCACCTGCTTTTGGGGGCCTTTGGGGCCAGAAGGGAGACTGACACCACAAGCACTCGCCTTGGATGAAAAAGAAGACCAAAACACACCCTAATATTGCAACACCATAAAGTAGCTTCTCCTCTGGCATCTCCATAACAAAGCCTGGGATGCTGTGATTAATTATCCCTCCTCTAACATCTAGCCCCTTTGAATAAAAGCAGTTGTGTGCCCACCAAGTATCTCACAGAAGCAACACCACCACTGGGATCACTGTCTCTTGAGAGAAAACATCGTTTTCCAGTGTTTAGGGCTCAAATATTTTAATTTGGGCTGAGTCCCATCACGTTGTTGATGTAGTCACAACTTTCTAAGAAAAGACTCTGTGAAAGGGATTGCTGGTATTATGCCTTAAAAGAGGGGAGGCAAAATTCCATCTCCAAAGTTTAGTTCCTCTCTCTTGAGATTTCATCCAACTTCCACTGAAGTCAATTAAAATCAGGATTTCTGCGGAGTTTGGTGGAGCTGAATTAGGCTCTAGGCAAACATGGCCTAAGGATGGGTGAGGATGAACCTGCAGTCGGGAGAGATACAGTGTTTATATCCCTTAGAGTGGGGGGAAAAGGATTTAAATATGAAAAGGAGGGGCCTGTGCTTGTTCCCAGTTAATGGGAAAATTCATCAGTAGGCCCTAAAGCAATGGTGGGGCTCAAGACAGGGAGGGAGTCACAGAAACTTTGGAAAATGAAGTCAGCTGGAACCCCCTGAGAACTGAAATCAGGACAGAAAAGGTCTGGTTCTCCTTTGCTGATTAATTAATTCACAGATTGACCTCCTGAAAAATGTCTGCACAGCATAAAGCCGGGTTTAATGGAGTTCTATTATAATCTGCCCTGGCGCAGAGAATTCAGCTGCATCACCAGGTCCTACAGCAGGAATCTGCTTTTTGATTACATAAGATCAGATGGTTTCAGGATCCTTCCTGGGAATCTGTTTGGTGTTGTGGCAGGTGCAGTGATGCCCTGTTAGAGGTGTCAGGGCTTTCTCCAGCCCTGGGATCGCCACCACCAGAACTTGGCCAGAGGAACCTCCAAAGTGCTTTCTGCTGTATTAGCTCACTTTTTAAATTACCTCCAGTTTCTCGTTAGATGCACTAATCCTGTCCTGGAAGCCTGTCGGGTTCAATCACTGAGAGTGGTTTTATTGCCCATTTATTGCCTTGGTGCAGCTCTGTGTGAGGAGGAAAACAAGGGTTCCAGCTAGCAGGAGAAGTTCTCAGGGTGAAATCTGAGGAGATGGCAGATCCAAGGTATTTCTTCCACAGAAATCCCAACCTGACAGCACACTGTTTAACTGAACACACAGTAAAGAATTTATCTTGCAAATCTTCAGCATTTTCTGTAGAGCCCCCAACTTGCAGTTTAGAGACTTTCAAAGAATGAGTTGAAATCAGTGTTGCCCACACAGTCGCTTTGTCTGTTTGTCCAGACAGACTTTAGCCAGCAAACTTTGTGCCTGAGACAGGAAAATATATCTGGAAGATGTATCAGCTCATGGGTACTTATCACTTATTTCCAGCTGAAAATCCCTCTCCAGATTTTCTTCTGTAAATAGATGCTTTAACCAGGCACCTGAAAGTACGTGGGCATTAAATGTGGAAACGGAGGGTTTGTCTTGTGTGTGAGCACATGTTCATGTGCACACGTGTTGTGCTACACTGAATTAATTGTTCCATCTTCCAGGTTTACTGTAGGCCACAAAAAAAAAGTTTAAGCTGTAATAAAACAGCGCCTGTTGCAGGATTTAGCCAAGTATAGAAAGAGTCATTGATTGCTCCCTGGAGATGCATCATTTCTAATGAGAGTCCTAAAATGTTGGAAGCTGATAACATAAAACTCCACAGAACTAGTGGAGTTTGCAGACTTATTACCATCCTGTTCCCAGGCTGGAGCTGAGGGGGGGGGGAAAGGAACGTAAATAATCTTTTCCGAATGGGGTTGTTGATGGGAGAAATGTGGAGAAATGAAGCTGTTGGCAGAACACTGCTGGCTTATGAATTATGCATTTAATTAAGAAAAGCTAAACTGGTAGATTTTGAAACTTCTGATTTACTGTGGCTTGTAAAAGGCAGGATTTCAGCCCCGCTCCTGCTGGTGGGTGTTGCAGTGATGTGGAGCAGCAGCACAGCAGGGCTGGCAGGACACCTTGGACATCCCCACCCTTCAGCAGCTGAGGGATGAGCTCTGAACCTGCTCCTCAGCGCCCAAGCCTTGGCCAAAATGTCTTGCCCAAAAGCAGGGTTCTTGCGTGGCGAACTCACAGAGATATCTGCCTTTCCAGGGTGGGATAGTCAAATAAATCCGTTCGAGTAGCCTGGACTGTAAATACACATTATTGAGGTTTGCGTTGTGAAACACTGTATGAAAAAAGGTGGCAGAAAAATGCCAAGCAGTGAGAACAGGACAAGAACTCTGGAGTAGAATTAAGTATGGAAGATGAGGAGATAGGATCACATACTAAGTGATCACCAAAATACTTGTGTGCAGCTGAGCTCTCTCCACTTCGTGAAAATCTAATGACACAGCTCCATGTTCTCAGTTTCATTTTTCCATATTCGGAGTGAGGAAAGGAGCTGTAGCACTGCCCAGCAATTTGCCCCCTGGATTTTCAGAGGAAAGCGTTATAAGCAGACATTATTTTCCCAAGCAGCTTTCTAATGCCATTGCAGCGCTGCCATTCCTGCTCAGAAACAGGCAGAGCGGGGAAATGAAAAGTAGCAGGGGACAAAAACTCCCGTGACCTCCTGAAGCGGCTTGAAATGAGTTTAAAACCCAAGCAACGCTCCCCTTGCCTTTGCTGACCTGTGCATCCCCCGTGGTTTGCCCTGGGGTGCCTCGCTCCTCGGGCAAGCAGGTGGCACAGGGAGGGACGTGTGACCCGTGTCTGCTGCTTTCCAGGCTTGTCCTACACGTGGATCTTCAACAACGACACCTTGGGCCTTCGGGAAGACGGTCGCCGCTTTGTCTCCCAGGAAACGGGGAACCTGTACCTGGCCAAGGTGGAGCCCTGGGATGTGGGGAATTACACCTGCGTGGTGACCAGCACGGAGGCGCAACAGAGCGCCAGGGGACCTCCCACCCCCCTCACCCTCCGCAGCGACGGTAAGACACGGAGGGGGGGTTTGTCTGCCTGGAAACAGGCAGCGTAGCCATAAAACCTGTATTCCGTAAGTTCTAGCGTGGCTTGGTGGTCCCTTTAGCTTGTTTTACCTTTGGGCAGAACTCGTGAAATGCGGTGTCATCGTTCTTCGTGAAGCTTCAGCAGAACGGGGCTAAAGGTTTTCAGTTTGTAAAAACATACTGAGGAAGAGACATAACACCTGGTATAAGTAGTCAGAGCTACTCACGGGCTTTAAAACCATTCCAGAAGGTGTGATACTGTGTCAGAGGAGATGAGGAGGAAGAAGAGAAGGTGAATGAAATGCGGTCTTTTTGGGACCTCTGACTGAAATTTGGGAGGGGCATCAGTGGCGTGGCAAGGGCGGTGCTGTGGGAAGGGCGGTTTTGGAAGTGGGTGTAACAGAGGAGGGAATGTCCAAATATTGTAATTAGAATCTGAATATCATACTTAGAATTTGAATATTGCAATTAGAATGTGAATACTGCACTTAGAATTTGAATATTGTAATTAGGATCTGAATATTGTAATTTAGATGATAGTATAAGGTTGTAAAGCTGATGCAGCTCAGGGTGTGCAAAATATTCCTGTGCACCCTCGGCACCGTAATAAAGGAGGGGTTTTTTTTGCCTTTTAGTACTCAAAAATAGCGCAGAGAATTATTTCTCCTGTTTCAAGGCGTCAGCTGCACAAAACCAACTGGTCCTGCTCTGGTTGTTGGGAATTCATACCCCTGACCATCCCCATCGAGGTAACAGGCTCCCAGGGCAGGCTGTGCATCAGAACACAATCCCACAGCATGTGCTGGGCTGAAGGGAGGTTTGAACTGGCAGGACAGGACTGATGAGATAAACACATGCAAAGAAAGCAGTGCTCAGTGTCACTGAAGAGCAGCCAGAGGATGTCACATGGTACATTAATATTTCTCATCTCATGCCTGTGTCGAGGTTTAAATCCGACAAAGCTTTCTAAATTTATCATCTAACTATAGCTCAAATATCAGACCCAGAAAGCTGCTTCAAAATGAGTCGCTGAGGTGAGAAACTCACCTGCACTTGCACAAATAGCTCTCTGGCAACACTTGTAATTAAATGTTCACAGTGAGGAATACGGACGTGGGAAATCTTTACACAGAGTTTGTTTTGTAAGTTTGCCCACCTAAATTTCAATATACTTGCACTGTTTGCAAAGCAGTGGCGACAATCAGGAACAAAACTCTGTGTGGAGTCGGATTTCCAGGATAAATAAAGCTCAACTGTGCATTATGGAATAATACTTTCACTATGAAACTGCTGTTCTATAACAATCAGATCACACAAAGCAAAGTTGTAATTCCCCAGCTCAAAAAGTTAATAATTTGCTACAAACTGTGATTGTAAATTCTTAAGATCTTTTCTGACTCTTCTTTTTTTTTTTTTTTTTCATTTTGATCACTCTATTCCTTTTCTCAGGCTCCTTCTATCAGTCTGTTTATCTTCTCCCCTTCACTTTGGTGGCCTCTGGGTTGGGTCCAAAGCTGGCAGCAACAGTGGAAATGTGCAACATTACCCAGATCCCTGTTAAATATAAAATATAAAATAGTATAAATAAGAATCTAAAATAAGAACTGGTTCATCTTCAATGTGGGATCTGGGCAAAGACACTCTGCAGGAAAAGACCTGATTTATATTCATCCCTACTGTTGCAATGAGTTCCACTGCAAGATGCATTAAAGGCATTTAAGAAGTTCAGCTCAAAGTTTAGTTTTCCAAATCTGCTGCAAAATTAAATGCCCTACACTGATACTGGATTATCTGGGCTTTATCAGATGTTCAGCCAGATTTTCAAATGTGATAATTCCATCTAATTACATCAGCCTTTCTCAAGTCTGCAGCTCACATTTGGGTATTTTAAAGAAGTTTGTAGTGTTTTGCGAGCATTTTGGACACTGAATTCTATAATTCTCTTGCACCCAGAACCTGTTTATTGTCCTGAGAAGTGACTAAGGTTAAAGGCATTGCTTGTTAACACCTCTTGCCAAGAGGTGTGAACCCTAATTTATCTCTAAAACCCTAATCACTGAATTCTTTTGCATGTAGAACTTGCATAAAGTCATGTTCCTCAACTCCTAAATGTAGGGAATTTACAGATTTCCCACAAGTTTCCAGCATAGGGTTGAATTCCACCAGAAGGTTAAACCTGCTCCATCCTGTGTCGATCACCACGGGTGGAACGTGAGGTTCTGACAGCTGAATGCCACCCTTTCTTTCACACTGAAATTCTGTTGCACTAGACAGGTCTGGGGCTCAAGTGGAGTGAGCTGTTTTGATGTTCAACAGGTGTGATGGGGGAGTACGAACCAAAGATTGAAGTTCGTTTTCCAGAAGCGACGTACGCGGCGAAGGGCTCGTCTGTCAGACTGGAGTGCTTTGCCCTTGGAAAGTAAGAGTTTTCTCTTTCATTAAAATGGGGGTTCTGGCACTCTTCCACAAGGAGAAATATTGGTTTTCTTGAATTTGCACCTTAGAATTTTTTTGGTCAGAGTGTGACTCTGTGAAACTTATTTTTTTAACCTTGGTCTGATGGTTTGTGTGCAATGTGTTCTCAAGGAAATGAGAAAGGAAACTGCACTATGGCTGAGGCTCACTGGATTGCAGCTGGAAGCAGGGGGAGGAGGTGTGGGAAGGGGAGGGAAACCAGAACAAGGATTATATTCCTTGAGAGCAGTTCTCTCATCTCTGAGATGAGACCTGACTCCAGGTGACAGCATTCAGTGTAACTGCATGTTCACATCTGATATACAGCAAAATAGGATTACTTTCTGTCTGTGTGACATCACAGAGTGATAGAGCGGTTTGGATTGGGAGGGACCGTAAGGATGATCTTGTTCCACCCCCTGCCATGGGCAGGGACACCTTCCACTAGCCCAGGTTGCTCCCAGACCTGTCCAATCTGGCCTTGGACACTTCCAGGGATCCAGGGGCAGCCACAGCTTCTCTGGGCAACCTGTGCCAGGGCC
>JAWMRA010000023.1:2380884-2392470 GCA_035584735.1 Pseudotriccus pelzelni | reverse complement strand
GATCCAGGGGCAGCCACAGCTTCTCTGGGCAACCTGTGCCAGGGCCTGCCCACCCTCACAGGGAAGGATTTCTCCCTCATATCCCACCTAAACTCACTCCTTATCAATTTGAAGCCATTCCCCCCTGTCCTGTCCCTCCATCCCTTGTCAATAGTCTCTCTCCATCCTTCTTGTCGGCTCCTTCAAGCACTGGAAGGCCACAATGAGGTCACCCCAAAGCTTTTCTTCTCCAGGCTGAACAATCCCAGCTCTCCCAGCCTTCCCTCCCAGCAGAGCTGCTCCAGCCCTCTGATCATCCTGGGGCCTCCTCTGGGGTCGCTAAGAATTAAATGTGGGGGAGCAGGTTGTGTTTGAAGAGCACGTGGACTCTGCAGGATGGATCCAGCAGATCCTTCAGGCCCTCTTGTCTCCACAGGGATGCTGAGGAGCCCTGGGAAGCCCTAACAGCAACCTTTCCTTCTACAAATCCACTTTCCTTGCAGTCTTTTTCCAAGTTTACTTATCCCGTTGTCTCCATTCCCAGCAGCTCTGCATTCAAGGAGCAGGTGGTGAACTGAATCAGTGTAACCAGCTCACAAGAACTAGTCTTTCCAGAGAACATCACTTTTCCCTGGAAAAGCCAAAATAACCCTCAGATTGTTGACCTCTATTTAGTTTAAGTTCACTTTGACAATCCCTTTTAAGGCTGTAAGCTTTTAAAGTGTTTAGGGCTTTCCCAGAGGTTAAAAGCCTGACTCGCAGACAGCACAAATTAATCAAATGTTCCTCTGGAACCTATGCTGGGAAGGAGAAAAATAAAGCAAATAAAAAGTTAATAAGATTGAAATGGCCTCGGCTTTCAGATGAGATTTCTATATAAACTAATTTTACAGCTAATTTTTATTAAAGGTATCTGCAGTTTTTTGGCCCAAAACAAGTACCAGACTGGAGCACTCCTGCTGAAGCTGATTTTCTTTTCCAAATACTGTCAAGCTACTTCTCTTTAAATACCTCCTTAATTGTGGGTTAGTCAGTACAGGCTTTCCATTTCAAGTTGTCATTTCATATTCCCATCTGTTGAATGGAAAGCATGGGACAATGAGACATTGGCTGCAGGAAAGTGTTTAAAAAACAGAGCAAATGAGATGTTCAAAACAGTGATGCCTTATTGAAGGGGTAAAGATGGGTGATGTTAATACGATGCACAGATTTTACCATTTTAGGAACATCTTAAGGACAAAAAAGTGGACTGAAAGGACACATAGCCAATGAGATCCCTCAGGGAGCACAGCATTTTCTGTGCAGTGCTTAGAAATGGAATGGCTGAGAGGGTTAATGCAGCTTTAATGTACTTTTTGTTCTTCAAATATACATATTTGAAGATTTTTCTTCTTCACTGCTGCCATACTTCCCTGGAGTTCCGCTGCCTGAAACACCAGTGATCCATGGGCCAAAATCCATCACCCACAAACTCTCGGGTGTTTGAGGGGCTGTTTGTGAGCAGAGGCTCTTTAGTGGCAGCACTGGAGAACTTCTCCTCTTGGATTTTAGGTTTTATAATTTGGATGTCTCCTATAGAAATGTGGGGGGGGTTTCCTCTCTTTTCCTGCTCTTTTTCCTCCCTGCACAGAGCCTCGAACCAGGTTTGCACCAACACATCAATGCAAAAGCTTTATTTCAGAGCTGGCGTTTCTGTGTGAATAAAGCAAGCGAAACAGAGTGCAGGTGAAATAACTTATTAGATAAGGCCAGATTTCTGCAGGTGTGTAGGTGATTAGTGGTATTGTGAAAAGCTGGAAGTTTCCTGCCCCCAGCTGTTTGCAATTGCAGTCAGCCCCATGTGAATGCAGCAGCCTGACCACGTGCACCTCTGGATGCTGAAATTCCACTAAAACTGGCCCCTACTATTGTCTGTTTATGTTAAAATCAATTCAGCCCAGCATTTGTTGAGCTGTACCTCTGATCTGCCACAAGCACTGAGGGTTATTATCTCACTTGGATTTCAGAACTGCTTTCCCATTATCCATAATTTTCTATATTCACACTGTTAGTCCGGTGGTTCAGACAATGCTGTGGCTGCTGCTACCTGTGTTCTATGAATAACAGAAATCTTTCACATCAGAGGCAGATTATAGACAGCCTGCTGGGGTTTTGGGCTCCAAAAGTCTTAAATGAAAGTAGTTTTATGGTATTTAGAGAAATAGCATCTCTCTTCTGTATGGAACAGCAAATCATACCTATTGGACTCTGCTCAAAAAGCGCTTCCACGTTTAAAATGCAGGTACAAGAGGCCAGAGTTTCAAACTCAGTTTAAAACAGTTTAAAGATGCTTCTTTTTTTTCTTGGGGGAACTCAAAGTCTCTTTCAGCCTGGCTGTGGGGCACCCTGGGGCAGGTACATTCCAAAAAGCTCTTTTTGCCTTTTACATTAAAATATCATTCCTGATTTTAACAAATCAGCCCCATAAACTCTTGTTTTGAGGAAAATAAGTATAAAGGGGTTAAAGAGTCAGCATTTATCCCTGGGATGAGGGTTTGGAGGGATGGATCCCAAATGTGCTTGGGGCACTTCTTTCCTTTGAACCTTATTTTGTAGAACAGACACCACGAATATAGAAGGGAAGCTTTTGCAAAGTAAATTAGTCCTCACTGGGATGGAAATATAATTGGGCAAAAAGTTCTCTAATTAGAGTGCAACTATCTGATGACCTAAACAAGCAAAAAAATGCCCCTTGCAGTTAATTCTTTAAAAGAGGGGAAACTGAAATATGAAATAGTGGCTTCACTATTTCAAATCCTGCAGCCTGTGGCAGTTTAATAGAAGAGATGAGACTTTGTGTTCTGCACCAATATTCATTATGTTGACAGTGTTTAATATTATGCCAGTATTAAAAGTCCTGCTTTGGATCAAGCTGCATTAATCATGCCATATATCCAAATTATTGTTCCCTGTGTCTTTCAGGGGATTGAGCGCCATGGAAAGAATTATGTTCAGCTGAGTTCCTGTGCTTCTATCACTAGATTTCTCCCAAAATAACTTTTTTTTTTTTTTTCCCCTCTGTTGCACAAATAAGAACAGTTCCTGGAATGAAAATAAGCACAGTGCTTTCCATGTCTGGTGCACATATTTATTAAACTCTGTCTGTGGTTTATGTTTTTCTTCATTCCCTCCTCGAAGGTAGGGAAATAATCTGTTCAAAATCCCCTGCAGATGGGCTGTTGCCAGCTAAGGTTGTAAAAAGCATATGTGAATAACATGAAACAAGATTTCTTTCAACCCAGAATATTCATTTTTCATGGGAAGGCCCCGCTTATTCCTCTAAATGTATTCATGGCAGGGTTTTTCTAGTGGTTGTTGTTATAAGGAGATAATCACAGAGCTGCAGGGGGGTTCCAATAACCATCTTTACTAAATTTACATAAAAAGCCCAGGCTTCACCTCTGGTGTATTCTCAAGTTGTTTACGTAGGAGGTTGTAAAAGGATCCATTACAGGATTCGAAAATTCACATCCATGTGAAGGACTTTTGCCAACCCGAGTGAAGTTTTGCTGCTTTCATCCCACATGGAACTGATGCCTGAAGGTTTGTGTTTTCAGGGCTCAGCAGATCAGCTGGGGTGAGTAACTTATACCTCCAGGAGAATGAGCCCCAACACCAGGCCTCAGAAAACTTTGCTGTTTCCCCGCTAAAACATGGAGATCATTCAAAATCGAGCGTTTTAAGTACAGGGCTCCTTGGATCCCGACCCTTCCCTGCGCCAGCAGCGCTGCAGACACCAGAGCAGCTTCCAAACCTCGGCTCTGTCTCATTTGTCTGACAAACCGTGGGCGTCATTACTGAAACTGTAGATTTAATTTCATCTTGAAGGGCCCCCAGATGCACAGGACAAAGGATGAGGCACAGTCTCGATGCATCATCTGGCTGCAAAAAAGGTGGCACCTTCATCACCGTGGGCTCTAATGCTGCAGACGAATTAATTTCGTGTTCACTCTGACAACACTTGTCACCAACCACAAAATATTTTCCATCTCCTTTTCTCTCCGAGTTAGTAACTTATGGTTTTGTGATTCTGCTGCCTGTATGGTGGAATATAAATTAAATTAGTCCTCCTGGATGCTCTGAAGGTTTCAAATAAACTGCAGATTTATGTACAAAGACACTCTCGTATTTATGCACTGTTTTCTTATTTGCTCAGGTGAAAGCCAGACTTTGGCTATGAAGTGTAATAAATTTGGGAAGGGCATTCACTGTTTCGTTATATATTCCAAAACTTTTTAGCCCCAAGCAGTTATTTGTTTTAATCTGGTTATTGGCAGTGACTAAAGGAAAAAAGACCTGCCAGTGGCAGGAACACCCCAAATCTGCATGGGAAGACACTGGCCTGTGTTGCAATGTCAGATACTGACCCTCAAAGCAATGTGACTGTGGAGCAGAATCCTACAAAAATTCACAAGGCTGTGTTTATTGAACTGGTTTTTTAAGATATATTTACCTATGTCTAAAGGACAGTTTTTCCACTTCTTAAAGCATCAACGTCTAAATAGATTAGTTGTTCCAAACCCCAATGCAGTCAATCTGGATTTTAAATTTAAATTCAGGGATCTGTTGTTTTTCTTTTTTTTGCTTTGGATTTTTTTTTTTTTTTACCTTGAAAGGTTTCACATGGCCTGTAGTAAGAGACGTTCCAAAGAAATTGGGTTATGAAGATGTAGAGTAGCGTCAGAAAAAGGTGAAACCGGACCAAAAAAACCCTCTTTCTGCAAAATGCACCGACTGAAGATGCTGGGAAGTGTGTGATAATGAGGTGTCAAGGAAGACAAGATCTCTAGAGAAGGTCCTTCCCGTGGGTGGTGGCAGTGGCTGAGCTGGGGATGCTCCCACACTCTGCTCCTTAAACCTGCAGCTCAGGCAGACGAGGAGCTGCTGCCCTGACTCCCCTCTCCTGATAAACCTGGGGCCCTCAGTGCCAGACTGCCCGGCAGGAGAGCAAAGAGCTGATAACTATTTATTGCAATTGTGCCTTTAGACACAGCAGCGCTGATGAACCAAACTCTGAGGGTTCCACGGCCTCCTGCTGCGGCTGAAATTTAGAGAGAATGTGCTTCAAAACCATCGGGTTCAGCCAAAAATGAGCCAAAGAGCCCAGCTTGCCTTGAAACATCCCCAAGGATGTCATTATAAGTGTGTGGTGTGGGTAAGGAAAACAGGACAGTGCCTTCAGCTCAGACCTTGCTAAACCTGACTTGACAAGTTGACAGAAGGGGCCTTTTCCCACCGAGCGCTGCCTCTGGCCTTGGTGTCAGCACAGACTCCCTTTGTTTCTGAATAGTCAGTGCTGAGAGAAAACAAAAGGCTGAGAGAACAGGAAACAGTGAGACGAAGCACTTTCAGGTAGCAGAGCGTGTATAAATGCATCTAATTATTGTTTCCTTCTCCCATGCGGCTGTTAGCTTCCTTTATAAAAAATAAATAAATAAATTAAAATCCAGAAGAGAGGCCTTTGGAGTAAGCAGCTAAATGCTTCTGGCGTTCTGAAGTTCTCCAGGAGCTGTTCACCCACTGTTTAATATGCAGCAGGATTTGAAAAGCCAGCCATGCTCCTCGTCATGTCATCAGCAGTCTGTATCAATCCAACACAAGGCTGCAAAGCTCCTCTGGCTGTTTTCCTGCCTGGAGCACGACAAGCAGGAGATAGACCTAGCTGTGCTCCTTTTAAATAACTAAGGGTATCTCGCTTTATAAATAACTAACTTGCCTGTACAGAAATTCTGCATGAATAATGTCATGCAAGATCAGTCTGGGGCAAAGAAGGCCCAGGGGAGACCTTCTCACTGTCTCCAAGTACCTGACAGGAGGTGTAGCCGGGGCTCAGGCAGTCAGTGACAGTGCCCTGTGACAGGACAGTGGCCTCAAGTTGCCCCAGGGTTGGATATTAGGGAAAATGCCACCACTGAAAAAGCGGTCAAGCCCTGGCAGAGGTTGCCCGGGGCAGTGGTAGAGGTGCATGCTTGGAAACGTTCAAATAAACCAAGCAGACGTGGCACTTCGTGACGTGGTTTATCGGGGCACTGGTTGAAGGCTGGACTTGATGATCTTGGAGGTCTTTTCCAACCTTAATGGTTCTGTGATAAGGCTTGTGTGGAAGACCAACCACTGCACTCGATAAAACAACCCCTTTTTAAGTTCCTAGTAAGGAATAGTATCAAGCAGGTTTGCATCTGAAATAGCTTTTGATCTCATAGCAAAAGGCAATTAATAAAGGTAGTAACGACAGCTGCTCTCGGCCAGAAAGAATTGAAATTTAAACAACTATCCAGGTCTTGAACTGAAATGGGGAAATTTAGCCAAAGCCTCTGGAAAAAGCTGTTCAAAATCTAAGTTGTTGGAAAAAGCAACTTACTTCAGCTTGCAGAAACAGAAACTGTGAAATCCAAGACTATTAATATTTTAAAGTGTTTTGGTGACATAATAGATCATGAAAGTGAGGCTTGGATGGTTTGGGATATTACCAGAAATGCAGGAAATATTTATAGCTGCCTTCGAACTTCACTATGTTTTGTTCTTTTATAGGATGCATTAATCCAAATATAAACAAAAATGAAAGAAAGCTACAAAAACATGAAAAAAGAAATATTCCCTTTTGTCTCTGTCTCCTTCAGCCTCAGTGTCTTGTGCTTTCCTCTTCTCACTCAGATTTATTGTTATTTTTAGATCCCTTGAATTCTTGGCCAATACTTCCTATTTTTGGGTGCAAAAATACCTCTAATGCTACAGGGAATTAGTTTGCTGTGAGAACCAGTCAATAATTCAGTGCTTCTGTGGTGTTTCTGTGGCTTGTAAAGTTGTTCCTTCAGTGTCATGGTGTTTAAAAGAAGGTTTGAGCCCCGAGTAAGTTCCTAAGGGGAAAATACAAATTGGCCTAAGAAGAAATTATAGAATTGACTGTGCGTTTCATCTCACTGTTGGACTCGTGCTCCTAAATAAATTGGACAGGTTAGAACATCTCTGACTTATGAATTATGCTTAGAAACAGAAATTATGTCTTTTTAAAAATATTATTACTCTCATGAAAGGATTTAACACGCTTTGTTTCTCTGCTGTAACCAATGTTCTCTGTTTTTCCCTCATGAAATACAATTACTTAGCCCCGTCCCAAGTATCAGCTGGAAGAGGTCTGATGGAAACTCCTTGACAAGCAAAATTCAACCCAACAAAACCAAAGGAGTTCTTGAAATCCCTGATGTTCAGCAAGAAGATGAAGGTTCTTATGAGTGCGTTGCAGGAAACAGTCGAGGAATAAACATTGCAAGGGGTCAATTATTTGTCTACGGTAAGCAGATTAATTTTATTTTTATTCTTTTTAAAGAGCAGCAGGGCCTTCAGGTGGGTTTTGCAGGTGAGGTCTTATTAGCCCCTCACTGGAGGTATAAAATGCAGGGCAGGTTAAGCTGATTAAAAGCTGATTGGAGTGACCTTCACTGAACGACAGCCTCAGCAAATAAAGATATTTTGCATTAAAACTCAGGTTGGAAATGTGGGCTGTGCCGTGATGAAGTTGGAAAGGTTAATAAAAGGCAGGGAGAAATCCCTGGTATGTTCACATGGAACATTAAAGGCAGAGATTCACTCTCAGCAGCAGAATTTGTGCTGCCCCAGATGCAGATCAGGGGAGGATTCAGGAGTTTTATTCATGGCAGTGGAAAGTTATTTCCCCTCCTATTCAAGCTCAGCTCCATCAACAGATGAGAGTAAAGCAGGAGAAACTCATTCCATTCCTCCCTCTCCTTCCTGCTTGGCTAAAAGTAGAGAATAATAGATCTGGGAAAGAGTTCTCCCTTCAAAAGTCGAGAATAATATGCCTGGGAGTCTGTTCTCCCTCCCCTTTTCACTTCCCCCGTGCATTAATTTCCTGTGATCACAGTCACACGTGGTGGTCAAGGTGAATTATATGTTCTTTAGTCCCATTGTTAATACCCAGGGAAAGCAACATATTTTGACAGCAATAAGAGGGGGGATTTTTTTTTCCTTTACCTCGTAAGTCTTTCAAAGGAGAAGGCAAAAAAATTAAACATAACAGGAGTAAGAAAAATCACAGAAAGAGAGACTGAGCCTGCAATTAACATCTGCTGAGAAGACTTTGGCAAGTATTTTTCTTTGTTTTTTAAAGTAAATCCCTTTTAATGAAGAGATGCAGCGTTGCTGATAAGCCACCAGTCTCCTGCAGCCACGGCTAATATCAAGATATATGCCAGGAATAGAACCAGTCTGCTGCTTGTGTGAATATTTAATTATTTCTTGGCTTTTAAGGGGTTATTTTTGCTCTCACTGCACACTAATTTTTTCCCAACACCCATCAAGCAAGTTCCATTAAAATGAAGTTCAGTGGATTACCTGGACGTGATTGAGAACAGCACAGGCAATTACAAAATCATGATCAGTTAATTCAATCTAAAACAATGTGCTTATTAAATGCGCTTTGTACATTAATTAATAGCTGCTCATTATGAAATATATAAACAGGCCTCATGAAGCTTTTGCACAAGAGTGTTTTTTTGGTCATTTTAGGAGTGGGCTGGTGTATTATCCACATAATTGATTTCATTTCTCTGCTGGGGTGTTTTTCCTCCATAGGCAGCTTGTCTCCAAGAAATAGGGTTCCTTTCCTGGACGCTTTCTGCTGCTCTGTACGCGATGCCTCCAGCCTGTGCTTTGGGCCTGAGAGCAATCAAAATGACATGCAATTAAAATTATTGTTAGGCACGGTGAGCCCTACCTTTATGGCACCTTATAAAACCTTCCAGTACCTGAAGGAGCAAAAAGAGAGCTGGAAAGGGACTTGGGACAAGGGGTGGAGAGACAGGACATGGGAAAATGGCTTCAAACTGCCAGAGAACAAGGTTAGATGGGATCCTGGGAAGGAATTCCTGGCACAGGGTGCCCAGAGAAGCTGTGTTTGTCCCTGGATCCCTGGAAGTGTCCAAGGCCAGGTTGGACGGGGCTTGGAGCAACCTGGGCTGGTGGAAGGTGTCCCTGCCCATGGCAGGGGGTGGCACTGGATGATCTTCAAGCTCCCTTCCAACCCAAATCTTTGGACAGTGATGATGAACAAATGATGTCCAGACACTGCCTCACTTCTTATTCTGATCAGCCCTTGTGTTTTGTACCAATCTCACATTTTAGTCACGTGTGTGACATTCCTTTGGAATCAGCTGACGCCACACAGCTCTCCCAGGGGATTGGGCTGGTTTGTGCTAATGGATTTGCAGAGTTTTTCTTCCCAGAAAGGGAGAGGTCTCTCTGCAGCAGCACCAGCACAACTTCCTTATTGGTAAAACATCATCTGCTCTGCAAGAGAGAAAGAACAGGCCCTAAGAAGTTAAAAGAGTTCACAGACCAGCTCTGAAATGTGCTCGGATCTGGGATACTCCAATGAATTCCACTGAGGTGTGTTTCCTGGTTTATTGTGTTTAGTAGCAGCCACCCAGCTCCTCTGCTTCTGCATCTTGGGATTTCACCCTCCTGGGAAATTCCTGGGAACTTTCTTATAAATCAACATGAATGGGGGGATCCTGGGAGGGTCACACGTTCATTGGGAAAGTTTGTTCTATCTTTGGAAGTGGACATGGACTACTGTTCTGACCTAGTTTAAGAACACAAAATCCTCTGTTTACGCCTTCATATCCACATCCCCAGACAGAGCAGCCTCTGGATAAACAGATTCCATTTGTTAATCTCAGCCTTGAGAGTGCAGCAGGTCATGGGTGAGGCCAGGAGGAACTGGATGGTTTAAGTACGTGATGTGGGACAGCACGGAGGGATATGGGGCTTTTCAAATGATGGGGGAAAACTCAAAAAAAATGCAGCTTCTGAGTTTCAACAGGTCCAGCTCTGCACTGAGCGTCTCAAATTTGGGGTTCCATGTGGGGTCCAAGCTCCCGTGGCAGTTGGAGGTGGTGGGTCTCTCTAAGGAGAGCTGAGCTGCTCTGGCAGTTCAAATGTGGAAACTCCAAACCAAATCTGCCCCCAAACCCACATCCGAGATCACAGACACTTCAGCTTAGGTCTCACCTGGAGGGTGGGACCCACGGGAGGTGTTTGTAGCTCTGCAGGCCATGAACAAACCCTCAGCTTTTGCCCTGGGCAGCTGTGGCAGGGCTGGACAGCCCTTTCCATGAGGAAATCTTCCCAATATCCAGCCTGACCCTCCCTTGGCACAGCTTGAGGCTGTTTCCCCTTGCCCTGTCCCTGTTCCCTGGGAGCAGAGCCCGACCCATCCCCGGCTCCCCCCTCCTGTCAGGGGGTTGCAGAGCCAGAAGGTCCCCCCTGAGAGAAACAACCGGTCTGTGATACAAACACAAACACCATCTATGCACGAGCAGCACAAGGTTCTGAGTTCACTCAGCATCACAGTTATTCATATATCCATTATGAATTCCCCTGGATCCTTCTCCTGTCCCTTCTGGAAGCAGAACCGTCTGATAACATTTTGCCAGATTGAATTTCAACCCATTCGGTGACATCCCAGTGATTTATTTTGAAGAAATCATTGCAGAATTGCAGCATAACTTTGTTACTGCCTCTCCCCACAGCTTTGCTCTCATCTCCTCGTGCTGTTACTGAGATGCCTGGTGCAATATTTTCCCAAAATCCAGTTATAGGGCAGTGGTAAAGGCAAATGGACATATTTGGCCTTATCAGAATGAAACTACTTCAATCTGCAGAACATAAAATCTGTTAGGAGATCGAAACCCAAAGTCTTTTCAAAATTATATCCCCAGAGGTGTCCAAGGCCAGGTTAGACAGGGCAGCTTGGTCTGGTGGAAGGTGTCCCTGCCTATGGCAGAGGGTGGAACTGGATGAGCTTTAAGGTCCCTCCCAACCCAAACCACTCAGTGATCCTATGAGTCTACATTCTGAATTTTGGTCTCTTTAAACCTTGAGGAACGAGGTGAAGGCAAATGTAGAAATTCCTGGGGCTTGTGTGCACCATGACCCAGCCTGTGAGTGGCAACCTGGCCACTCTCAAATTAATTAACTGGCACCATTCCTATTCTTTCTAGCAGGGAAATCCTCCTGCAGAGCAAACCACAGCTGTCCCTGTCCCCAGTAAGGCCCTGTATCCATCTGACCCCATTTTGGACACCTGGGGATGCACAGAAAATCCAGCTGTTCCTTTCATCCACAATTTTTGGTTGGTTTCGGCAGGACCATGGTCTATCCGCAGACAATGCTGTGTTCTCTCCTCTCCTGGCCATTCCTGGAGAGCTCTGCTGGGGATGGTGAGATCAAGGAGGCAGAAAGTGGGACTGGGAGTAATTCCCTCAGGAATGACGCTTGTCCAAGAGTCACTGCAGACAGAGCTGGGTTTGGGGATTGGGCACTGCCCTCCTGGAGATCACACACCTGCAGTGGGTTCCACAGCTTTGCCTCGACATTCCTTCCCCATCAGGGTATTGTTATTTAGAATCACAGAACCACAGAATTCCCAGGATGGAAGGGACCCCCAAGGATCACCCAGTCCAACCTTCACCCCTGCCCAGGACACCCCAACACTCCCCCCTGTCCCTGAGAGCGTTGTCCAAACGCTCCCGGAGCTCTGGCAGCCTT
>JAWMRA010000023.1:2336988-2358429 GCA_035584735.1 Pseudotriccus pelzelni | reverse complement strand
GCCAGGTTGGACAGGGCTTGGAGCAACCTGGGCTGGTGGAAGGTGTCCCTGCCTGTGGCAGGGGGTGGGATGAGATGGACTTTAAGGTTCCTCCCAACCCAACCCGTTCTGTGATTCCCTGGTTCTGTTCTCTTTGTTTTCCCCAGGGTGGTGGTCCTGGAGGATGGCAGCCTCAGGCTCTCCAACATCACCAGGGCAGATGCTGGAGTGTTCACCTGTGTAGCAACGAACCAGTTTGGAGCCGCCAGGAATTCTGGGAACCTGATTGTGAAAGGTACTTTGGGATCTTCTTTTGTGCAACGAGATGAGCTTTAAGGTCCCTTCCAACCCGAACCACTCTATGATTCGAACTTATAATCCTCTTTTTTGCCTTGATATTCTTGTTTTCAGTGCTATCAGAGTAACTGTGGCCTGCAGGGGTGACCTCCTCCCCAACCTGCTGCAGCTGGTGATGGAAAATCTTTTCCATACTCATCTTCTGAAAGATCAGTTAGCACTGATGCAGCACAAGGTGTGATCTGAGATGATGCCACAGCACAGCCAACAATGAATAAACCAAGAAGTTTAGGGTTTAGGCAGCTCTTTGTTAAGGTTCTGTACCACTTCACATGTCACATACATTGGAGCAATATGGGAAAATAACATTAAAACATGAAAAAAAAAATATTTAGTTTGGCATTTATGAAGTTTATTAAAACACTGAGTAACAACATGGTATAAAAATGATCTTGTTTGCAGGGAACATTTGTTTTTGTTTCCCCTCTGGAGAAGTTTTGGCTGTTCAATTATAGGCCTCATTGCTTCAGCATTATTTTCAACTGAAATGTCAGAACTTGGAAAAGCATATCTAATGTGCAAATTAAGTTTATTGCTGCTCATTGAGTTGTTTATTCTTTGTGGAAGAAGTCTTTATTACACCTCCAGCACTCACAACATCTTCTCTCTTTTCTCCTCTGAAATGGGATTTGCCATATAATGCATGTCTGCTGTTGCTAAGCAAGATAGATAACACAGGCCCAAGAGCTTTCAAGAAGCTTTTAAAAGTATTTGGGGTGGAAGTCTTGGAGCCAAATCCATAAAAGGAAGCAGAAAATATCACAGAAGTGAACACTGCATCAGTGGGATCACTGGGTGTGAGGAGGATGAACAAGAGGTACAAGAAGACGATAATACCATAATGAAATTAACGTTTCCCCTCTAAGTGTCATTTGTGCAGTTCTAGTTCGGCTGTGAGAATAAGAAGTGCAGGAGGACAAGCAAGAAGGGAGAACTTTGTGGAGGTTTCTCTGCAGCTCCCAGATCCTTTTCAAAATTATATATTCAAAGTTCCCTGCACCCCTCAGCGGGATTACTTCATTTGAGATTTATGGAACTGAGTTTTTTGCCAGCCTGTGCTGAAATCGGTGGAGCTGTGCCAACAGAGGGAGAACAGGGCCCTGGAATCATCTGGAATTTATGGCATGCGACACGCTGCTCCCAGGGAGAGGAAGAGATCTCTCTAAACTAATGACGGAGTGTCTTTAAGACAGTCAGCTGAGGCCACAGCATTTCTGCAGACGTTGTCCTCAGCTCCGAGGGGAGATGCCACAGTGGTGACAAGGCTGTGAAGAGCAATCAGAGTATGCAGAGAAATCTGTGTGTTCACAAGGAGAACCTCAGACACTCTCTCGATGATACCAAAAACCCCAAACCTAATTTGTCCATAATAATACAACTCAGACAAGTTCCTTCTTTTTTTTCCTTGGTAAATGTTTCTTGATGAGCGCACCAAGTATACACTCTGCTGTATCACTGTATATCACCACAACTAGTAAGACCCTGTTGTGCTTTACAAAGTTAGAAGAAAATGCAACAATCTGCCTTGTTTGTGCTTGCCCACTGCCATCCAGTCCCTCACACAGTGACCAGTGCAGCCCAGACCCTGCTAAGAAACCCTGCAAGTTTGCACCTCCACTCACACACTAAAAATGACTTCAAAGATGGGGCCAGTGTGATTGAAAAGGCGGTTGAAGGTCAGGGACTGGGTCCCCTTTGGAACCACAGCCTTGGGAAAACCAAACTCCTGAAGCCCTGGCATAGGTTGCCCAGAGAAGCTGTGGCTGCCCCATCCCTGGGAGTGTCCAAGGCCGGGTTGGAGCCACCTGGGCTACTGGAAGGTGTCCCTGAGGTGGAACTGGATGATCTTTAAGTCCCTTCTGACCTAAAGCAGACTGGGATTTGATGATTTCTGACACAGACTTAAGCTGTGATGACACTGAACCAATACAGCTCATGCACATTTTCTTCTCCTCCTCTCACATTATCTTCAGACCAAATTAATTCTGTTGAAGGGATTGTGCTCTCATTTCACACAGGTGTCTAAATTCTGCCTATATTATAACACTTGCACACACAAAAGCTTTATCCAAGGGAATTGCTTACAACAAAGTGGTTGTTATCTCTAATCTGCCTGCCACTCATATCAACACAAGTGAAGCCATATAAACCTATTTCTTTCCCCTTCAGCGAGTTAATACTTCCCTTAATAGTAGCTGCAAGTCTGTTTCTCAGTGTAATGGGTTAAAAATGGTCAAATAAATAGTTTTCCTGCCTGGGAAAGTATCTTTGAAGCTGTAACCTAAACAGTGCTGTGTAGTAAAGCACCACTAACATTAATATAGGTTAAGGATGTCCATGTATAAAGAAAGTGAAGATGAACAGCAATTTTTGCTTTTGCTGCAGTTTCTGCTTGGGAGAGGTTTTCAAGTTTGAAGATGTTCTTAAGAGTCTTAATGAAGCCTCTGCTTTTTGAGCTGAAACCATGACTATTGACTGTGGGCTTTGCAAAGCAAAATATGACTCATTTAGAATGTTGCCCTGGACATCTGCTCACTCTTGGAGGCACACAGGGCTCCTTGGGTTGGTACTGCCAAAACAGGCAAGAGTGTTCTGACATCATCATTGTGTTAGAGATAATTTCCTTTATTATGGAACCTTTGGGCCAATTTGAAATCATTTCAGCAATGGGACGAAACTCCTTAGAGATCCACTATTTTTAAATGCATTTTTAATCAAAATGGTCTGGTTTTTGTCTCTGCAGAAAGGACTGTAATCACTATTCCACCTTCTGACACGGATGCAACAGTTGGAGAAAGCATAGTCCTCCCCTGCCAGGTGTCCCACGACCCCTCCCTTGCCGTGGTGTTCACGTGGTCCTTCAATGGCGAGAGAATCGAGCTGAGCAGAGGAATAAATCACTTTGAAAGGATTGGAAGGGTAAGTTTGCCCACCTCCTCAATGAAACCCTTTGCCACAGTCTTTAGACCACACAAATGTTGACCATAATTCTCCCATGCCTGTTTATATGCCTGGCAAATCACTGTTCCTTTACAAGGGCTGGAACCATTTATTTCTCTTCCCTAAATTTCATAAAAGCGCTTGAGTTATTTGTGGAGCCATAATAAAAATGTCCACATGAAAGAAACTGATGAGAGCTATGAATATTTTAATTTAAAAGCTGAATTTTTCATTAA
This sequence comes from Pseudotriccus pelzelni, assembly GCA_035584735.1. Classification (NCBI taxonomy): domain Eukaryota; kingdom Metazoa; phylum Chordata; class Aves; order Passeriformes; family Tyrannidae; genus Pseudotriccus; species Pseudotriccus pelzelni. Next base: position 2,354,917 of record JAWMRA010000023.1, on the reverse strand, counting down.
TATTGAGCAATTTATAAAAATGCCCAGTACGAAAAGCACGTTGTGAGTGATTAGTTTACTTTTTTTTTGGTTGTTTTTTGTATCACCAGGAATCTGCTGGGGATTTGATGATAAGAAATATTCAGCTCCATCATTCTGGGAAATATGTGTGCATGGTGCAGACAACTCTAGACAGTCAATCTGCAACAGCAGATATCATTGTGAGAGGTATGTCTGTGAAATGGAGACACATATATCTTCTGGAGGAATCAGAAATTCCTACCATCAGCTCCGGTTTAAGTGATCCCAATATCAATTCAACGTTTCAATAGTTAAATGCTTTATGCCTTGCGCTCTTGGCCCCAGCATTGATTCAGATTGCGGCCGACGTGGTCCTGGTGTTCACCCAGAGCGTGGGCAGATCTGCCACTGGCTCTTTGGAAGGCAACATTTTCTGACCACACAGGTCCAGGTGGTCCCCTCATTTCGCTTCCTCCAGGCATCCCTGGGTCCCTGTGTGGGTTAGGAAAATGAGGAGGCCTCATTCCTCACCCCTATTTGGAGATAATATGAAAAATATTTTCTATGGGCAACTAACTCAGCTTTTAGTGCCAGCAGGGAGAGAAATGCTGGGATGGGGTAGACCTTCTAAACCTCAGAGAAATCAGAAATCTCTGCAGTGCCCCACCCTGCATTCTCTCTAAACCTCAGTTTGAATTCAATAGGAATTCTGAGAATGCTGGATGGTTCGACAACAGACACACTGAGTAACTTTCTTTGTCAGACAAAAAAAACCCGCTTTCCTTTGTTTGTAGTTTTCATGTTAGCAACATAAAGACATTAATTTTCCTGACTCACACATCCTCACTCTTTATAAAAATGTAATTCAGGCAAGGAGCCATCACTTAGAGATTGTGCTGCTTTTATGACACTGCAGCTTCATGAATAATTCCACTGACTTGAGTGAGTAAGACTTGCCCAACCCATTCCAGCAGCAAATCTTCTCTTCCCAATACCTTCGTCTTAAAATGCTGATCATATCAGGCCCCCCAGGTCCACCAGAAGATGTTAAAGTTGAACATGTTTCTAGCACTACTGCTGTGTTATCCTGGAAGCCTGGAGTAGAGAATAACAGTCCAGTCCAGATCTACAGTGTCCAGACCAGGACTCCGTTCTCGGTGGGATGGCAGGCGGTTTCCACAGGTGAGAGATGTGGGAGTTGCCCGGAATTTTTGACATATACCATTGATTTGTACCTCAGAAATCCACTGTCATTGTCATGTTTGGGGTTTTTTAGCTCCTGAAGTCATTAATGGCAGGACTCACAAGGCCACAGTGGTTGATTTAAGCCCTTGGGTTGAGTACGAGTTCCGTGTGGTTGCCAGCAACAGTGTTGGGATTGGGGAGCCAAGCAGACCATCAGCTCTACTGAAAACCAAAGCAGCAGGTAAGTCCCTGCTTTCTGGCGGTTTTTTCCACCCAGGCACGTTGGCAGGTCCCCGGTCTGGGAATTTCACTGCAGCAGAGCTACTCACTCCCACAGGGTAATGTCCCACGGGTGGAGAAGCTTCCCCTAGAGCACGTTACTGGACGGGGCTCAGAGCAGCCTGGGCTAGTGAAAGGTGTCCCTGCCCATGGCAGGGGTGGAACTTGAGGTTTTTAAGGTCCCTTCCAACCCAAACCATCCTGTGATAAAGGCTGGAGCTGGCCCGTGCTTCCTCCCTTTGACATGTCCCAAAAACATATCTAACCCCTAACCCGAACACAACCTTTCGCTCAAGCAGCTGAGGAACAACATTTGTGTTCTCACAATTAAACCCAAGCTTATCCCCTGCTCAGGGACCTGCATACGAAATGATAACACCAGCTCTCTGGCATATCCCACCTCTGTTTGATATCTGAGCATCAGGAGGAGCAGAATATTGGCTTTAACTGGAGGAAATAACTTACAGCATCCAAATCCCGCTGACTCCGGGGTGGGATCCTTACTGTCTAACCTCTACCCATTTATATTCTGGGATTTGGGAACTCATGGGAAGCAGACTCATTTTTGGGTGACTGGCAGGACCAGTCCTTTGACCTGTTCAGTTTGGTACAATTTGTCTGAAGCCCAAACCTTTGGGCTGTTTTACGTTTCTCCAGCCCCCTGCTTATCAACTCTCTCCCACCTCTAAAATCAGTATTTATGGTTAGGGTTCTTAAATTTCCCAGCAGATTATCACAGATATACATTCTCCATCACATGAAGCCAGAATTAGTCTTTCTTGCTCTTACCAAGGGCTTTGTAAAACATGATATTCAAAACCAGCTATAAAGTCAGTAAAAGCTTTCAACTTTTAAAGCTTTTTTTCAATGTGTTTATTTTTTATTAGAGGGATTCACAAGGCTAGAGCTACAAAGAGAAAGGAACAATAAAATTAGTATTATTTATCATGGCAATAAGACAAGGAACAATTATTTCCTTGCAGTGTAGCACTGTCTGAAGTTGAACAAAAGGAAGAGAAAGCCTCTCTTCAGGTCTGAGTTGCTTAACCCCTTCACTGCTGCAAATAACTCTGTCTCAAAACATTGCCGTGCAATTATCTTAACTTTTTAACCAGAACAGGAGACTGAAAGCAGTAGGACAGTGGGGACAGCAAACAGCTGGCCAGGAAAGGGTGAATTTGAGCTTCACTGTTGTTATGACTATTTTGCCAGCTGAAATCTGAGCATTAGTAGATTTGTGGATGCAAATGAGCCACTGTTCATTTCATTAAAATGGAGCTGAGAATTAATTGAGCCTCTGTTGGTGCATTCAGCTGTGAATTTTCATCTGTTTCCCAACTCTGACCCAGTTGAGGCTCCACTGAGCAGTGGTACAAAATTTCCCCCATGCAAATGTAGTAAGTACTGAGCACATTTAACACATGAGCTAATTGAGCATCAGTTGGATCATGAAACGGGGAAACACAAGGCTTGAAAGTCTGTTTTGCCTTTTTTAATGCAGCTCTTGTCAGTCTTAGATTATTTGCCTCTGATGTGCACAAAGACATTGATTGTGAGTGACAAAACCCTCCAAGAGAGCCCAGACTGTTTGCACTTGCACTCACTTTTATGGCTGCACAACAAAACTTCCCTGAAATCCCTGCATTTCTAGGGAGGTTGAAATCAGATGAAGTTTTATATGTGGGATCTGGAATACCTGGAAACCGGAATCTAGAAGTGATAGCGGGTTGACATCAGCTCCTGTGAACTTCAAGTCCTGTTGGTTTTGTTGCCACCCCTGGAGCTGGGCTAACACTGGGTGGATGAATGGAAACCAGATATGGCAAAACTTGCCAAAATCTCTGGAAAAGCTTCAGAAGTACAAATATCCCACCTATTTCTGCCCCATCTTCAGCCCTGACTCGACACGTCAGGTTTTTAGACAGTGAGAGGTGAATAAAGGGATTGACAGAAGTGTCTTGGAATTTCTAAAGGCAGTACAGAGGGTTTGCAGATGGCATCAGTCCAGAGGTCTTATGGAGGGTTCCTGTCTCTGCCAGTTCCAGGCTTGTCCTCTTGTTTTATGCTTCTCTAGCAAGTGACAATAAACATATCCTAGAATCACAAAATCATATCATGGTTTGGGTGGGAAGAGACCTTAAAGATCATCCAGTTCTAACCCCCTGCCATGGGAAGGGACACCTCTCCCTAGTCCAGGTTGCTCAGAGCTCCATCCACCCTGGGCTTGAACTCTCCCAGGGAGGAGCAAGAGGCAGGAAATGCTGCTGTTCTGTTTGCTCCTCCACCAAGAGCCTTTTCAGTGCTGAGAAGCCCCTTTACCAACACAGAGCCTGATCTCAACCCTGTACCCCTGGTGCCAAACACCCAGGGCAGTGCTGGGGAGATCAGGCTCTAATCAACCAACTTTTGGTCACTTACAGTCTTGGGAGAAGGAGAAAAGCAGAGTGTGAGCTTTGAATTTCCTAAGAAAAGCATCCAGCCAATTAAAAAAAATTAATATATTGCTCCAACAACATGTTTACCGAACAAATGCATAATTAGTAAATCAGTAGTGTTGCAGCTACAGTCTGAATGGAACATCATTTTGCCAATTAGTTGATGAGGCATAATAATGTCAGATACTTGATGCTCCAAGCTTCTTTAATTAATTTTTTGAACCAGGGTACTCATGTATCAAATACATCTGTGGCTTCAGCCTTAGAAACTTGAAAACGTGTAAACATAATTTCAGTTCATTTAAAGCAGGCTGTTGTGCAATAGAATCCCTGTTCCACCTGTTGGAAGGTGGAATAGCTGCACGTGAGCTGGGAAAGGCTCTGATCATCCAGCTGGAAAGACCTCCAGGATCATCAAGTCCAACCTTTGACTGATCACCTTGTCCAGAACTGGCCACAGCACTGAGGTGTGGCCTCAGCAGTGCCCAGCCCAGAGGGACAATCCCTGCCCTGGTCCTGCTCCACACTGTTCCTGACCCAGGCCAGGGGCCACTGATCTTGCCCACCCGGGCTCACGTTCAGCTGCTGTTCACCAGCACCCCCAGGCCCTTTTCCAGCTTTCCACCCACTCTTCCCAGAGCCTGCAGTGCTCCATGGGGCTGCTGTGATGCAAGTGCTGTTCCCTTGTGGAACCTCAGGCCAGTGGGCTCATGCCATGGATCCTGCCCAGATCCTTCTGCAGAGCCTTCCTGCCCTCCAGCAGAGCGACACTCCCACCCAGCCTGGTGCCATCTGAATCACTGAGGGTGCCCTCGGCCCCTTTGTCCAAATCATCCATAAAGATGTTAAACAGCACCGGCCCCAGTCCTGAGCCTTGGGGAACCAGACACAAGTACCAACATCTTTTCTCCTCCAGTTCCTGTGGTGGCACCAACGAACATCAGTGGAGGAGGAGGGAGCCGCTCCGAGCTGGTCATCACCTGGGAGGTAATTAGCTCCATTAACCTAAGCTGGCTAATGGGGGAAAATCCGTGGGTGAAATCACAGCCCTGCTGAAATCCAGAGGCTTTTCTGGTCACTGGCTGTGGCTGAGCTTGGATTTCCCCCTGCACATGGAGAGAAAACAGCCTGTAAGATACACAGCAAGTTTGCTGCGTTACAGCCGACAATTTATAAAAATAAACAGTTTAAGAGGCATGTTGTAAAGATGTTTAGAAGTCTGTATAACCCTCTTATCTCCATTGTACAGGAGGTGCTTAACACACTAATCTGCTTGGCCATTTTCTGCATTTACATTTTCCCTACTTTTGTTTACATGTTTCCCATTCTGGAACACTGTGCTGACAAGACATATCCTATTATGTGTTAAAGGAGATGAGCCCTTTAATTCTCCAGCACTCCAGTGAGAGGAAAGAATACACATTTTTAGGACATTTAATACCGTACAAGTGGCAAAGGGTGAACACAGGTCATTTCAGAGGGTGGGAAGTGAGTGGTGTGGGCAGGAGCCCTCCTTGCCCAGCCACCCAGCAGCTCCCAGAGGCGTGGGGCTGAAGGCAGGCAGCCTCTGTGCACTGGTGGGGCAGGTGCTTGGTCAAACTGAAAACAAGCAGCTCAAGAGAAAAAATAATCCCCTCTAGATAAATGTCACTGCCAAGGTTTTGCCCTCCCCGCACTGCAAACAGTGAAACTTCACTTTTCCTGGACTAAGTTCTCCTCCATCTGCGTCTTTCACTCTTTTATTTTCTCTTTTTTTCATTTTCTCCTCTACTGATTTACTCTTTGGGAGCAAAAGAACATGAAAATCAAAAACAGCCCGAGAGATCTCAATCAAATTATCCTGTTGGACTCCATAGCGTGTTGTGAAAAATAGTCAGAAGAAATGCTAATTATGCCCAGCTAACAGCGCTGAACACGACTCACAGCTTTCTGCGATGCACTCACTAAGCATCTTGATTAAATCTGAGGTCACAGAAGCCTCAGAAACAAATTAAATGTTCTAGAAAGTAGCTTGAACTCTTCTAAATCCCCAGTGCACCATCATCCCTCACACTTAACTCTCTCAGGGCTGGAAAAGAGATGGAAAGGAGCACATTGGGGAATTAATGTTTGTAAAACACTTAAGGAGAGGCACGTGTGTTATATGTGAGTTGTTATTAGAATTAGAAGGAAATTATGCAGGAAAGAATAAAATAATTGCTCTGAAAACTTCTGAGGTGTTTCCTGATGGTTTTTCTCCCATGTTCTTACGCCATTCATGCTCCCAGGAGTTTCTCTGCAGGAGAAAGGGTTGGAGCCAGGAACCAGACTCCGACCCTGTGTTTCCCTCTCTTTTTGCACCCTTTCCCATGCCTGCTTTTCCATGTCCCTCAATTTGATGCAAGCATCTGAAATAAGTGAAGTTTTACTGAGAAACTCTTCTTTCCTCCCACTGGGTTTGTTTCAGAAATGTTCTCTTGCTTTGAGAAGCCAATGTGGACATATTTTTATCCCATGCAAACAATGAAGTTCCTGCTGGACACGGCGTTGATGTAATTGCCTGTTCAGGATAAGACATTCCTACATATCTTGACGTGAGGTTTTATTAATAGAAACATTAATTTCACCGTGTTGACTTGCAGCAACGTTTCTGTTCTAAAAACTTAAATAAGAATGTGTCCCTGCACTTGAGACTTTCTCTTTCCTAAAAAAAAAAGACATAAGTACTGTACTCCTATGCAGCAATTATACAGCTGACACATATTTCTGTGTATACATTTGCTCCTTTCCCAATTCTTTTTCCCCCTCTAAAACAATTTATGTAAAATTAGCATTCCTATACTCCTTTGGGGGAAAAAACCCCCTAGCTACAATTTTTACAGAGTAAAATGCTTTTAATTTTGCAAACTTCATGCCTGAAAGAGAATAACTTTAATGGAGCTGATCAGATCTTCTGAATTGATTGCCTCGATAGATTTATTATTTTGATTTTTGTTTCAATACCACATTGACTGATGGAGCAAACATTATTATCTTCTCCAAGGCACAAGTCAACTAAATCAATACCAGGAAAATACAGTCAGAGAAGGAAGATTCAATTAAAACAGTGTATAATTGCAAACATTTATTGACTGCCCACCTTGTCACCGCAGCCAGTTTCGGAGGAGCTCCAGAATGGGGAAGGATTTGGCTACATCGTCATGTTCCGGCCTCTGGGCTCTGCCAGCTGGACAAAAGCAGCCGTGGCTTCGGTGGAATCAAGCAAATATGTTTATAGGAACGAGAGCATCACACCTCTGTCTCCTTTTGAAGTGAAAGTTGGTGTCTACAACAACGAGGGAGAAGGGACCCTGAGCTCCATATCCATCATCTACTCAGGAGAAGATGGTAACGTGTTACTCTTACTAGTCATGGTTGTGTAGCACCAGTGGGTCCCAGGTGTGATCAGGGATTTAAGGAGCCTGTTTAAACCTGCTGATTGAGTATTGACAAGAGGCAGAAGATGGGAAATGGAAGTGAAAAAAGCAAGGGGCAGATTTTCAGAACCATTGTCAGTAGAGGGCATGTTTCAACGATTTGTCCCCAAGGTGCTCCTGCTGACTGTGCTGGCAAAATCAGGAGACCTTCAAAGGTGTAGCTCTCAGAGGGTCTAGTTTTTCAGACCACTCAGTGCAGCCGATCTCCTCTGAAAATCCGTCCCAGCAGATGGGAAAAGACCAATTTTAAAACCAGGTTTTGCTGATGTTTCATAATAAGTAGAGATTGCACCAGGCTTCCTGAGCCTCTGCCGGCTGCTCCCCAACAGCGCTCCCTGTTTTATTGCCCCTCCCTGCCTTTAACACCACCACTGTCCCACCAGCTGTGTTTTCCCCGTGTCCCAGAGCCACAGATCGCTCCCGTGGGGGTGTCGGCGCTGAGCGTGTCGGCGGCGGAGGTGGAGGTGTCCTGGCAGCCCCTGGCGTGGAACCGGCACACGGGCAGGGTGCTGGGCTACGAGGTGAGCCTGGGGCTGAGCCCTCACACACGGCCCTGTCCTGCCCAGCTGGGCATTCTGCTCCTCCAGCCCTTGCTTCCAAGTCGACGGGCAGTGGAGCTCTTCCCCTGACTCTGTAGCAACGTCTCACCTGAGATGATCAGGAGCGTTTCCAGCCCGGGGCTGCAGCTCTGGCCCAGAACTTTTGTCACAGAAATGAAACCCTCAAGGTTAATCATTGTGAGGGATACTGTAGAAGGACTTCCTCTTGATTCCTGAGTCTGAGCTCCTCTCCCACAGCCATAATGCTGCCTGAGGGCCAAGGGGTGCTCAGGTATCCATCAGGTTCTATATCCCGCTAGTTTTGAGTACAAGTCCCGTATTCCTTGAAATATTCCTTGAAATCTTCCTTGTCAGCATGTCTGCTTCCCAGCCACACCTCTGACTGCTGGGAAACAATGACTTGCCTGTTCTTTTTCCTCACTTTCCAGGTTTTGTATTGGACAGACGATCCCAAGGAAAGCACAGCCGGGAAAGTCCGCGTCAGTGGGAATGTAACAGCCAAAAACATCACGGGATTAAGAGCTAACACACTGTACTTTACAACAGTCAGGGCCTACAACACTGCGGGGACAGGGCCCTCCAGCCCCCCGGTGAATGTCACCACCAAAAAATCACGTGAGTACTTTAATCTGTAAAATAAGTGGCACAAACTCCCAGGTGTGACGGTGACATTTCGGCCCATCCCCGTCAAATGTTTCAGCATCAAGGAAAACTGGATCCCAAATTTCATCATAAAAATTAAACAACAAAATCTGTGGCCAAGAAGTGAGTTTCCTCTTGTCCTTCCATTAGGAAGGATTTGTGTTTCCATTGGAATAGAGGAGACTCAAAGAGGACTTATCCTTGGAAGTGTCCAAGGCCAGGCTGGAGCAACCTGGGCTGGTGGAAGGTGTCCCTGCCCATGGCAGGGGGCGGAATGAGAGGGTCTTTAGGGTCCTTTATAACCCAAACCGTTCCATCATTTTATGAATCTTCTCACAGTTCATTTCTCAACAGAAAATAGACTCACCTCTGGAAATTTGTCTCTCTATTCCTCTGTGCATAAGAAAGACAAGTTAAAGACAAGGCAGTGGAACGACAAGACATAGAAGGAATAAATTTGCTTTTGTTTTACATCGACTTTATCTTCTGTCAAATTCAGGATCGTGCTAATGGTTCATTTAAAAATTGAAGTCAAAATAACCTTTTTAATATTTAAATATATAGATTAAATTTTTAAGCTCTGTCTCTGCAAGATGCAAGCACTTTCAATATGAGATAATATGTCAGGAGAATACAAACAATGTGCATCTACAGCAGGAGATGGAGCTCCAAAGTAATAGCTCTGTCTTCCTGCTCAGCATCCAGGATTCCAACATTCTCTGCAGCCCATTTATTGCAGGGACTAAGCAAAGCTAAAATGGCCCTCCTTGCCAGATAGGTGCAATTCTGATTGAAACATACTTATCTAAGATCAATTTAAGGTCTAAGTTGACATCCTGGTTTAAGTTAAAACTACTTAGGCAAGTGGAATTGATGTCCTTCCATGGACACACAGCTCCATTAGGAGCTGTTCTCTTCAACCTCTTTACTGACGTTCAGAAATTCCTTTGCTTTTCCCATCTCTTTACAAATATGTCCATATATTCCTGTAATGCATCTATGTTATATGGATATTAGAAATAAGTTGCCTGGATAAAGCTCAGCTCAGTACAGCAACAGAGCCAAGTGTAACCTAAACCACGAGAGGAACTTCGTGAACTCAATAAACTTAAGCAGATACTTGAGATTCCGTTATTCCTGATGATGCTGATTACAAGAAATTAATTGAGGAAATGATCTGCTAATCTTAGACCTGTTTGCTGTGGTTCTGTTTGAGGATATTACTATGGATTTGGAGAAGTGCTGTGCTACCACTTATTCTGTTTCCTGGCTTAAAAAACTCAGGTAATTTTGTTTGGAAAATCTTCCTGTGGTGACTTTTCAGCCCAAAGACCATGAATTAAGATGTCTTCAAATTTCTGTGCTAAACAGCTTCGACCAAGGCAGTATTCACCCACTTTTGAGTGATTTCGAGACTTTTCAGAGTACAATGAAACATTTGACACTCTTTACCTCTTGTGATTATTGTGCTGTCCATTTCCTTATATAAAACATTTGCTGAAAGCAGCAAAGAGGTCTGATGCAACATTTAAATAAATTTGTTATTTTCTGTGTGTGAATGTATACAAATGCCGTCAAAACGAAAAGGAATCTTTGTCCCACGTTGGCAGTGTGGCTGATGGAAGGACAAACATGGATATTCACCTGGAAGCTCCACCACCACCTCCTTTCCCTTCCAGTGGGATGGATTAGACTTCTCCACCCTCATGAGGCAGAGAGATATGAAGCAGCAGGCTCCACCAATTTATTTTATGTCCATGGAAAATGAAAGAAATCAGGGAAATGTTACCAAACCAACACTATTTTCTAAGTTGCATCCCTCAATCATCAACCACAGGAACTATGGGGAGAAGAGAACAATCACAGAAGTCGAGCATTTCAAAGTCAGGGCTGGGCTACTCATAACGTGTCTCTCCAAATCTCTCCCCCTGTTTTTAATTCTGTTCAAATCCTTATTTCCTGTAACCCCCTCTGCCCCCCCAGTTCCATCCTCCCTGCTGGCAGGTCCAGGATGACAGGCCATGGAGCAGCAGATAATGTTGTTCTAAACCTGAGCTGCAGTTCAAAGGCACAGCTCCCACCCCCCGTGTTCACACGGGATTTCAGTCACTCGTAGGCAAATTTTCAAAGCCCTGGCACTTGAGGCACAAAAGGCCTTTGAAAAGCTCCTCTCAGCCCATTGTGCTGAGAATTTATAAAATCCTACCGTGTTTCCTGCTGGATCACGTGGAGGTTTTAATGTGCAGCTCTTTGTGACCTCATGGCCGATGAAAGGCTTGTTTGCTCTTAGTTTTAGCTTTTACCAAGACCCATAAAGCAAAGCATCCTCCTGTATATTAAAATACAAGCAGCAACAACATTTTGCTTCAACCAAACCTGTCAAATATAACTTGAACTGTCAGACACTCGCAGGCTGTTCCTAATTTTGAAAATGAACCCTCACAGTATGTGGTTCTGTGCTACGAATAGAACTTTATTCCGAGTAGTACAAGAGCAATGATGGACTGGAAAGTGGGTTTTTCACTCTTATAGGTTTGAATCCCCCGATGCATTTGCTACTCTCGTGTCAGCAGCTCATTCGCCTCCACCATCAAATTCATATTCACTTGTATCTTGTGATTATCAGCATCTTTTTCTCTTAAAGCACCCAGTCAACCCCCCGCAAACATCGCCTGGAAGCTGACAAATTCCAAAATCTGCCTGAACTGGGAACATGTGAAGACAATGGAGAACGAGTCAGAGGTGCTGGGCTACAAAGTAAGTCATTTCTTTACCTCAGTAAGCAGACAATTTATTTATAATAGAGGTAAAACCAGAGATTTGGTGAAAGGTAAGTGTCCATTACCTGTAAAACTGGAACTTTTCTGGAGTTATTGGGATAAATATATATATATAAATAAAGCACTGACTAATGTTTGTACAAAAATTCATTTAGAGTAGGGTTGCTTTATCCCAACACAGGAATCTTCTGTTCCCAACACCAGATTTCTCTTGCCCCTTTCCCTTGTAATCTTATTTTCCTAAAGATTTTTGCTTTCACCTCTCCAGAGAAGGAGTTTCACACTCTATATATATAAGAAGTAGAGAACAGTCTCTTAAGCATTGAAGACAATCATAAAACACACTGAAACCTTCTCTCTCTCTGGCAATTCATAAATGTACCCTTGAAAAGAGATTGGAAGATGCTCAGGTAAAGATCAATGTGGGTGAACTAAGGAGCACCCCCATAAATCTATTTTTAAAGGAAATAAAAATATATTTTAAAGTTTGCTTGCACTGAAAAGTCTGAAAACTCTCATGGAAACACTTGTTTTGCTCCTGGAGGGCTGTAAAAATGGAGCTGGAGGGCTCTCACATGAGGAAAGGTGCTCAGGATCAAGCTCCTCCCGTTCCCAGGCATTTCAGCGTCTGCACAGTTATTTATGTCTGAGGAGGAGATAGGCACAAAACCCCTCAGCTTGCAATTTTCCTTGAGATCATGTTCTTTTACACCTTAGTGAGTGTGTTTGAGGAGATCCACACACTGAGGAAAAACACAAAACTAGACAATTAAGGTTTTTTTGCCTTTGTCTTTAACCCCCCTGGTCCTTGGCTCCCTTTATTCATCACACTTTGCTGTGGAAGGTCTCTTGCTGTGGTATTTATTCTATGATCCCTGATTCTCCTTCTGCTTTTGCTCTTCAGTTGCTCTTCTTGGCAGAAATCTGTCACAAGATTGTCAAGTTAAACTGTCAGGAATTGCTGGCAAGGGGGAAACTCCTCTTGGAGGAAAAAGGCTGTTCTGGTGGGGAGGATCCTGTCTTGACTCCCCAGTTTGCTCTCCCCTTGGCCCAAGGGCTCATTAGCACAAAGACTAAGTGTAATAAACACTGGATCCATCATGGTTAGTTGTAGAAATGTGGAAATCCAGATGCTACTACCCATGTTTCTGTCCTTGCTTCAGGTCTTTTTTAACAGCCTGCTATGCAAGGTCCCAGGTTTTCATGAGCAGGTGGTAGTTTTAGACAAAAACTCCACTAAAAAGCGGATGTTTCTATTTGACTAGAAATTCTCACCACAACCAGGTAAAATTAAGGAAAAAAAACAACTAAGAAATGCAGTTCTTGAGGTGTCAGATGAGTTCTGGATACAAAAGGCGTGTCCAACTTTCATACTGACAGAAGAGCACAAGTGTATTGGATAAGGATTTCCAAATCCTAATTTTAATAAGGTACTTCTGTGCAGACACAGGCTCTGCTGAGAGAAATTGGGGATGTCTCATCCCTGGAAGTGTCCTAGGACAGGTTGGACAGGGCTTGGAGCAACCTGGGCTGGTGAAAGGTGTCCCTGCCCATGGTGGGGGGTGGAACTGGGTTATCCCTAAGATCCCTTCTAATCCAAACCATTCCATGATTCTATGGGATTCTATGAAATTCGAGGTAAATGCCTGTTGTGGTATCCATCAGAAAATCCTGCAGAATATATTTCCATGTTCTAAATTGCTTTTAATGCTCTTCAGGATGCTGAAAGTGCTCTGAAAACTTTGGGACGCGCCAGAAGAGTCTCTCAAGCAAAAAGAAAAACCCGTTAAAACTTAAAAATAAATTAAATAACTCTCGTTTTCTACTCCATTTCTCCTCAGATTTTGTATAGACAAAACAGACACAGCAAAACACATATCCTGGAGACAAACAACACTTCAGCTGAGCTTCTGGTCCCATTTGAAGAAGATTATCTCATAGAAATAAGAACAGTCAGCGATGGTGGGGATGGCAGCAGCAGCGAGGAAATTAGGATTCCAAAAATATCAAGTACGTGAGACTTTTTTTTTTTTTCCCTCTGAATGCTGTTGCCTAAGGAGAAATCTGTGCCTCAAAGTCCAACAGATTAACAGCCTTCCCGTGGCCAGAGGTGTCCTCCCTCCTGGTGCTTTGTGATGAGTCTCTGATACTCTGAGACTCAGTGGAGGAGGAAGCATTTTGCACACCACCTTATTTTTGGTGCGGTTCCCCATCTCCCCGTGCCCCAGGTGCTCAGGGGAGGACACACAGACAAGATTTCTTGCTCAGTGAGAAGCCAAAGCTGCAGCTTTCACACAGCTCCAAATCTGCGCTGGAGCTCTGCTGGGATGGAGAAGCCCAGCCCTGCTCCATGGCTGGGGTGGGGTGGCCCAGGGTCCAGCCTCTGCTCTCAGAAATACCTTATTCTTCATGAAAAATGCAGCATTTTTCTATAATACATATATTTATATATTTATAACAGTTAGTTTTGCAACAAACCCCTCCTAAAGGCAGATATTCCCAGGCAAGGTGGGAAGGTAACTCAAACCCCCACTCCGTGGAAGTGTTGCAACAACTTCATATCTAAATAAATATAATATTTGTGGTCGATGTTTCATTTTGAAAATAGGACAATTATTATTATTATGTCAGAATGCATGACAAAAACTAATCTGTGACACAAATTCACCTCTGTCTGCTTCTATTTCTACAGGTTTAAGCTCTGGAGCAATAAAAGCATCCCAAAGGCTAAACCATCTATTGGCATCTGGGATCCTGCTACTGAGTTCTGTTCTTACAACCCCTTTTCCTTGGTGATTAAAGCAATGCTCAGCCGTGGACTCTTAACAATAAAACACGTAGATTTTGTCTCAGTGCTTCACCACGACCCACATTCCTGGTACAGAACAAACTGGGGCTGGGGGAGGGAGGTACAAGTGGTCTGTCATCGAGGAAATATTATCGATATGACATGAAGTTTTAAAAACAAGCTCAGAAATTACTGGATAAATGTGCATTCATTAATGAAATGGAGCGGTGCCAAACATAATTTGGGATTATAAGGAGGGTGGTCTCAAATTTTTTACAAGTAGTTCTTCTTGAAACCCCATTTAACGGTGTGTCAAACATGAAAGGCTGTGCTAAGCTGTTAGAACTGGGGGAAGAAGAGAGTTGCAGTTGCTTGTGATGTGGATATTATTTATCTCCTCTTCTTCAATGTAACCTGTTAAAAAACCCCAATTTTCAATTAAATAAAAGCTATTTGTTTACTTTTTACACTTGTCTGCATTAGAGAGGGTGCTGGAAAATGCATTATTTGGATTATTTTCTACAGAAAAGGGAGACTTAAATAAAAAGAATCAAAAGTACCAACTCAAACCCCATTGAATTCCAGAAAAATCTTTCAGTGGCACCAGCAAGCCTTGAACCAGACCTGAATGAAACCTCCTTCTATAATATCAGACACTTACACATTCTCAAACACATTTCAAAGGACTTTTTCATGCACAGACTGCTCTGATCAACAAAACCAGAGAGATGCTGAATGTATTTTATTGAATTAGGATTGGAATATGTCTGCCTTCGAGCAGGTTCAGTTGGTGTCTCACCTGATATTCCTTGCTGGAGCCTGAGAGTGTGGTTTCATCTTTGGGCCGGGTATGAAGGGAAATGAGAAGAACACCGGGTTTTATAGTTTTGAAATAAAAATAAAGGCATCTCATTAAGGCCTTCAATCTGCTGGGTTATTAGAATGACAAATTAAACACCAGGGTGTGGCTTTCGAGTCAGTAGATGCCCAGAACCTGAAGTCATGCTCCTGTCAACTTGAGCTACAGCAGATCAAAGTGGTTTTTTTGCCTGACATCATTACTGGGAGAGCTTTTCTTCCTCCTCATTGTACTCTCAAGTAGATTTTCTTTTCTCCACTGTCAGCTACATGTTGTGTCATCTTTTTAACCTCTTAGAACTACAAGTGAGTCAAATGCCCCCCAGTATTTTTTAGAGGAAACTGTTTGAATGGGGGTGTGATGTCCAAGCACCTGAATGAGCAAAAGAATAGAGGTTTCATCTGTAGATGATAATTATTCAAATAGGATAATAAATCTATTTCTCATCCATGGATGTGGGAGGCCAAGTTTACAGGGAGAGAGTCCAGAATGTGAATTCTTAGAGGAAGCTGCCAAAACTTTGGTCCCTCCTTAAGGTCCCTTCCAACCCAAACCATTCTAGGATTCTGTAATCACTCACAGACCCCATAAGCTGGACTTGCAGGGAGAACTCCATAAATGATAAAACCATTGCAAAAACACATGAAGCGAATATGACTTCACAGAATCATAGAATTACAGAAGGGTTTGGGTTGGAAGGGACCTTAAAGATCACTTACACCTGATGATGTTCAGTAATCCCCACGCTGAACTCAGGAAAATGTTTTATAGAGGTGACAATTATTTGCTTGAGTTTGAAAGAGCTTTTTTATATCATTCCTTCCCAGCAGGACCTTTGTTCACTCACAGACCTTCTCGTGTCCATTAAGCGAAGAGTACACTTTTATTTTCCTTCATTAAGCTGAATCTAAAACTCTCGTATTTCATAACATAACTGAAATCCTTCTGTTAAGTTTACACAAAACATCTTTCTATTCAAGTGAAAAGAGATTTTCTGCAGAGCAGTTACAAGCAGCTGAATAGAAGGTCTGAGAGATGCTTAATTACCGGGAGGCTCTGGAAATAAAATGCCACTTTTAGAAGCCTGTCCTCTGGGATTTCTGCAAAGATGATAATCACAGGAGTTATTAGGAAGAGGTTTAACACAGCTTTCAAAAGAAGAGAATGGTTTAGAAAGAAGTGGATGTGGCATTAAAAATCCTGATAATACCTTAATGAAATAAAAACATTTTCCCTTTGCAGTGGAAGCAAACAATGAATCACCTCTTCAGATTTGTGCTCACTTCTCTGAGCAGCACTGAGGTTCTTTTCTCAGTGTGGAGGAGCCAAATCAGGCTCTTTAACCTCATCATTTCTACATCAGGCCTGTGGTGTTTCTCCCATGGGAGCAGCCCTTTGGAAAGGAGGGAATAGCCAAGGAACACCACGAACATGAGTGAAGCTCTTCCCGTGCTGAACTCCCTTTGAGAGGACTTCCAAGGGAATATTCTGCCTCAGGAGAGGGATTCCAAGCAGTCTTTAGGAGAAGACATTTAAATATTGATATCATGGCAGCCCATTCTCCCTTAATCGCTGTACCCCTCTAACTTGTGCAGGTTCATTTTCTTCTCTTCAGCTCCCCAGTTCTTTTTTGGTGCCTCACCAGGACAAACCGAGTCTGAGCTGCCCAAAGCAGTGGAATTCCAGCTCTCCTTGTTATGTGAAAATGTTATTAAAGCAGCTGATGCTGGAAGAGTTCAGATGGCTGGTAGCTTTCACTAAAAAGAGAGAAAAAGGATCAAAAAGCAGTTTTGTCACTCACAGTTGCAGGAAAACCTGCAGAAATAGGAACAGCATAAACCCCCTAAAACCGGAAGAGAAAATGAAAACTCTGGAAAAAGTCAAACAAACAACTCTGTAGCGCTCCTGATTTTTAGCACCAAGGAAGACGAATTAAAATCTCCACTCAAAGGTACCCAAATTAGGAAAACTTGGGCCCGGTTGTACTGGATTTTCGAGGCACCAGATCTAAAATCACCACACTTCAGAGGCACCGGATCAAATCAAAACCAAAGTTTTCAAATAGCTGGAACAGTAATACCTATTTTCTTTTGATAACCTAAGCAAAGTACCAAAAAAAGAAAGAGACTCACAGTCAGAGATTTTCCTTTTAAATTTAACACATCAACAAAATATTTCTCCATGAAAAAAGCAATTTTGAGTCTATCCAAACGTTTCCTTTCACTCCAAACACGATGTTTCTCTGAGATTTATGAGCATTTAAACTTTATTTAACGCCTTCTCCCTTTTTTATAGGGCAATTTTTGAATAGGAATGGCAAGAAGCTAAATAAAATAGCCCATGTGGGCTATTGCACCAGCCCCTAAATCAACATTATCCTGAAGTGCAGAAACTCCCTGTGTTTCCAGCGTGTCGTTGGAATTCAGCCCTGGTGACGACTTGACACGGTGCTCTAAATCACACTTAGGAATAAATGTGTTGTAAATGTGGAAAAAGATTGTATTAATATGCGAATGTACCTCAGTCACAGAGAATTCCCCCCAGTGGTTTGCAGAGCCTGTGTGGAGGAGAGAATTCGTCTGCTTGGGGAGGTTTGGGGATGTGCCGAGGGGATCTCGGCTCCCTCTCCACACCCCTCCGTGGATTTTTGTCTCTTCAGGGAACACATCCCCAATCCTTTGCTTTCCCTGGTCAAAAGATCAGGCTGACCTTGTCCTGTTCTGAATAAACCAATGCTTTTGATCCCCTCCAAAGATCATCCCTCACGATTTCCCTTGAAGTGGCAAAGAGCTGCTGCATCCCAGTGCTCCCAGATCTGATGTCTCAAGTGCCTGGGCAGGTGTAGCCACAACAAAATGGACTGGGAGATTGGTTTGGGTTGGAAGGGACCTTAAAGCTCATCCAGTGCCACCCCCTGCCATGGGCAGGGACACCTTCCACCAGCCC
>JAWMRA010000023.1:2316647-2328024 GCA_035584735.1 Pseudotriccus pelzelni | reverse complement strand
ACTTCCAGGGCTGGGGCAGCCACAGCTTCTCTGGGCAACCTGTGCCAGGGCCTGCCCACCCTCACAGGGAAGGATTCCATCCTAATGTCCCATCTAACTCTGCCCTCTGGCAGTTTGAAGCCATTCCCCCTTGTCCTGTCACTCCAGACCCTCGGAAATAGTCTCTCTCCATTTTTTTTCCATCTTGCTTCAGGTCCTGGAAGGCCACAAGGAAGTCACCCCAAAGGTTCTCTTCTCCAGTCTAAACAATCCCAGTGCTCTCGGCTTTTCCCCCCAGCAGAGCTGCTCCATCAGGATTTTCTGGTTGTCATTCCAGTGCCCTCCAAAAATCCACCTCCACCTCTGGCTGTGAGGTGGGGGCTGTGCTGCTCCTCCTCCTCATCCCTGAACACACCCCCTTATTTCTGACTGAACACGTTAAAAAAATCACAGTTGTTGCATAAAACAGGCAATAATCTTGACATTTAGATATGTGGGGCTGTCTGGGCCTCCAGACCTCAATCCTCCTTGTCAGGAATTCTCTTGGAATGGATGAAAGGCTGAGCTCCTTAAACAACTGGGTGGTACAAGCAGCTGAAGCTTAAAGAAAGCCATCAGATTTCATAAGAAAATGGGATGAGTTGGACGTGGTGTCATCGCAGGATTAGGTTCTCAGTCAATAACATCTGTTCTAATGTGTCCCTTGTAGGAGGAAGAAAATAGGATTTAAATTTAAATCCATAGATTGAACCAGAAGCAGAGCGGCAGACAGACTTACAAAGTGCAGTATTTCCTGGGAGGTTTTGGTAAATTCTGGTTTGATTTTGATATTTAACGATTTAATGAAATGTCTGCTCCGTTGTATCTGTGTGCTGAAAGCTCACAGCAGCTGATCTGGGCTCTTTGAACTTTGAGTTTGATTTGAGTGGCATAAGGTGGAGTAAATGGAAGGATATTTTGTTGATGGAGCTCCTACAAAAAGCACTGTTAGGACTATGTGTGATGGTAAATTATTATGCAAAAAACAATTTTTGTAAGAAACAATTCTTTGCTTGACCATCCTCCCATACGAACATCATTTCCTTTGGGTGCCATTGGAGAAGAGATGATGTTCCCAAAGGCTTTTTCTTTGCTTCCATTAATAGTAATTTTAATTCTTTTAAATTGGAGGGGTTTCTATCAGTGATTTTAGCATGAAAGCATTCTCAAGCTGAGATTTTAACAGCTGAGCTCATACTCTGAAACACAGAAATGGCCTCAAGTTTTCATTAAAAAAAAAAAAAAAAAGGAACGAAAATATATTGTTCTTAATTCTGAAAGCTTGAACCCAAATGCCTGAGTGTGGTTTTATGAAAATTGCCCTTCCATCAGGAGTGAGTCTCCAGTGTTCCACGGCGCTGCCTCTGCAATAATGGTTTCAAATGGAAACATTTATTTTTCCCTGGTTTTTAGTAGCTCTGGAGGAAGCAGGGGGCTAATTACCAATGCTGAGCTGCAAGGGTCAGATGGAGAGGAAAAAATGAAACTAAATGTTTCAGAAAATAGGTGAAGGATCCTGCTGTGGTAAATTTGGATGATGCAGCCTTTTACCCTGCAGCCTCTAAGTTAGGGTTGGTGGTTTTAGAACGCTGAGCTGGAACTGGCAAGTGCATGTAAAGAGAAACAGTCAGCTCTGGGCAAAACAAGGTATTAAAAGATTGAAGAGTTATTCTGCCATTAAAAACAATACATATTTAAATTTCAATGCACATCTTAAATTTAAATACACATCAAATCAGAAGAATGTAGATCTATATTCACACCAGAAATCAGCTGTTCAGCTGCAGTGATGCACCTTGAATTCCTGATTCTTTCAGTGCAGGTGGGATGGCTGCTGCAAGAGAAGGATCCAAAATAGGTCACTGAAAGAAGAAAAGACTGAGTTTAAAATTATTTTCTTAGTCAGCTGGTTTCTTCCATGTCATCCTAAGATCCTGGCAGGGAGAACTATGTGGCACTCCTGGATGTCACCTCATTGTCTGTACAAAGGGCAAAATGGGAAAAAAATGAGTCAGAGGGAGCCCTTGGCCCTGAAAAACAGAGGTGTAAAATTGGTGAGAAGGACCGTGGGGCTGTTGGAGATGGTTTAGGAGCCCAGGGCTGTCCTGGGCTGCCTCCCTGAGGCCTCTGCCTCCTCTAGGTCTGACAGAAATCCTCAATTGCCTAAGACGGATCCTGACTGAGGCTGGAGCAGTGGTAGAAGATCAGCACAGTTGCTGCAGGACATCCCAAGCCTGGTTGCCCCCTTGGTGTCACACAGCCCTGTTGGAGAGCAAGAGGAAACGGAATTTGGCTCCAGCACCCACCTGGGAGCCCTTCACCTGCCAGGGGACAACACCCAGAAAGCTTGCTAGAAAATTCTGCATGCTAATTTAGTTTTGTTATCCAACAGAAGGCTTGAGAACCCTTCCAGGCTCCAAAATTCAGGGGTTTAGGAGCACCCTCCAGGGAACTGAGCTTTGCCATGGGTGTCACAACAAGAGCCATCTGATCACAAAAGCCATGGGCAACTACTGAGCATAAAGGAGATTAAACACCCACCCACACCAACCAACTCAAAGCAAATGGAACAGAGGAGGAAATCAGCCCTCAGGACACGCCAGAATACAGATTATTTTTGTGGGTCTTTTCATTCTGGAAAACACTGAGTAAAAGGTCCCCTCCATTATGATCAGTTCAGATGGAGCAGACAGAGAAAGGCAGGCAGTGAGAAGTTCTCAGAAGAGATAAAGAAGTTGAGAAAATCATTTTATTGCCTGACAGAAGGGGAGGCTGCCTTAATTTTGTTGTCACTGGGAGTCTAAATGTATAAGGACAGCTGCTGTGCTCAAGCAACAATGCAATCAGTTAATGCTTTCAGCAGGGAGACATTAGCTGCTTCTCCCTCCTGCCAGGCAGGGAGAAACAAAGTTTACAAAAAAAAAAAAAGGGAAAAAAAGAAACTTTTAGACCTTTTTTTCCCATTTTTTCCTGTGCTCCCGTGGGCACAGGGAGGAGAAGGCCCCACCAGGACAGGGAATGCCTTCTGAATCTTCTGTACCTTGTCCATCACATATTTTCTGAGACAACTGCAGTAAAGCCACACAATTGTAATTATTAAACAGAATACAATAAGGAACAGAAAGATTGACCAAAAAAGATCAAAGACCAAAACAGTGTTGACTAAGAAACAAAATGAAGCCACAAAACCGGGTAGAATTTGCTCCTCTAGTGTTGAAATCAGCCCAAACCAAAGGAAGACATTTGCTGGTTTTACATCCCCAATTTGAAAGGAAGGTAAAGGAGAACAAACAAGAAGCTAAAACTACACGTGAAGCCAATGATGTGCTTGTGCCCCAGGGCTGCAATAACCAAGGCTCCTCCTGAAGGGCCAACCTACAGCTGGTTTAGCTTTAAAAAGTTTTGGGGTGATAAAAAGGAGCATCAGAGGAGCCTTGTCTTGGCACAATGAGGTGTTTTCAGGAAAAAATGGAACAAGGGAAGGAAAAGGAAAAGGAAAGGAAAGCCATTTGTGTTCGTCACAACCATTGGTCCATTTTAAAATGGGGACAAAGAATCATTTAGGCTGGAAAAGACCCTTAATATCCTTGAGTCCAACTGTTAACCCAGCACTGCCAAGCCCATGGACAGGTTTAAGAGAGGGATGACCTGGGATTTTGAGCCCCTCCGTTCCATTTTCAGATCTGCAATGGAATTTGCTGTGCTCTTTCACACTCCGCTTAAACCTGGGCTCTCAGAAACGTTGCAAAGATTAGGACTGGAGAAGGTTTGTGATAGATACTTCAGTTCCTCCTCTGATCACTGTCCCTCAACACTTCCTGCCATTCAGTAATTAATCTTTGCAATGATTTGGTTGAGGGCTGTGTGGGGCTCACAGGCAGGACACAGCTGCTTATCCCCTGCTCAGGTAAGAAACCCAAAGACCTAAAGTCAGTCCTAAACCCACAGCTCAGATGAAACAACCAGAAGAACCATATTTGGTAGGCAAATCAACCAGGTAGAATTTGGATCTTTCAGTCAGGGAGTCCGAAATATGCTAAGAACATTAAAAAAAAATAAAAATATGTATTTAAATATAAAAGGGCAGCAACGATACGGCCTTAAAGGAAACAGGAGAATGTTGATTTTGTAACTTTAATGCTCCCAGGCCATCACAGGCTGAAATGAAAGAATTTCCTTTAAGTTGCTCTAAGCTCCAATCTTGATCTTACTCATAATTATTACATGTTGAAAGTTTAAATATTTCATATAGATGAGATTAAAAGATTGCAAGAGAAACTGAATAATCTCCCCAGACTTCAGAAGGCATAAAGACCAAACCCAACCTGAAAGGAAAAGAACACTAAACCCACATTGTTAATTAAATCCCTTATATGCAACATTTGTCTTAATTTCAAATATTTATCGAAGGAGGATTTAAATAAGAGGAATTAATCTTAAGAAATGACAGATTAATCCTTTCTTTGGGACCAGTGATTATAGGAAGGTGTATTGAAAACAGCAGAGAGAATGCCAGGCAGGCTGGACAGAAAGCACAGCTCAGGTTAGACCTTAGGCTGCCCAAGCGGGTTATCAAAGCCAGGCTTAGCCATTTGCACCAGGGTTTTATTCAGCCTGGGGAGCAGCAGCTACAAAGAACACAGGGGTGTTGTAGAGCTCAGAGAAACCACCGGGGAGGGGAGATGGAAAACAGATCTCAAACCCCTTGAAAAGATTCAATAGCATAAAATAATCTAATTAGTTGTAGTCTCAGTTGTTTGGGGGGCATCTTCAGAGCTGGGTGTTTTATCCTTCTACTGCTTTGCTTCGCTGGCTCTCCCTGCACCTCCAGGCTCTGAGATGGGGCCGTGAGGGCACCAGGAAAGGTCACCACACAGATTAAATGAGGCCAGACAGATTGAGGCTCATCTTTAAAACCTCCTGGTAATTAAAAGACAAAAAAAATAAATCTGAGCCTGGTCGTGTTTCTGGTCAAGAAAAAAAGAAAGTTTTGCTGGTGTTTCAGGTTTCTGCTAATATTGATCCAACATCAAATGCAAGAGGGTGAGATGGTGAGTGTGAGGGGTAGAAAAGCAACAAGACTGAGGACACTGAGCAAAACCACCCCCTCTGGAGTTTGATCTACTGAAACAATTCAGTAAATTAATCAGTAAAGTGATCTTTGGAAACATAATTCTTCATTTTCTATTCTGATCATCATAGTGAATTATTTCATGTTTGCCAAGGGTGATTCGTCCTTCTCGTTGTCTTTCTACAACTTAAATCCAGAGAGGGTCTGGCTTGATCCAGGCTGTTAGCCAGGAGTTCTGGATGAGCAGGGATCTGATGTGCAGGCTGCAGAAGATTAGCTCAGAGAGAGCTAAAATGAGCTGTCAGATACTTTCATTTGAGTGTTCTGGAGAGGCTTCTTAAGACATTGAGCCCTAAATACATTGGGGAAAAAAGGTAGAGCTGGATGAAGACACAAATAAATGAAATGGAGGGACTACCTTTAAATAGAACTTGGTTTTATAGACAACAGAATAACACAAGATATTTCAGTAGAATAACTCAAGATATTTCTCTGAAAACCAGGAAAATATGTCAAAAGCAGAAAGAAAATTAACTGTGACCACGAAGAAAATACAGTCACTAACTGTGAACAGGAGATATTAGATCTGAAGGCAAAATAATCTCCAGAATTCTCCTCTCTCGTGAACGAAGCTGACACACCATTTTTGTCTGATAACCTGCCCTCCCAGGATGCAACTGAACCCTAAATTAGATCACATAATCACTTCAGCCTGGTTGAAATTATTGTGTCATGTGGCTGAGAACTCTTCAGGAGGGGCCACAGATGAGGGAACTGTCAACACTCAAATGGAAAGCAATCAATTTATTTTAATTAACTAAAGCTTTGTCTTATTTCCGTGAGTTCAATATGATATAATAATTTCAGACCATCTTGTAAGCAGAAATCACCAGCGAGACCTGTTGCAGACTGTTTACAAGGTCTCTTGCTGCTGTTGCAGGTTCAGTTTTTCAGTGGGTTAATAAAAACAAACATTTCTTAGTAAAGGTGCAGCCTTTTTGCAGGATTTGTTTCTAAATGGAGCCCTGAAGAGACACAGCAGATTCGCAGACAGTGTCTGTTCCAAAGGTCAAGTGATTCCTGGGGAAAGGCCTTGCAGAATGCTCTTTCTGACTTCTGCTGCTCCAGGAACGTTAGTGGCACATTAAAAAAAGCAAGTCACAACTCAAAATTACCTTCCAGTCCCAGAAAATCTCCTAGATATTATTGGTTATTTCCAACACCTTCAAAAAGGAAAGGGCAAATAATGAGAAAGCAGTGTTTTGAAAACAAATGTAAATGTATAGTTAAAACTGGTAAGAAAATTAACAAAATTACACTTCTCCATTTTTTTCACAAATATTTCAGTTTTACTCCAGTTTCTCCAAGAAATTTGATTCAGATGCCTTGAATTACATCTTTAATAGAGAGTTGATGAGGTTGAAGAGGTTTAAACATTGTATTCTGGCTTGCAGTTCCACTTGTGTTACCAACGTCCAGGTGACAGGGCAAGTCTTCATCCCTTCAGAGCTGATTTGTGGTTTTTGGCAGTTTCCATCTCAGTTCTGCCTCTACAAAACAACCAGATTTCTTCTTCTTCTTTCAAATGAGAGCTGAGGAATATACAAATGAGAAGATCTGCCAACTGCAGCTTCTCCCCTCTGAGCTTCTTTGAAATCATTTCCCTTGAACTCCCATCTCAAGAAAAGCAGACGCCTTTAAACAACCCTCAGAACTCCACAGAGGCATCTGTAAAATGTTTTCTCTCAGGAAATCAAAGGCAGGAGACCTTTGTTTCTCGAATACTATGATAAATAAAGAACTCTGACTTAAAATATATATATTTATAAACATGGGAATCATGTTAAACTCTTGTCACGCCGTAGAAAGTCGTACCTGACTTACAGTTTGGAAAGAATTTTAGGGAATACTTCAAAGCCTGTTTATTTGCCCAGGCTTGCCAGAAAACAAGGTTCTAAGGGGAGGTTTTGCACAGGAGAGCAGCATTTCAGAGGGTTGGCTTGAGTGTTCCAGGCACACTCTGAGATGTTGATCCAGGGATGGCTCCTGACACCCATAACCTCAATAATTGTCAGGTTAATCATCCCAAGGAAGGAAATGGATCATCCACTGATGAGTTATGGAATCAGAGTTACAGCTGAAGAAAGATCTTGGTCTTGGATTGAAAATGTTTTAGGAATTCACTCCCTCAGTCACAGTTCACTGGCACTGCTGAAGAGCTGCCCTCAAAAGGAGTTTAAATGAGGGGTTTTTAGCACAGAATTTAGGGGGCTGTGTCTCGTCTGAGAAAACTGGCAGATACAGATAAAAAATCTAGGATACCTAAACCAGCAACAAAGGGACACTCAGTACTGTGCTCTGCCTTCATGGATTAATTCAAATAATTTGTAGCTTTATGTTGATTTGTGTCTCCCTCCCCCTCAGTAAAAATCCTTGTCCTGCATGAGGAACTAAATGAATGCTACCTAAAGTTTAGCCTTCTTGATTTGCATTTTATATGACAGTAAACGAAATTTATGCTAATGTGATACATATATTCTTCCCTGAACCATTAAAGGGGAGGTGGGGCTACACAGTGCAATAGTTTAAATAATTATGGCTGTCACTCACAATTATTCAAACCCTTGTACATTAAGAAAGCAAGAAATTATCCTCCAATTCTAGAAAATCTCCTCTATGTTATTATGCTGATCAAAGTTCTTAAAATATTGGATGTAAGATACAAGTTCCCCAGGAGCAGCTTGGAAAATCAGGAGCTGAAAGTAAAATCTTTTCGTTTTAAATGGTTTTGACAGGTTTGCTTTGTTTTCCTGCTTTCCAGAAAAGATGCAGCGTGGAACTGGAAATGTCAGAATATTGTTTTCATTTACTTCACCCTCCTGTAAATAAGTTCTCATAAAATCCTCCAGTAATATCCAGGAAAACCCTGTGAATTAATGATGCTTCGAAATGTGAATTAGTGAGTCTGTGAGCTCCAGGACCTGTGTGGAAACCTGAGACAAGTTCTGAGCATTCAGAGAACCAGGTGCCCTGGAAAGGGCTTATTGGGGAAATCTGTTGGGTACCTCAGCAGGAGAAATTTGGACATACCTGACCAAAAAGCTGCTCCTGGAGGGAGGTGTCCACTGGAGTGTTTCAACCTTTGCATCCTCCATGTGAGTGGTTCAAAGCAGAGGAACACTGGAAAGAAGGAATATATCCCTATATATAAATATATAAAATCAAGTGACCTGGGACTGGTGTATTCTGCAGCACATCGCTGGACTGGAGAGTATCTATTTCACTTGTATTTTCACTCACATTCAGTTAAAATATCAATAATTTTTGGAGTGAATAAAAGAGTGTCTCTGGCATGGGTGGCATTATCTCTGTAAACGAGGGGCTCTTGAAATGATGTGACAGATCCTTTGAAATGCAAAGGTAAGACCAAGTTATTAAAGCCTTTTTGGGTTTTTTCTGTATTTTTCAATGTGTGCTTGCCTTTGATTTCCAGCACTGAAGTCACAATACAGGCATCACAATAGAGGTCACAGGGAAGAACAGACAAAAATCAGGTCTTAAACTGTACACAGGCTGATCCTCTGGTTCCCAATTCATCAGTCCAAAATAGTGACCTCTGGAGAGTGACAGGCAAAGATATCTGCATCCCAATCCCTCCATCCCATTCTCTGCAGGGAGGAAAGGTCTTTGTGATGACAATTGCTTGGATGAATAAGGCTCTTCCAGCTCAGCTCTCAGACTAGACTTTTTGTGTGTTAAAGGAGACATTTCTGTAGTACTTTGCACCATTATGGTAATGCATGAATGTAAAAAAAATAGCAGGAGACAGGGATGGAAATGGGGCCGACGCCAGCACAGAATTCCCAGCTCGGAAGCGCTTCCAGAGGGAGTCTCTGCTCTCTCCTCAAGCTGCTCTAATGATGATCTGAGTAGCCAAAAGCAGTTTTAAGCCAAACTTTTAGTCTGAATCCATCAGGAGCGGTGGGCTAATGGAAAAGGAGGCGATATCCTGGTGTGGGTATGGGTGGAAACACTTCCAGCTGATGGGAAAGCTGAACAACAGGCTGCAAAGTCCACTGAGCATATCCCTGGCTGCTGCAGAGCTGCAACACTAAGGGAGAGCTCAGGGCCTTAAAAGGTGTATCAGAGCTTTGGAGGAGAATGAAGGAACAATCAGGTACCTGGGTGTAATATTGCAGGTTTAGTTGTGATTTAACCAAGGCACTGAACCCCTCAGTGCACACATTTTGCATGTCAGCTCTCTCACTCGCATCCCAATCTTTGTTCTCTGACATTTAGCATCGCTCTGCTTCAGCAAAGGTTGTTGCTTTTTTCCCTCCCAGTGCCTTCCTGACCTGTCTTTAAAGTCAGCACTGCCATCAGTCTCAGCTGACATCCAGAAAATAGTGACATATCGACTTTTACAACAGGTGACACAACATGAATAGATGGAAATCCGGCACTGGATTTTCCATATGAAAGGAAGTGTCAACAAAACAGAGCAAAGTCCTCAGACTTCATCCAGTTAATGAACCACCATTGTCCGTGTACACTTATATATTCAGCGGAATACACCTCCTGAGGGGAAAAAAGAGGAACTTTGAAACAACATTAAAACTTTCAGCCCAAAATTTTGAACATGGAAACTTATTTCCTAAAATTAGGAAGGAACGAAGTCAATTGGTTTGAGCTGGTTGTTGCTCTGACAGGGGAGAGTGGAGATGAAACATAAACAGCTTGCATTTAACACAGTGTTTCTTCTTAGAGCATCTTAGGTTTTCAAAAAGCCATGGATTTTCCTTCTCTTTCCACCTTCTTGGGAGCACAGGATAACTGAGGCTGGATGGGGCCTCAGGAGGGGTCTAGTTCAGCCTTGGGCCAAGACCTCAGATGAGTTTACTCCAAAATTTCCCTGCATGTCATTTTTTATCACAAAAGGGAGGCATTTTTTGCTCTTATTCCACATTATCTGTATGCTGGAGCCCCTTCACGTTCCCCAGTGGTCCCTGGGCACAGACAAGTCCTGTGTGCAACAGATGACCCCAAAAAAAGCCAGTGGAGATAAAGGTGTTTTGCAAGCACTGAGGTGTCCTCGCACTCACCCGCTGGAGAATCCTTCACCCAGCACTCGGAGGGAAAAACTGGAGGTGACCATTCCAAGGACAAACCACCTGCCCTGCCCTGTAGGATTTAGAATTCCTTTTAGATTTCTAAATAAATAGGCCGACTGGGACCGGTTAAAACTTTCAGTTTCCAAACTGGGGTCCTGAGCTTTGCAGTGCAGGAATTTCTGGAAATGTCTCTTTCCTCTTTCTCCGCTGCTTTGTAGTCCCACGGAGCCACTCAGCGCTGTCATACCCTGAGCAAATCCATAGCAAGAGCACTAATTGACTTGGGCTGATTAACAGCTGACAAGTGCTCAGTGGTGCACAGCTCAGTACAGCTCCGAAATTGCAAATGCTACAATCTACCAGAGCTGTCATTAACTAGGACTTTTTTTTTTTTTTTCTCTGGCAGTCCCAATGCAGAGGTCAAAAAGGGAAATAGTGTGAGGAACAGCTCAGCTTTACTGCACACTTGATATCTGGCCTCTGGGAACTGGTTTCCTGTGGTGCTCGTAGACAAATTGTCATAAAAACACACATTAATTCCATGGTTGATTCCAGCCATACCATATGCACGGTGTTTCCTTTCAAGAGTTATCATACATGGAGTTATTTATTATTGTACAGAACTGTTATAATGAAATAATGGTTGTCTCAATGCCCTAAAGCTGTGGGGTCATTTAAATGCAACTGTCAGATGAAAAGAAAAGCTCCACGCTGCTTCTAAAACTGCAGGACTTGTTAGATTAACATTTCAGCCTCCTGAAGTAAGGAGATTTGAGAAATGAATCCAATATAGGAAATTGGATGTTGAGAATAGCATAGCTGAGTATTTATGGAATGTCATTTCCCCCTTAGAAATACAGACAATTGGAGCTGAGTATTTGTTTTCTTATCCCTTTTCAGAGGGTGGGTTTGACACTGAGTGGAGCAGAACTGCTGCAGCTCAGCGGCTCAGTGGAAGAGGACAACAAAGCTCTGGGGCATTTCTGTGCTGTGCCACCACTGCAGCAACACAACCAGGGAATCCCAGAATCCCTGAGGCTGGAAAAGCCCTCCCAGCCCATGGATCCCCCTGTGCCTCATCCCCACCCTGTCCCCCAGCCCAGAGCACTGAGTGCCATGGCCAGGCCTGCCTTGGACACCTCCAGGGCTGGGCACTCCAAACCTCCCTGGGCAGCCC
>JAWMRA010000023.1:2298164-2313824 GCA_035584735.1 Pseudotriccus pelzelni | reverse complement strand
AGGGAAAGGGAAAGGGAAAGGGAAAGGGAAAGGGAAAGGGAAAGGGAAAGGGAAAGGGAAAGGGAAAGGGAAAGGAATTTTCTCCCTCCTCTTGGATATTTTGTGTTCACGGAGGGAATTTTTTCCAAGCTGGGATTTCTTTCCCTCTCTCTGTGCAGCACCTCCCGTGGAGCCACAATCCCAGCCCCACCGTGGCAGCAGCAACAGCCCCGGGAATTGAGGGACCATCTGTCCAAGTGAAACTCGTTCCCTGCCCACTCAGTTCCACAGTCTGTCAAAATCACCCAGGTTGGGAAAGGAAATCAAAAACCTCGACTATTAAAAGTGCGCAAATTAAGTGGATCTCCTTGACAGAATTGGGTTGAGGGATGACTAAAACTGCAGCTTTAGGGGCAGATCTGGAGGGGCAGAAGCTTCTGCCAAGGCAGCAGTGATGGACACTCGGGGTGAGGGGAGGCAGAGAAGGCTCGAAACTGCTAAACTGGTATTGCAACACCATCCCAGTACCAGGCTAGAGAGGCTCCCAGCACTCCTGGGAGCTGGGAAGAGAATGTCACCTTGGCTAAGAACTGAGGTCGTGAAAAATCTCTTTTCTTTGCCCAACTCTTCAATCTTCACGTTGTAAAAAACCCACGTTTGGTCTTCGAGCTGTAGATTCAAAATTGTCCAAACATTCTCACTTTGAGGCTTCTATTTAAAAAAAAAAAAAAAAAAAGGCAAAAAGCAAAAGCAAAAAAAAAATTAAAAAATTCTCTCCTCCAATATTTAAAGGGATAATAAATGTTAAGAGGAAAACAAAGCAAGGAAACACAGTGATCCATCAGCAGGGAGCCCAGCTCAGAGCTTTGAGCCAGCTCATCCTTTCTATTTTTGAGAACAAATATTCTGGACTTGCAATACTTTCTGTTATAATGGGTATTCTTTTCATGCCTTTTTTTTTTTTTTTTTTTTTTTTATGTTTTCCTTGCTAGGGACATACAGCTTTCTTTCAACCTTCATTTCCAATTTGATTAAAAAATAATTTATTTTTCCCTTTTCTGCTCGCCAGTGTCAATCAGGGTTTGCAGTTCTGCTGCCTTGCTCTCACAATACTCACAGCAGCAGGATTTCCAGAAGTGCCCAAGCCCCACTGGCAGTTCCCAGTGGTGATGTTTGATCTGCTTCAGGTGGATTGAAAACTCATTTGTAATCAAAAAAAAAGCAAAAGCCACCTGGAATGGAAACTTATTCATTCTGAACTATTTGAAAGAATCCTCCAGTGGGTTTGAATATACTGGAAAAAGAAGAATCTGAGACATCCAAAGCTGTTTTCCATCTCCTGTGAGCCACCTGGCAGGATTACCCTGAGAAGGACATTTTCACAGGACAAATTCTGGTTAAATACGGGCTGTGGTGCTCCAGGAGGGAGGTCACAGCTGCAGATGTGGGGCAGGTCCCCCCAGCCCACCCCACTCATCCCTCACTGCCTCATCCTCCCCATGGTTTCTGCTTCCACAGGGGTAGAAGTTTGACTCTAACAATGGGTGTTGAAAGGTTTAGTTAGAAACAAAAACCCACATTGCATTTAAGAGTCACGGAATGGGTCAGAAGGGACCTTAAAGAACATTTCTTTCCAACCCCCTGCCATTGCAGGGACACCTTCCACTAACCCAGGTTGCTCCAAGCCCTGTCCAGCCTGGCCTTGAAGAGACAGTGTCCAAAACCTCCTGGACACAGAGGAATTCTACTATTTGAAATTATCTAAACCCTCAACCCCCCCCCCCAAAAAAAAAAAACCAAAACCAAACAAACCCCCCCAATTGTTATCCCAGTATCTATGTCTTAATGACAGAGTTTAAGACAAGCGTTTGGGTAGAAGAGCATTTTCTCAGGCTGAACCAGCAGCTCTTGGTCCTTCCTTCCCTTCCCCCCTCCCCTTGGTCCCTCCCTCTCCCCGTAACTTGAAGGCTGTGCTGGAAATTGGATCAGCAAATGATCCGAGTTAAAAAAACACGACCTGAAGGTTTGTTGGGCTTTCAGTTTCTTAACCCACGTAATTACATCTGTCCTGCTCCCAGCACAGCCCCCAAAACCTGGGAGACCTGCCCCGTGGGGACTGAGGCTGCAGCAGAAGGGGAGGCAGGGAAGGAGCCAGGAAAGGCTTTAAAAGGCTTTGCCAATGGGGGGGAGTGTTTGTGCAACCTCCCCCTGCATTCTGAAGTGACATTAAAGCCCTGTGATCAGTGCAGTTCTTCATTGTCTGCACTCCAGTGCTTTATGCACATAAACTCATCAGCATTTGAGACACTCCTGTCATCTCCTCGCTTGGAAATTGGAGATTTTTGCAGCTGAAGTGGAGCCTCACCCTGAACTCAACTCGGGAACAAAGGGGAGATTTAGTCTCTCCCTAAGGAAATCTCTTGCTGGTGGGGCTTGAATCTTCCTGCAAGTTGGCTGTGAGCTGCAAGGGGCCTTAAAGATGCTCAGTTCAGATATCCCCCTTCCTCATGGGGAGCTTTCCTTTATTTCCATCCCTGGAAGTGTCCAAGGCCAGGTTGGACGGGGCTTGGAGCAACCTGGGCTGGTGGAAGGTGTCCCTGCATGGCCCTTTTTCCACTTAAAATCAGCCCAAAGGTTGAGTTTTTGGGCACTCCTGGGAATTCCCAATGGCAGGGAAGGGATGGACACGCTGAGGAAGCAGCTCCCAGGGTAAAAAGTGGTTATGAACTGCATGAAAGTGGTTCTTTTAGAGTTTGTGTTAATAATAATGCCTGAAATCCTGCAAGAAATCTGCTTCCTTTGTAATTTAAATCAGGGATCATAAAAATTACTTTTTTTTGATGCCAGTTCAGCCAATCCCTGCCAAATAAAATCTTTCCTACTTGCACAGAGAGAGAGAGTCCTGTCCAGGAAAAATCACTTAGATGTCCTTTTCTACCTGACTATATTTATCTTAAAGGTGATCCCTCAGTATTGACCTGTTGCATGACACACAGGGGAAGTTGCTTTGTGGCAGGACAATTATTTGCAATTATAAATAAATTTAAAAAAGGGCCAGACCCCTCCTGTACTGTGCTTGCCTCTCTCATATAACTTGTAATTGCTTTTATTGACAGTTTCTTCTTTCTCCCCTGCAGTAGGGAGGTTATTAAGCAAATCTGTCTCTTTTTTGTGCAAAATGATAATTTAACTGATTAAACCAGTTTCACTGTCAGTACAGTTGAGTGGGAGATTCTAATCCCACACACCACACCGGGATTTTTTTTTCATCTGAAGACTTTTTAATGACAAATTGGGCACTACTGGCTTTTT
Source organism: Pseudotriccus pelzelni (assembly GCA_035584735.1). Lineage (NCBI taxonomy): Eukaryota > Metazoa > Chordata > Aves > Passeriformes > Tyrannidae > Pseudotriccus > Pseudotriccus pelzelni. The sequence goes on along the minus strand of JAWMRA010000023.1, from coordinate 2,310,533 downwards.
TTTTTTTTTGGCTTTTTTTTTCTTTTTCCCTGTGGCAGGTTTTGCAGCCATCTCTTCAGAAAATTCCAGCTGTTGTCATTAAAAATGCACTTCACCTCTGCCATCCATTTTTCTAAGCAGGTATTATCAGTTTTCCGGTATCACTTGCAGGTTACACAAATGCTTAGTGACACATGCAGATGGTTTAAGCTCTGCCTCAAGCCCTTTATTTGGAGCTGTCTGGGACCCTTAGAGGGATCTCTCCAACAAGGCCAAACTCCATGAAAGGGGCTTGGGACTTCTTTATAACCAAAAGGGTTATAAAAGAGGGGGAAGGGAGAGGGAACAAAGGCAAACAGCAGCACAACGATGTGCCTGAGAGGAGCAAACAGTGCCAGCAAACTCGGCACTACAAACTGCCCTGATGAGGGACAGCAGGGAGGAGCACAGGGTTTATGGTTCTTCTTTCACCTTCCTCTTAAATCTGCAGCTTTTTCTTGAGAGGCAGCTCCATCTCTGCTTGGTGTGAGCAGGGACAGCACCCAGGGAAGGGCTGGAGCTGTGTCAGGGCAGGCGCAGGTTGGGTATCAGGACAAGGTTCTTCCCCCAGAGGGTGGTTGGCACTGCCCAGGCTCCCCAGGGCAGTGGGCACAGCCCCAAGGCTGCCAGAGCTCCAGGAGGGTTTGGATGATCCTCTGGGGCACAGGGGGGGATTGCTGGGGTGTCCTGGGCAGGGCTGGGAGCTGGATTTGATGCTTTTTGTGGGTCCCTCCAACTCAGCATATTCTATGATTTCACAATTTTAGCATCCCACAACTTCTCACCCTCCAAATGGGGAGGATCTCTAAGACCTGCTGTGTCACTCAAGGTTTGCAGCACTAACTGCCAGCAAGACTGAACAGGGCAACATTAATTCCCCAAGCCCTATTCAGTCCTAGCAGGAGGGTTCCTGCCTGCTTGGGTTTTGGCCACACTGAGGTGAGTACTCACATCATCATCATGGTTAAACCAGTGCTAAATTTTTAAACTGAGACTTCCAATAAGCCAGGGCTGCCTGGTCTTGGAGGAGCCACAGAACCAGCCCTCTACAGCTCCCTGGAAGGAGGTTGTGATGAGGTGGGCGTCGGTCTCCTTTCACACATAACAAGTGACAGAATGAGAGGAAACAGCCTTAAGCTGTACCAGGGGAGGTTTGGATTGGATATCAGGAAAAATGTCTTCATGGAAAGGGTTGTCAAGCGTTGGAACAGGCTGCCCAGGGCAGTGGTGGAGTCACCGTCCTTGGAAGTGTTCAAAAAACATGTGGATGTGGCACTTTAGGACATGGTTTAGTGGTGAACACCGTGGTGGTACTGGGATGGAGTTGGTGATCTTAGAGGCCTTTTCCAACCTTAATGACTCTGGGATTTAGAAGCAATACCGGGAGAGCTTTACAAACTCCCTCAGAACAAACATCAACCACTTCCAGGTTAAGACTTGTCCCTGGGTGTCAGCGTTGCCCAAACAGCAGCTGAGTTGTATCAACCAGTCCTGTGCGGAAGTTTGAGGAGTTTAATTTAGTTTAATGACATCTTTCCATCCTGGAAAGTCTTCCAAGGGTTTATATTTCATTATGTCTACAATGGTTTCTCCCCTGAAGCTGCAGGAGACACATCTGGGTGCTCATTATGGCAGGTACAAAGCTCAGTTTCCTCCCCATTTTCTGGTTTCCACCAGGCAGCAAAAAGACCATCAAGGCTCTGATGGTCTTTTTAACACCGGCTGCAAAAAGAGAGAGTTTCCAAGCAATCCTGTTGTCACTTTGCAACAGCAAGTCCTCACATCCTGGGGATGCCTAAAGAGAAGCTGCTTCACACACAGTTTTATCCTGCAATTGCCTTTTGCTCGTTTTGTGCTGTACTCACCACTAATGTGTACGAGAAGATTGAAAGAGTTGGGGGTAAATTAGGAGAAATCCCCACCTGTACCGGGATAACACAAGTCCCAGAGCAAGAGCCCCCCTTCCCACCACCCCTGGGGCACAGCACATCCTTTACTTCTCTCCCCTCTCCATCTGACCATCAGCACCTGGAGCCCCACACAGGCATTTTGGAAACATCCGCTCAGAAGCCTCTTTTATTCCTGCAGCTGTGAAATTCTCCTCAGTTCTGCTCCCCTTTTTTAACCCCAAATCTTTATTTCTGTATTTCTTAAAGAATAGACTGTTATGACTCAAATTTCCCTTTTTTTTCCCCCCTGACACCTATTTATACCCCGTTTAAAAAAGGAAATTACTCTTCCATTTTCCCCCAGAGTGTTTAATGGAAGGACAAAGTGAGCTCCTGTTCAGTTACTCCAGGAGTTCTGGCAAAGCTCTCAAACAAGAGGGAGGATAATTAGATGTGCTAAATGAGTTTCATTTTGAATTGAAAACATTTTATGTGTTTTTATTTTGATTCATGTCATTAGTTGTACCCGAGTCTGATTTCTCTACATTTTCCTGAACTCTGAAGTATTTTGAAAGACTCTTTCAAACTCCTTTTGCTTTATCTGAGAGTATCTCATGTCCCATTTGTAATGGTCTGCTGTATTCATTAGATACTGGGAACCATCTGTTAAAAATTTGCCCAGAACAAATCCAGTTTGAGAAAGATAAGGAGGCATAACTATGATTTTCTCTGAGCTAATAGCTCAAATTTTTGTGAAAGGCTTTTGGATCAGATGCACTTGAGATTTTCACCCTAGTTTGAGAAGACGGAAATGGTGGTTAATTAAAATAAGAAGACATTTCTTTAGTCTCCAAAGAATATTTGTAAATCACACATAAAATTGGAAGTAATTTATCACTGATGCTCTATGAAATTCAGCTGTATATCCATCTGGCCATGGTGCTTTAGGAGGTAATATTGCTTGCAGGGCACTTTTTATTGCTTATCTCTCCTGGGGGTTATCTAAGTCTTGCCTCGATAATGCTGCCAGCTCTATTCCAGCCACAAAATAATAAATGGCCCCTCTTTCTGCTCCATGTAATTCAGAACAAGGGAAGGGGGAAAAAAATCTTTATTCATTCATTCATCTCCTTTAACTTCTTGCATATAACCTCTAACAAGCTGAAATGAGCTGATTTTGTTATCCTTTCCAGAGCACGGGGCTGTGGAGCCTGGTGGGGAGACTGTGGGCTCTGGGATGTTCCTCTGCAGTTTGTGCAGAGCCAAAATGAAATAGCAGCAGGGTGGAGCCAACTTAGAAGAGGAACCAGGTAAAATTTAAGTCTGCTGTAACCTTGAGCTGCATTTCTAAAGCTCAGAGCTGAATGGCAGCATTGATTCTGGATATATTGATTTCAGCACATTCAGGAATAGAGGTCATGTTTAGTGTTGTCAGTGAACACAAGTAGATGACCCAGAAATATTTTTTTTTTTAATAGGCATCTAATCAGATGAATTGAAGTCCAATTAGGGGTTGTACAGAGGTGAGAGCTTGGATAAATACCATTTTCAATTAAACATTGCTTTGATATCAAACAGGTCTGGATCATAGAATCACAGGATGGGTTGGGCTAGAAGGGATCTGAAAGCCCACCCAGTCCCACCCCCTGCAATGGGCAGGGACACCTTCCACCAGCCCAGGTTGCTCCAAGCCCCGTCCAACCTGGGCTGGGACACTTCCAGGGATGGGGCAGCCACAGCTTCTCTGGGCACCCTGTGCCAGAGCCTCACTGCCCTCACAGGGAAGAATCTCTTCCTAAAATCCAATCTAAACCTACTTTCTTTCAGTTTAAAGCCATTCCTGGTTGTCCTAACCCTACATGCCCTTGAGAAAGTCCCTCTCCAGGTCTCCTGTGGGCTGGAACCAGGTCAGGGTTGAGCAGGAGGGCACTGGCAGGACACGGGGCTGTGTCACACGTGCAACTTTGCTGCAAGGAGCCCAGTTTTTCCCAATATTCTCTCCCTGCCTTGTCATCTCATTCTACCCAGGACCAGCACAGTATAAAGTGTAATAAAGGGGGAATTCCATAGTAATGGAGCACCTTGATCAGAAACACCAGCAGAGAAACACTCCGAGCAAGTGCTCAGATATATTTAAGTCAAGGATATATCACACCCACTGTGACAATGTCGCTTGGTCTGACCTGTGAGAGCCCCTGGCTCCAGGTGCCCTCTGTGTCCAGGCTCAGCGATCCACAGAGGTGCAGTCCTGGTATCCACCTGGATCTATCCGTTTCCACAGAAAACTGGCTCTGAAACGTAGCTCAGGTACAGATTTTTCCCCCTCTGCAGTTCATGGGAAGGAATTGTTCCCAGAGGTCCTGAGTGCTGTTTACTGTTTCTCCTGCTTTTCAATTAGATGTGTCTGACAACTCCTGTTGCCAGGGTTTCATCCCAGTACGAGCTGGATGGAACAGTTGCTCACTGGGGTATAAAACCCATTTTCCAGGACTGACTCTGACCCGCTGCCGTCGGTGGGAACTTCCTGCAGACTTCAGAAAAATCCAAACCCTGCACTTCAAGTCAAGGTGTTTGGTTTTTAATTTCTAGCAATTTGCAAATATTACCAGAGCAATCACTCACTTGCTTCCCTGCCACTCCCCAAAAAAGGAAACCAAATCCCAGCCAAATCTGTTTTTTCAAGTATTAATGCAGTGTAACTGTGCTGAAGTCCCAGAGTGAGCAGAGGAGGAAATACCAGGAGACCTGAGGTCAGCTTTGCTCCTTTCCAGGCTCTTCACTTCCACCTCAGTGCTGCAAAATCAGATGAAAAATACATGTGTGAGCTCAATGCTCAACTTAAATACAGGGATGTGATGGAATCTTAAAATCTGGAGGCCAGGGGCTGTGTCAGGGACATGGATTCACAGCAGTTTAGTGCAGAAGAGCCCGGGAATGCTCTTCCTGAGAACTGGGGAAGCACTGGGATTGTGGTGGGATTTCATCCTGGTGTGTTGCTTGCTGATAAAGTGCCATTACTTAGGAAAAGTCACGGAGCAGCAAATCAGGGAATGAGAGGTATCCACTTAGGACTGGCTTTCCTCTGGATGCACATGAGCTCACATATGCAGGAACTGATTTTACAAGGGATGTTACACACTGAAAAAGCCTCCAATTGTTTCTTAATGTGGCTCTTGGCTTGCTGCAAACAAATTCTGAATATGCTCCTTTGAATTCCAGACACCAGTTTGGTTTTGGCTTTATTCCAGCCCTTTAATCATTCAATATTCATTAATATTTTTATGAAAAATTTTTGTACATCATTGAGATACGGGTGTTCTTCCTTCATAAGTCTCTACTTCCATGTAAACAAATATTTTCTACCTCTTAGTTATTTTTCTGCATTGTCTGTTATCAAACAACAGCAACTCACGTAACTCAGGCGACCAGCTCCTCCCTAAATAGCGAATATTCAATAATTTCATGAGCCAAGTGCAGGGAGAGGTCTGGCCTGTTAATTAACATATTATTAACAGTTTTAAATAATAAATACACCTGCAGCAATCCTGGGCAGATCACGGAATTCATGAGCGGAAAAGGAGCTCAGTTACCTGAATAATTTATTCCCAAAGATTCAATCCATGAGTTCTAATCACAAGTGTTTATGAGGTAGGTAAGAGGAGGGACAAGAGACATTTGGGCTTCAAATGGATTGTTGCAAAGGGGTTGAAACACCATTTTATCAAAATATTTCGGTGAATGTGAAAACAGTCTCCACTGCTGTAATATTCCACAGCTTTAATGATTTCAACTGATTTTGTCTTTACAGATTGAGCTGCTGATTTTTCACATAAATCTCAGTTTTGGCCTGGAGAAAAACAAGTGTTTTCCGGTCCCACATATATATGTAGAAAAGAAAAACCGCAATGTAAAGGAGGAGAAATCGAATCTGGAAAAGGAGAAAGCAAATCAAAATAAGCAGGAACGTGTTGTGTTTCAAAAAGGAGATTTAGTAGCCAATCTCATGGTGTTATTAAGCTGGCTGGAGAGCAGCAGGATTATTATGTTTGGCGGGGCTGTGCAGGAAAGCTGGAAATCTACAGCTCTGCAGAAATGGAAAAGCCACTTGAAATAATTCAGGGAAATGGGCACCAACCTGATCACAGGGGAGTTTCACCTTCTCAGCAGTTCTGGGAATCGAGTGGTTCTCCCTGCAGAATAGGAGAAAGACCAGGGAAAGGATGGAATTGGGTGTCTGGTGAGAATTTACAGATGTATCCCCACATCTCCTGCGGTGTGGGGTTTGCTGGATGAGGGTGGAAGCAGCCACCAAAGTGTCCAAAATAATAATTCCTGATGGATATGGATTGTGCTCCTCAGGCAGCACAAGGTACCTGTGGAATTAAATCTGCTGGAACAGCAGTGCAGCTAAAAAGGCTGTAACTAAATCCTGCAGCAAAAATATTTGGAGGCAAGAGGTGCTCCTACAAACAAAGATGTGCTGACAGATGTTATTTGGGCTCCTGGCAATCCCATTATATTTATTATTGTATGATGGGAGGATCACAACACAAGCACTGCTGTAAATGCAAGTTTCTTTTCAATTCTGCCCGAGAAAATGAAAAATGCAGGTGGGTAGGAGCTGGTGGAGTTTGTACAGGCTTTAGAGGAAGGTACAAGCAGCAGGACAAGGGGAAACAGCCTCAAGCTTCCCTAGGGAAGATTTAGATTTGATATTAGGGAAAATTTCTTCACCAGAAGTGTTGGGAAAGGCTTTCCAAGGAAGTCCAAATTGCCAGGGGAATTTAAAAGACTTGTAGATGTGGCACTTAGGAACATGGACTAGAGATGGGCTTGGCAGTGTGGAGGGAATGGTTGGACTTGATGATCTTAGAGGGCTTTTCCAACCTAAACATCTCTAGGATAACAGAATCAGCACTAATGAGCCTTCTGATCACTGAACTCCTTGGGCTTTTGTACTTGTTGCCAAAGCAATTTCAGTGTCCTAAATGGTTTGGTTTGCATGTTTTAGGGACAGATTCCCCCCCACATAAGCAGATTTACCTGCCTACAACAACAGTGAAGGTAAAATAGTCTGTCTCACATACCCAGTTCTCCAACAAACAGATCAGATCAAATCTGTGCTGTGTAATTGTGGTTTCCATCAAATTAAACTGCACTGTAGAGGCCCCTCAGGTCAAGGAGCAGCCAAAAAGCCGCTGGACACGTTTACAGTTGAAGCACAGAATGCTGGGTGGGACTCGAAGCCATCAGGGCAGATTTCTGAGCGTGGAAATGTGGAATTGCTACAGCACAACCCCTGCAGAGATCAGAGGTGGCGGCAGGGCCTTGGGCAGAGTCACAGGTGGGTAAAAACTGGCATATTCCTCTGGATTAAAACATTCAGGAAGGCATCCAGGAAAGAAGTGCTGTCCAGCCAAGCAAGGGGGATGTGAAGCCAGTGGGATTGCTGGAGGTGTTTGCCAAAGCAGAGCTGCCAAAGCTCAGTCCAGGGCACGTGTTTTCCTCAGGCTGCATCAGAAGATGTACATTTGTATTTCCTGACAGAAACCCAGCCCGAAATCCCAGCTACTGTCACCTGCAGTGAAAAAATAAGGGAAATAACTGTGCTTTGGGCTCCTTGCCAGGGCAGAGGTGCTGGTGAGGATGTCCCTGCTGTCTTGGAGAAGGATGAGGATGGGTAGGAAGAATCTACCACCAGCCCAAATTTTCTCAGTGGATTCAATCATTCAGCCCTTGAAGCAAGGTAGAAAATCCCAAAAAAAACTCCAGACAGGTGTTAAGGACACTGTCTCTCCCAGACTTTGCCACGAGGGGCTCTTTTCTTCCTCAGCGCTGAAGAGGCCCCACATTTGTGAGCAGTGGGATTTGCACATTTCCACAGGCATCCTTCATCTCATACCAACCACTGCTCAGGCAAAACTGGAGCATTCCATTGCAAGTGGAAGACTTAATTAAAATGTTCCTCTTTCTGAGATCAGTAATCAAGGCAGAATAGTTTTACTCTCTATTGGTATATCTGTTTTTTTTCCCCTCATTTAAAACAAAGTGTGGATTACACTTCCTAACATATTGCTTCCAAAAATGCTCCAAACGCAAATTAAACCTGTTGGCAGCCTTTGATTCATTTCACATCTTACATAGAATAACTCTAAAGACAATATTAGAATACAGCACAAAATAACACAATTAGGCACAGTTTCATGTCTGAAGTTTTGGAAGTGTGGAAGAAACTTTTTAGGCATTTAACTCACTTAGGAAAACTCGAGTGTTACGGAGCAAATTGTGGGTATTTTGATCTGTGTGGAGTTTGATTCCAAACTCTCAAATCTCAGGAGAACTCACTTTATAAAGTGACTTCTAATTTATATTCCGTGTTAATGTCAAGAAATTAAATCAGAAATCTGGAGGCAATTCTACATAATAAGGTGAAAACAGTGGAATAAAATCTGTCAAATAACTTCAATCAAAATCCATTACACTCGTGTTATCTGAGCACTGTTCTCTCTGCACAGAAAACTTACAGCATTCTTGCATTTTATTTATTTAAATTTCAATAATGCTGTATCACAGGAGAGATTTATTCTTTTTTTTTAATCTCAGGATTAGTACAAAACTTTCAAATTAATTTTATGTTTATGGGTCTTAACTGGGAATGTTTTAATTTCAGTGAGATTTTACAGGTCCAGAGCTGGACTAAAACCACTCTGCCACTTCATTCCCATGAAGGCTTTGGGAACATTCATAGTGAAGCTCAGTCAACTTATAGATACACAAAGATTCCATCTATAAATTCTGCCAAGAATTTCTCAATATTTGGGGAATTTCATGATGAAAAAGAAGTATTAAATGCCTAATGCATGAGGGTGTTTCTCATTCTGAGGGAAAAAAAAAGAGCTGGGAATAATGTTTATCATCCATGAACATCTAAGTCAGTGTTCCTGCAGGGATTACTCTGTATTTGCCTCTGAGAAGGGAAGGGAGGGTTTGGGCATCTACTCAAGCCAGGAGAAAGTGTCTATTTTCACCTGAACTGTGAACACACCAAGTGTGAGGAGTGTTTGGACTTCATTGTTTTGGATTGGACCTGGACTGACAGGACAAGGGGCAGGGGCTTCACACTCATAGGGAGTAGGTTTAGATGAGATTTTGGGAAGGAATCCTTCCCTGGGAAGGTGGGGATGCCCTGGCACAGGTTGCCCAGAGAAACTGAGACTTCCCCATCCCTGGAAGTGTCCCAGGCCAGACAGGTTGGATGGGGCTTGGAGCAACCTGGGCTGGTGGAAGGTGTCCCTGCCCATGGCAGGGGGTGGAACAAGATCATCATTAAGGTCCCTTCCAACCCAAACCACCCTGTGATCCTGTGATGATCCCATGATCCCATTCATTTGAAACCTGAGGCTCAGTTTTACGCTGTGACTTCACACTTTGCAGCTTGGGCCCCATCATTCTTTGTGGGGTTTGCAAAGCTGGCTCTTCCTCTCAGCCATGCACCTATAAAATCCTATTTTTCCAAAGGCAGGAGCCGTTCTGAGGTGCTGAAGTCATTCCAAAGTCATTACAAAGACCCACAGCCTCAATCTTTCCGTTCATGACAAAGCTGATGCAGTCTGCTTCTCATCTTTAAAACTCTGCTGCACTAAAAAAAAGAAAATGAAGGTGAATAGCACGACAATCAACCATGGCAAGTCTCCACGTTGTTACTCCAATGATGCACAATCTGTTTGCTATCTGAAGACTGTAAACAGACTAATATTTCCAGAAGTATGGGATAAATCAGCCATTTAGAAGCAGCGAAGGGAAAATGATGAAGCTCCAAGTGAGTTGTGAAGCAGTGAATAAGGATGTATTACACCACGGGAAACCATCAATATTTGTTTATTGTGTCAGTGTGAGAAATAAATCTGGTGGCTAATTTGTATTCTCTTCACTTAATTCCACTGTTTCAGCCGGAGTTTCTGTGTTTGGGTGGAAGCTGCACAGCTGCTTAATGGTGCTGTCAAGGATTCCAAAGTCGTGGTCTCCTGGAGGCAGGGAGACACTGCCATGCATCCCATGGATCCAGGGATTATGGAAGGACAGTTCTTTGGGTGTCAACTCAACACTTGGCAGCTCTTTGTCTTCCTGAGGGTGGCATTTATCTGATAACTAAAGATTTCGGACACATTATCAGAGAGTCACAGAATGGTTTGGGTTGGAAGGGACCTTAAAGATCACCCAGGTCCAACCTCCTGCCATGGGCCAACCTCTTTAGAAACCAGTCCTAGGATTAGTTAGGCTGCACTTAACAAAGTGGCTCAGTACCTGTCTAAGTGCCTTTGCTCCAGCTCCCTCCTTGCACTGAGCTGTTGTTTTGACTCACATTTGTGACAGCAGCCACTGGTAGGAGCCACTTGATCTCCAAATTCCCCCAGACCACTGATGGGGCTGTTGGAGGTGCAGCCACCCAGCCCCATGAGAACAGAACTTTGCAGTGTGATCACTGACATGATGAGCTGCTGGTGCTCTTTGGTCCTTTCCTTGTTCCTCCTGTATCCATTTATTTTATTGGTGAGATTTCCATTTCCATTTCCATTCCTGAGCTGATTTTCACAAAAGCTGTTGGTTCCCATTCTGGTGGCCAGTAGAAGTCAAAATCTGGACAAATAAAGGGAAGAGAATAATAATTAAATAATGTAAGAATGTAATAAATAAGAGCTAAATCTGGCTAAATAAGGGGAAGAGAAAAGGTAGTATTTTGGATTTTGGAAGACATATCGATCTAATGAGCAGAAAAGGAAAAGATGTCACAAGTTTTCAAGCAACCAACATGAGAACAAAGTTAACTGTTCTTTGGTTGTTTAGGTCAACTGCCCATTTTATGAAAACTGGATGAGGAATCTGAAATAGCCCATTTAGTTTTTTTGCTTCTCTCAAAATCTTCTGCCAACAAATATTACCTGAATTTGTTTGTTCATGGAAGGTTTTATAAAGGTCTTTTTAAAAAACTCATTTCAAGATCCTGTTGGAAAGGGCTGCAAAGGTTAGGAGGGTTTGCTTTGAATCCCACTATCATTTCTTTATTAATCATCTAATTTTTGCCATTTAATAAATGTCTGTATGCAAGAAAAAAAAAAGGTGGATTGATTCTAACCAACTTGGGCCGAGGTGTTTCAGGAGAACAAAGAAAACAAACACTGGTGTGACATAAAACAAACATGGAGGCAATATTTACCTACATAAAATGTGCTATAGGAGTTCTTGGAATACAGGAAAAAAGGGGAAATAAAAGGTTTTCATTCTATCAGTCATTTATTAAATGGCAAATTTCTTGGCGAGTGACATTCAACTGGTGCAAAAGGCTTCCAAATTTATCTCCAAAATCCTTTCAGCTCCAAGCTGCAAAACATTCCTCTTTCAGTCCACGTGCAGGTAATTAAGGAGGGTGAGGAGAAGTGAAGAATTATGAGTAAATTTAATTAATTAATGGATAGGCAGCCTTACACTTTAGTCACAATGATAATGCAGCAAGAACTACTCCCTCCAAATGAATATTGATGGAGACTGAGCTTTGGCTTTAACTATAAATGATGCCTGTTTCCAAAAAGGCAGTAAACAAGCAATGCTGGAAGGTGGAGCTGGATCCAAGGAAGCCACGAAGCATAAAAAGATATTCCCAATGGAAAATTTGGAATAAATAATGTGCTATTTAGTGCTTTTTTCTTTGTGACCCAGGTGTCAAAGAAGTGGGTTTTCTCAACTGTTTCATTAATTGCAATCATTTAAAAAACCAACACCCACATAATCTGTGCGTTGTAAACTATTCACTGCAGGTAATTTTTTTGCCTAATTTTCACAGGTCACTGTTTGAACTTACTGATTATATTGTCTTAATTACATAATTTTTTCTGTCTCTCTCTTGAAGAACGTTTTAACACATTTTGTTTCTTGATTAAAACCGTTGCAGAACTTTTTTATTAATATTTGCACGACTGTAACATCAAGCCCATTAGAAACCCAAGAGTTTCAAATCTAAATTCACCTCCTGAGGAACTATTGGTCTCCTTGAAAACACCTTCCAACAAGGTCTGCATTCCAGTTTAGTTTTGGTTTGGTCGTAAACGCCTAATTTTGCCCTTCAAACATGTCAAACCTCTCCCTTAGAGGAGTGATCTCTACGTGTAGAGTTTTGGTCCAAATCCTCTGTTTCCCAGTGACCTGTGGCACAAACAGGGAGTGTTTATTCCTGCAGTCTCATATAGATCACCATCAGGAGCCCCTCCAGGACCAAAACTGGTTACAAGGGGCTTCTTCCAGTTCTACTCCCTAATTACTAAAACCACTCAAATTGTGGGATCAGAGAATCCCAGGATGGTTTGTGTTGGAAGGGACCTTAAAGCCCATCTAATTCCACCCCCTGCCATGGGCAGGGACACCTTCCACCAGCCCAGGTTGCTCCAAGCCCCGTCCAACCTGGCCTTGG